>OU830618.1:1200000-1581487 GCA_917563865.1 Phyllotreta cruciferae | reverse complement strand
GAATCCTGTGCCCTTTTTGTAGAAAGGAGGCATTTTATTTGGAGGAGGCACATCAAAGCCTTTCCTTCGTCCGGGAAATTTACGCGGGGGGCGAGAGAAATTCAGTTATCCCCGGTTTTCTCTAACTGGCACATCAAAAACGTCCTTTGTCGCGACGAGTTTCCTATTCTTCTTCTCTTTTCGGGTGTTATTCGCCGCCTAACGAATACGGTAAATAAACAAACAAACTGGCAGCGAACAATAAAAATTATTACGCCCGGTGCCGGGCTCTAACTTCGAGCTATTTGAGCGTGGAGTGTTTTTTTTTGAGTAGTCTAAATTGGTTTAACAATGTCTGTAATAAATTAGTAAAAATGAGTAGGAAATTAATTAAAAAATGAATACAAAATCATTTCGGCACAATAAACCTAAATATGGCGAAATTGCGCTTATCTTGGCAACAGTGTTCACAAAAAGTCTCTAAACCTACGGAAATTTTACTGATCTAGGCAACATTGTGTTCAAAAGAAATCCCTAAATCTACGAAAATTAAATTAGCTTTAGCAACACTGCCTTCGCGGAAAATCCCTAAATCTACAAAATTTATACACATCTTGACAACACGATCATTTTGGCACAATAAACCTAAATCTGACGAAATTGCACTTATCTTGGCAACACTGTTCACAAAAAGTCTCTAAACCTACGGAAATTATACTGATCAAGGAAACATTGTGTTCACAAGAAATCTCTAAATCTACAAAATTTATACACATCTTGACAACACAATCATTTTGGCACAATAAACCTAAATCTGACGAAATTGTGCTTATCTTGGCAACATTGTTCACAAAAAGTCTCTAAACCTACGGAAAATATACTGATCTAGGCAACACTGTGTTCACATGAAATCCCTAAATGTACAAAAATTAAATTAGCTTTGGCAACACTGCCTTCGCGAAAAATCCCTAAATCTACAAAATTTATACACATCTTGACAACACAATCATTTTGGCACAATAAATCTAAATCTGGCGAAATTGCACTTATCTTGGCAACACTGTTCACAAAAAGTCTCGAAACCTACGGAAATTATACTGATCAAGGAAACATTGTGTTCACAAGAAATCCCTAAATGTACAAAAATTAAATTAGCTTTGGCAACACTGCCTTTGTGAAAAATCCCTAAATTTACGGAATTTATACTCATCTTGACAACACAATCATTTTGGCACAATAAATATAAATCTGGCGAAATTGCACTTATCTTGGCAACACTGTTTACAAAAAGTCTCGAAACCTACGGAAATTATACTGATCTAGGCAACATTGTGTTTACAAGAAATCTCTAAATCTACGAAAATTAACTTAGCTTCGGCAACACTGCCTTTGCCAAAAATCCCTTAATCTACGGAATTTAAACTCATCTTGGCAACACTGTGTTGACAAGAAATCCCTAAATACGAAATTTAAATTAGCTTCGGCACCACTGCCTTCGCGAAAAATCCCTAAATCTACGGAATTTATACTCATCTAGGCAACACTGTGTTCACAAGAAATCCCTAAATCAACGAAAATTAAATTAGATTTGGCAACACTGCCTTCTCGAAAAATCCCTAAATCTATGGAAATTATACTGATCTAGGCAACACTGTGTTCACAAGAAATCCCTAAATCTACAAAAATTAAATTAGATTTGGCAACACTGCCTTCGGGAAAAATCCCTAAATCTACGGTATTTATACTCATCTAGGCAACACTGTGTTAATAAGAAATCCCTAAATCTACAAAAATTAAATTAGCTTCGGCAACACTGCCTTCGCGAAAAATCCCTAAATCTACGGAATTTATACTCATCTAGGCAACACTGTGTTGACAAGAAATCCCTAAATCTACAAAAATTAAATTAGATTTGGCAACACTGCCTTCTCGAAAAATCCCTAAATCTATGGAAATTATACTGATCTAGGCAACACTGTGTTCACAAGAAATCCCTAAATCTACAAAAATTAAATTAGCTTCGGCAACACTGCCTTCTCGAAAAATCCCTAAATCTACGGAATTTATACTCATCTAGGCAACACTGTGTTGACAAGAAATCCCTAAATCTACAAAAATTAAATTAGATTTGGCAACACTGCCTTCTCGAAAAATCCCTAAATCTACGGAATTTATACTCAGCTAGGCAACAATGTGTTCACAAGAAATCCCTAAATCTACAAAAATTAAATTGGCTTTGGCAACACTGCCTTCGCGAAAAATCCCCAAATCTACGGAATTTAAACTCATCTAGGCAACACTGTGTTCACAAGAAATCCCTAAATCTAAAAAAATTAAATTAGCTTTGGCAACACTGCCTTCGCGAAAAATCCCTAAATCTACGGAATTTTTACTCATCTAGGCAACACTGTGCTCACAAGAAATCCCTAAATCTACAAAAATTAAATTAGCTTTGGCAACACTGCCTTCGCGTAAAATCCCTAAATCTACGGAATTTATACTCATCTTGGCAACACTGTGTTCACAAGAAATCCATAAATCTACAAAAATTAAATTATCTTCGGCAACACTGCCTTCGCGAAAAATCCCTAAATCTACGGAATTTATACTCATCTAGGCAACACTGTGCTCACAAGAAATCCCTAAATCTACGAAAATTAAATTAGCTTTGGCAACACTGCCTTCGCGAAAAATCCCTACATCTACGGAATTTATACTCATCTAGGCAACAATGTGTTGACAAGAAATCCCTAAATCTACAAAAATTAAATTATCTTCGGCAACACTGCCTTCGCGAAAAATCCCTAAATCTACGGAATTTATACTCATCTAGGCAACACTGTGCTCACAAGAAATCCCTAAATCTACGAAAATTAAATTAGCTTCGGCAACACTGCCTTCGCGAAAAATCCCCAAATCTACGGAATTTAAACTCCTCTAGGCAACACTGTGTTCACAAGAAATCCCTAAATCTACAAAAATTAAATCAGCTTTGGCAACACTGCCTTCGCGAAAAATCCCTAAATCTACGGAATTTATACTCATCTAGGCAACACTGTGCTCACAAGAAATCCCTAAATCTACGAAAATTAAATTAGCTTCGGCAACACTGCCTTCGCGAAAAATCCCCAAATCTACGGAATTTAAACTCCTCTAGGCAACACTGTGTTCACAAGAAATCCCTAAATCTACGAAAATTAAATTAGCTTCGGCAACACTGCCTTCGCGAAAAATCCCTAAATCTACGGAATTTATACTCATCTAGGCAACACTGTGCTCACAAGAAATCCCTAAATCTAAAAAAATTAAATTAGCTTTGGCAACACTGCCTTCGCGAAAAATCCCTAAATCTACGGAATTTATACTCATCTAGGCAACACTGTGCTCACAAGAAATCCCTAAATCTACGAAAATTAAATTAGCTTCGGCAACACTGCCTTCGCGAAAAATCCCCAAATCTACGGAATTTAAACTCCTCTAGGCAACACTGTGTTCACAAGAAATCCCTAAATCTACGAAAATTAAATTAGCTTCGGCAACACTGCCTTCGCGAAAAATCCCTAAATCTACGGAATTTATACTCATCTAGGCAACACTGTGCTCACAAGAAATCCCTAAATCTAAAAAAATTAAATTAGCTTTGGCAACACTGCCTTCGCGAAAAATCCCTAAATCTACGGAATTTTTACTCATCTAGGCAACACTGTGCTCACAAGAAATCCCTAAATCTACAAAAATTAAATTAGCTTTGGCAACACTGCCTTCGCGTAAAATCCCTAAATCTACGGAATTTATACTCATCTTGGCAACACTGTGTTCACAAGAAATCCATAAATCTACAAAAATTAAATTATCTTCGGCAACACTGCCTTCGCGAAAAATCCCTAAATCTACGGAATTTATACTCATCTAGGCAACACTGTGCTCACAAGAAATCCCTAAATCTACGAAAATTAAATTAGCTTTGGCAACACTGCCTTCGCGAAAAATCCCTACATCTACGGAATTTATACTCATCTAGGCAACAATGTGTTGACAAGAAATCCCTAAATCTACAAAAATTAAATTATCTTCGGCAACACTGCCTTCGCGAAAAATCCCTAAATCTACGGAATTTATACTCATCTAGGCAACACTGTGCTCACAAGAAATCCCTAAATCTACGAAAATTAAATTAGCTTCGGCAACACTGCCTTCGCGAAAAATCCCCAAATCTACGGAATTTAAACTCCTCTAGGCAACACTGTGTTCACAAGAAATCCCTAAATCTACAAAAATTAAATCAGCTTTGGCAACACTGCCTTCGCGAAAAATCCCTAAATCTACGGAATTTATACTCATCTTGGCAACACTGTGCTCACAAGAAATCCCTAAATCTACAAAAATTAAATTAGCTTTGGCAACACTGCCTTCGCTATAAATCCCTAAATCTACGGAATTTATACTCATCTTGGCAACACTGTGCTCACAAGAAATCCCTAAATCTACAAAAATTAAATTAGCTTTGGCAACACTGCCTTCGCTATAAATCCCTAAATCTACGGAATTTATACTCATCTAGGCAACACTGTGCTCACAAGAAATCCCTAAATCTACAAAAATTAAATCAGCTTTGGCAACACTGCCTTCGCGAAAAATCCCTAAATCTACGGAATTTATACTCATCTTGGCAACACTGTGCTCACAAGAAATCCCTAAATCTACAAAAATTAAATTAGCTTTGGCAACACTGCCTTCGCTATAAATCCCTAAATCTACGGAATTTATACTCATCTTGGCAACACTGTGCTCACAAGAAATCCCTAAATCTACAAAAATTAAATTAGCTTTGGCAACATTGCCTTCGCGAAAAATCCCTAAATCTACGGAATTTATACTCATCTTGGCAACATTGCATATTGAAAAACACAGAAAATCGCATTGATGGGAAAATGTCCAAATTGCTTGTTCAAATTCCCAAAACGAGCATAATTAACGAGAAAATTCCCTTCCGTTTGTTTCTGTTTTACTTCCGAAGACGAGACATTTCTCCATAACAATTCGAGAAATTATTATTGTTCCTTCGCAGCGAACTTAATGCAAACTTTACCTGCACAAGTACCCATCTCTACGCGAATGGATAAAACTTGTAATAATCGCATTACCCGAGACATTCTCCGCGAAGATTTTAGATAAGATAAATCCGGCATATTTCGCATATTTTCATCGTGTTTTGTTCGTTTATAAATATAATATAATCTATTTTTTTTTGTATCTCGATAGTCATCGTTATAAATGACATAAACAGAACAGTTCAGAAACCTTCAGGATGAAGTAGAACTGTCCAGAACAATTTAAAACACTTCAGAATTAATTAGAACTGTTCAGAACAGTTTAGAAACATTTAGAATAAATTGGAACTGTTCAGAACAATTTAGAAAGCCCCAGGATTAATTAGAACTGTCCAGGACAGTTTAGAAAACTTCAGGATGAATTAGAATTGTTCAAAACAGTTTTGGAATCTTTAGAATTAATTAGAATTGTTTAGAACAATTTAAAACACTATACAGAGTGAATTAGAACTGTTTAGAACAGTTTAGAAAACTTCAGGATGAATTAGAATTGTTCAAAACAGTTTTGGAATCTTTAGAATTAATTAGAATTGTTTAGAACAATTTAAAACACTATACAGAGTAAATTAGAACTGTTTAGAACAGTTTAGAAAGCTTCAGGATGAATTAGAATTGTTCAAAACAGTTTTGGAATCTTTAGAATTAATTAGAATTGTTTAGAACAATTTAAAACACTATACAGAGTGAATTAGAACTGTTTAGAACAGTTTAGAACGCTTCAGGATGAATTAGAACTATTCAAAACAGTTTTGGAATCTTTAGAATTAATTAGAATTGTTTAGAACAATTTAAAACACTATACAGAGTAAATTAGAACTGTTTAGAACAGTTTAGAAAGCTTCAGGATGAATTAGAATTGTTCAAAACAGTTTTGGAATCTTTAGAATTAATTAGAATTGTTTAGAACAATTTAAAACACTATACAGAGTGAATTAGAACTGTTTAGAACAGTTTAGAACGCTTCAGGATGAATTAGAACTATTCAAAACAGTTTTGGAATCTTTAGAATTAATTAGAATTGTTTAGAACAATTTAAAACACTATACAGAGTGAATTAGAACTGTTTAGAACAGTTTAGAAAGCTTCAGGATGAATTAGAATTGTTCAAAACAGTTTTGGAATCTTTAGAATTAATTAGAATTGTTTAGAACAATTTAAAACACTATACAGAGTAAATTAGAACTGTTTAGAACAGTTTAGAAAGCTTCAGGATGAATTAGAATTGTTCAAAACAGTTTTGGAATCTTTAGAATTAATTAGAATTGTTCAGAACAATTTAAAACACTTCAGAGTGAATTAGAACTGTTTAGAAACATTTAGAATGAATTGGAACTGTTCAGAACAGTTTAGAAAGCTTCAGGATTAATTTAGAACTGTTCAAAATAATTTAAAAAGCTTTAGAATGAATTAGAACTGTTCAGAACAATTTAAAACACTTCAGAGTGAATTAGAACTGTTTAGAACATTTTAAAATCCTTCAGAACGAACAAGAACTGATTAGAAAAAATTAGTACCATTCAGATTGAACTAGGACGATTCAGAGCAATCCTGAAACAGAATGAACCGTTCTAGAACAGTTGTAGAACAGTTCAGAACAGAATAAACTAGCGATAAATAATTTTTTCATAACGAAAGAAAAACATAAAAAATCGCAATAATGATCAAAATCTTGATCGTTGAAATTTCCAAAAATTCCTGTTTTAACTCATAATAAATAGTATAATAATAAACTTAATTAAGTATACACGTAATTATAAATAAAATAAATAAAACTTGTAATAATCGCATTACCCGAGACATTCTCCGGTGAGATTTACATAAGATAAATCCGGCATATTTCGCATATTTTCATCGTGTTTTGTTCGTTTATAAATATATAATAATAATCGATTTTTTTTTCGGTATATCTCGATTATCATCATTGTAAATGTCATGCAATCTCCTAAATAATCTCCTGTTGAGGTAATTACAGTAATTACCCCACATGTTGTCAGCGTTTCTGTAATTGATTACATACCCAATTGAACTTTTGACTGTTCTATTCGAGTACCTACTAGATGTTATTAGTACATATTACATGTAGAATAAAAATTGTTGTTTTCGATTTTCTCCGGTGAAGGTTAAAACTGATTTGCATCTTTAATTTTTATTTGTACATTTTGGGAGATAAATTGCGCATCGGCCGACTACGATTCGGTATTATTTTGCAGCGATCCGAGACGGCTTGTTCTCGTTGAGTTTGTTCCATTAGAATTTGTTCAGAGTTAATCTGGAAAAGGTGAAGGTGAGTTTTTTGCGAACGATTTATTTTTCTGGTGTATCGATTAATCGATTAATCGATTCTTTGTTAACTAACTAAGTAGGCTCAGAGTAATAAAAGGATTATTCTAGGATTAGAGCAGGTTTTAGAGTGAAATTAGGGTAGAGTCAGATTGGAATAAAGTAGGATTCAAATATAATTAGAGTAGACTTGGAGTAGGTTTAGAGTAGGATTCAAATATAATTAGAGTGAAATTAGAGTAGACTTGGATTCAAAGCTAGAGCAAATATAATTAGGATATAATTAGAGTAGGATTAGAATGGGATTCGAATATAATTAGAGTAGACTTCGAGTAGGTTTAGAGTAGGATTCAAATATAATTAGAGTAAAATTAGAGTAGACTTGGAACAGGATTAAAGTAGGAATAGAGCAGGATTCAAATATAATTAGGATATAATTAGAGAGGATTAGAATGGGATTCGAATATAATTAGAGTAGACTTCGAGTAGATTTAGAGTAGGATTCAAATATAATTAGAGTAAAATTAGAGTAGACTTGGAGTAGGTTTAGAGTAGGATTCAAATATAATTAGAGTAAAATTAGAGTAGACTTGGGGTAGGATTAAAGGAGGAATAGAGCAGGATTCAAATATAATTAGGATATAATTAGAGTAGGATTAGAATGGGATTCGAATATAATTAGAGTAGACTTGGAGTAGGTTTAGAGTAGGATTCAAATATAATTAGAGTAAAATTAGAGTAGACTTGGAGTAGGTTTAGAGTAGGATTCAAATATAATTAGAGTAAAATTAGAGTAGACTTGGAGTAGGATTAAAGGAGGAATAGAGCAGGATTCAAATATAATTAGGATATAATTAGAGTAGGATTAGAATGGGATTCAAATATAATTAGAGTAAAATTAGAGTAGACTTGGAGTAGGATTAAAGTAGGAATAGAGCAGGATTCAAATATAATTAGGGTACAATTAGAGTAGGATTAGAATGGGATTCGAATATAATTAGAGTAAAATTAGAGTAGACTTGGAGTAGGATTAAAGTAGGAATAGACCAGGATGCAAATACAATTAGGATAAATAGAGTCTAGAGTAGAATTAGAGTATTTTTATAGTAGGTATATTTACAGTTACATTAGAGCAGGATTAGAGCAGAATTAGAACATATTTAGAGCAGGATTATGGGAGAGTTTTAGGAGCAGGAGGATTTTTTAGAGCAAGATTTAGAGAGTTGTGAATTAGAGCAGGAATATAACAGAATTCTAAATAGTATCTGATGATAGAATATTAATCTTTTCAGGGCTATGTTGATTACCAATAGCATAGTAGCCGATTTGGTGGTACTGGCAGTGACGTTAGTAGTGATACTGGTGTCATGGCATTTGTGGGCATTGTACTATTGGCAGAGGAGGGGGGTACCAACGCCGCCTACTTATCCTTTGGTCGGTACTTTTAAGGATTTCATGATAGGGGACAAATCCTTGGGGCAATGCGTCAGGGAGGTTTATATGGATTATAAGAAACAAGGTATATGGGAGAAAATTGTTGACTGATTTTTACTCAATTTTACTAACTTTACTAAGTTTTCACTAACTTTTCATTAACTTTTCACTAACTTTCCCTAACTTATTGGCAACTATGTCTAACTTTGATTAGTCAACTTTGATGGGCTTTTTATTACATTTTTTATTAACTTTAACTAACTTTAACTGATTTTTTCATAATCTTTGACTAACCTTGACTGACCCTGACTACGTTTGACTAACTTTTCACTAACTTTTCTCTAACTTTTCACTAACTTTTCATTAACTTTTCACTAACTTTCCCTAACTTATTGGTAACTTTGTCTAACTTTGATTAGTCAACTTTGACGGACTTCTTACTACATTTTTTATTAACTTTAACTAACTTTAACTGATTTTTTCATAATCTTTGACTAACCTTGACTGACCCTGACTACATTTGACTAACTTTTCTCTAACTTTTCACTAACTTTTCATTAACTTTTCACTAACTTTTCACTAACTTTCCCTAACTTATTGGCAACTATGTCTAACTTTGATTAGTCAACTTTGATGGGCTTTTTATTACATTTTTTATTAACTTTAACTAACTTTAACTGATTTTTTCATAATCTTTGACTAACCTTGACTGACCCTGACTACGTTTGACTAACTTTTCACTAACTTTTCATTAACTTTTCACTAACTTTCCCTAACTTATTGGCAACTTTGTCTAACTTTGATTAGTCAACTTTGATGGGCTTTTTATTACATTTTTTATTAACTTTAACTAACTTTAACTGATTTTTTCATAATCTTTGACTAACCTTGACTGACCCTGACTACGTTTGACTAACTTTTCATTAACTTTTCACTAACTTTCCCTAACTTATTGGCAACTTTGTCTAACTTTGATTTGTCAACTTTGATGGGCTTTTTATTACATTTTTTATTAACTTTAACTAACTTTAACTGATTTTTTCATAATCTTTGACTAACCTTGACTGACCCTGACTACGTTTGACTAACTTTTCACTAACTTTTCATTAACTTTTCACTAACTTTCCCTAAATTATTGGCAACTTTGTCTAACTTTGATTAGTCAACTTTGATGGGCTTTTTATTACATTTTTTATTAACTTTAACTAACTTTAACTGATTTTTTCATAATCTTTGACTAACCTTGACTGACCCTGACTACGTTTGACTAACTTTTCACTAACTTTTCTCTAACTTTTCACTAACTTTTCATTAACTTTTCACTGACTTTCCCTAACTTATTGGCAACTTTGTCTAACTTTGATTAGTCAACTTTGATGGGCTTTTTATTACATTTTTTATTAACTTTAACTAACTTTAACTAATTTTTTCATAATCTTTGACTAACCTTGACTGACCCTGACTACGTTTGACTAACTTTTCACTAACTTTTCATTAACTTTTCACTGACTTTCCCTAACTTATTGGCAATTTTGTCTAACTTTGATTAGTCAACTTTGATGGTCTTTTTACTACATTTTTATTAACTTTAACTAACTTTCACTGATTTTTTCATAAACTTTGACTAACCTTGACTAACCATGACTACGTTTGACTAACTTTTTACTAAAATTGACTAACTTTTCAGTAACTTTGACTGACTTTGACTGACTTTGACTAACTTTGACTAACTTTGACTGACGTTGACTAACTTTGACTAACTTTTGTCAACTTTTACTAACCTTTACCAACTTTTTACCAACTTTTTACCAACTTTTAACCAACTTTTTACCAACTTTTAACCAACTTTTCCCCACATTTTCACCGATTTTTCTCCACCCCACAGGCAAACGCTACTTCGGCGTCTCATTCTCCGGCCAGGCGCAATTCGTCCCCGTCGATCTCGCCCTCATCAAATCCATCTACGTCGCCGACTTCCCCCACTTCCACAGCCACGGCACCTACCACAACGAGCGCTCCGACCCCCTATCGGAGCACATCTTCAACGTCGACGGCCCCAAGTGGCGCACCATCAGATCCAAGCTGTCGCCCACCTTCACCTCGGGCAAGATGAAGATGATGCACGACACCCTGCTGGAGTGCTCCAAGGGGCTGGCGGCCGCGCTGGACGACGCCAGCAAACCCGTCGAGATCAAGGAGATCATGGCCAGGTTTACTACTGATGTCATCGGTGAGTTCAGGTTGGGGAAGGGCTGTAGAAGGCTGGGGAAGGCTGGGGAAGGCTGGGGAAAGCTGGGGAAGGGTAGGGAAGGCTGGAGAAGGCCTGGGGAAGATTGGGGAAGGGTAGGGAAGGCACGGAAAGTCTAGGGAAGCTTCGGGAAGGCGAGGGAAGGGTAAAGAAGGTTAGAAAATGTTGGAAACGCTGGGCTGGGATATCCTGGTGATGAATTTTAGAATTTTCTTCTCCAAACAGGTTCGTGCGCCTTCGGCCTGGACATCAACAGCCTGGAGCACCCCGACGCCGAGTTCCGCCAATTCGGCGCCAAGATCTTCGAGAAATCCTTCCGCAACATCTTCAACTTCTTCCTCAGCTTGGCCGTGCCGCACCGGCTGCTCACGCTGCTCAACTACTCCACCCAGCCGCGGGACATCACCAGCTTCTTCTACGGCTCCGTGGCCAGCACCGTCAAGTACCGGGAGGACAACCGGGTGGCGCGGAAGGACTTCCTGGACTTCCTGGTGAAGATGAAGAACGCGGAGAAGCCCGAGGAGAGGATGTCGATGAACGAGTTGGCGGCGCAGTGCTTCATGTTCTTCGTGGCGGGTTTCGAGACGTCGGCGACTACGATGAATTTCGCTTGTTTCGAGTTGGCCAGGCACCAGGAGGTGCAGGAGAGGGCGCGCAGGGAGATCAGGGAGGTGCTGGGAAGGCATGAGGGGAAGTTGACGTACGAGGCGGTCATGGAGATGACGTATTTGGATATGATTATACAAGGTTGGTGGTGGTTTGGGGTGTGGTTTTGTTAGGTTTTGAGTGGTTTTGGATTGGTTTTGGAGTGGTTTTGGAGTGGTTTTTGAGTGGTTTTTGAGTGGTTTTTGAGTGGTTTTCTTGACAGTTTTTTAACTGATTTTCAACTGTTTTTCAACTGATTTTTAACTGATTTTTAACTGATTTTTAACTGATTTTTAACTGATTTTTAACTGATTTTTAACTGATTTTTAACTGATTTTTAACTGATTTTTAACTGATTTTTATCTGATTTTCACTGATTTTTTACTGATTTTCCTGATTTTTATTGACTTTTTAGAGATTTTTTATAGAATTTTAATGATTTTTTTACTGATGTTTTACTAGCTTTGAATAATTCTCACTGATTTTTAATGATTTTAATCATTTTTCATTGATTTTTACCGATTCTCACTGATTTTTACTGTTTTTTGCCATTTTTGTTGTCAGATTTTCTTGTTTGTTTTTTACTGACTCTTGAGTGGTTTTTATACTAAAATTTAACTGATTTTTAACTGATTTTTAACTGATTTTTAATTGATTTTTAATTGATTTTTAACTGATTTTTAAATGATTTTTAACTGATTTTCAACTGATTTTCAACTGATTTTCAACTGATTTTCAACTGTTTTTCAACTGATTTTTAACTGATTTTTAACTGATTTTTAACTGATTTTTAACTGATTTTTAACTGATTTTTAACTGATTTTTAACTGATTTTTAACTGATTTTTAACTGATTTTTATCTGATTTTTATCTGATTTTCACTGATTTTTTACTGATTTTCCTGATTTTTATTGACTTTTTAGAGATTTTTTATAGAATTTTAATGATTTTTTTACTGATGTTTTACTAGCTTTGAATAATTCTCACTGATTTTTAATGATTTTAATCATTTTTCATTGATTTTTACTGATTCTCACTGATTTTTACTGATTTTTGCCATTTTTGTTGTCAGATTTTCTTGTTTGTTTTTTACAGATTTTACTGATTTTTACTGACTCTTGAGTGGTTTTTATACTAAAATTTAACTGATTTTTACTGATATTTTACTGATTTTCACTGATTTTTTACTAATTTTCACTGATTTTCACTGATTTTTTGCTGATATTTTTACACTTTTTTTACACTTTTTTTACACTTTTTTTAAACTTTTTTTACACTTTTTTTGACTGATTTTTTGACTGATTTTTGGCTGTCTTTTGACTGATTTTTGACTGATATTCACTGATTTTCACTGATTTTCACTGATTGTCACTGATTTTTTACTGATTTTTTACTGATTTTCAACTGATTTTCAACTGATTTTTAACTGATTTTCAACTGATTTTCAACTGATTTTTTGACTGATTGTCTTTTACTAATTTCCACTCATTTTTAAGTGATTTTCAATAATTTTTACTAATTCTTGACTGATTTTTTCTGATTTTTTTTGTCATTTTTATTTACTATAGAATCCTTAAGAAAATACCCTCCTCTACCGATCAACATAAGAAAATGCACCAAAACCTTCAAAATACCCGGAGAAAACCTGGAAATAAAAGAAGGTACGTTCGTCATGATACCGGTGTGGGGCATCCATTACGACCCGGAGTACTACCCGGACCCGGAGAAATTCGATCCGGAGCGTTTCACCGAAGAAAACAAACGTACAAGGCCGGGATTCACTCACTTACCCTTCGGGGAAGGGCCGAGGATCTGCATAGGTAAGTCAATTCTTCTTTCTTTTTTACCCTTAAGAATGAGCTGATTTTATTAACTGATTATTGACACTTTTTTTACACTTTTTAACACTTTTTTTACACCTTTTTTACACTTTTTAACACTTTTTTTTATACTTTTTTTTCACTTTTTTTTACACTTTCTTTACACTTTTTTTACACTTTTTTTTACTGATTGTTGACTGATTTTTCACCGATTTTTGACTGATTTTTGACTGATTTATGACTGATTTTTGACTGATTTATGACTGATTTTTGACTGATTTTTGACTGATTTTTGACTGATTTTTGACTGATTTTTGACTGATTTTTGACTGATTTTTGACTGATTTTTGACTGATTTTTGACTGATTTTTGACTCATTTTTGACTGATTTATGACTTATTTTTGAATTATTTTTGACTGACTTTTAACTGATTTTTGACTGATTATTAACTGATTATTGACTGATTTTTGACTGATTTTTGACTGATTTTTGACTTATTTTTGACTGATTTTTGACTGATTTTTGACTAATTTTTGACTGATTTTTGACTCATTTATGACTTATTTTTGACTTATTTTTGACTGACTTTTAACTGATTTATGACTGATTTTTGACTCATTTATGACTTATTTTTGACTTATTTTTGACTGACTTTTGACTGATTTATGACTGATTTTTGAATGATTTTTGACTCTTGGTTTGCAGGCATGAGGTTCGGTATGCACCAGACTAAAATCGGATTGATCACGTTGCTGAATAACTACAGGATCAAGTTAAATGCGAAAACGATCACTCCGCTCAAATACGATAAGATTTTGTTCACCTCTAATTTGGGAGGGATGTGGTTGGATTTAGAGAAACTTTGACTGAAAATATGATTTGTTTGTAATATAGTATATGTTTATTGATTTGTACTAGTTTTACTGATTTTTGACTGATTTTCGGAGTGATTGTGCTGGCCGGCCTTTTACTAATAGGGCGTTCGGATTGCAGGAATGAGGTTCGGGATGCAACAAAGCAAAATCGGGTTGATCACGTTGCTGAATAACTACAGGATCAAGTTAAACTCGAAGACGATCACACCGCTCAAGTACGATAAGATTTTCTTCACCTCTAATTTGGGAGGAATTTGGTTGGATTTGGAGAAACTTTGACTGAAAATATGATTTGTGTGTAATATAGTATATGTTTATTGATTTTTACTAGTTTTACTGATTTTTGACTGATTTTCGGACTTATTGTGCTGGCCGGCCTTTTACTAATAGGGCGTTCGGATTACAGGAATGAGGTTCGGGATGCAACAAAGCAAAATCGGGTTGATCACGTTGCTGAATAACTACAGGATCAAGTTAAACTCGAAGACGATCACACCGCTCAAGTACGATAAGATTTTCTTCACCTCTAATTTGGGAGGAATTTGGTTGGATTTGGAGAAACTTTGAGATTTTTGAATTGTACAAAAAATATGATTTGTTTTGTAATATAAAATGTTTCATGATTTTTACTGATTTTTCCTGATTTTTATTGACTTTTTAATGATTTTTTACTGATGCTACTAGCTTTGAATAATTCTCACTGGTTTTTAATGATTTTAATCATTTTTACTGACTCTTGAGTGGTTTGTATACTAAAATTTAACTGATTTTCACTGGTTTTCACTGATTTTCACTGATTTTCACTGATTTTCACTGATTTTCACTGATTTTCAATTATTTTAACTGATTTTCACTGATTTTCACTGATTTTAACTGATTTTTTTACTGATTTTCACTGATTTTTGTACTGATTTTCACTGATTTTTACTAATTTTCACTGATTTTTCCTGTTTTTCACTGATTTTTTTACTGATTTTCAATGATTTTTTACTGATTTTCACTGATTTTCACTGATTTTCACTGATTTTTTACTGATTTTCACTGATTTTCAACTATTTTAACTGATTTTCACTGATTTTCACTGATTTTCACTGATTTTCACTGATTTTCACTGATTTTAACTGATTTTTTACTGATTTTCACTGATTTTTGTACTGATTTTCACTGATTTTTACTGATTTTCACTGATTTTTTCCTGTTTTTCACTGATTTTCACTGATTTTTTACTGATTTTAACTGATTTTTTACTGACTTTCACTGATTTTCACTGATTTTCACTGATTTTTTACTGATTTTTACTGATTTTTTACTGATTTTTACTGATTTTCGCTGATTTTTTCCTGTTTTTCACTGATTTTTTACTGATTTTCACTGATTTTCACTGATTTTTTACTGATTTTTTTATTGATTTTAACTGATTTTTACTGATTTTAACTGATTTTTACTGATTTTCACTGATTTTTTACTGATTTTTTACTGATTTTTTACTGATTTTTTACTGATTTTTTACTGATTTTTTACTGATTTTTTACTGATTTTTTACTGATTTTTTACTGATTTTTTACTGATTTTCACTGATTTTTTACTGATTTTTTACTGATTTTCACTGATTACTTTTCCAAATTTTTTTTATTGACTCATTTTGATGCACTCTTTAAACATATGCATATGCACTTAATTGAATCCCCGGGGTGGTTTAATTTCGCCTGGAGAATTTTCCAGTTTTTTTTTGTGCGTAATTGGGATGAGTCCGAGTCCGAATGAGTTCGGGAAAAGCTGGAAAATTCGCCGGATTTCCTCGGGGTGACGGGACCGGAAGGGAAATATTCAAAGAGAGCGAGCGGAAATGGAAAAGTTATTAAAAAAAATTTCCCTCCGTTTCTGAGCGTGTGTGTGTGCGTTGAATTTACTTAATTCGTTGCGAAGCCAACTGGGCAGAAATTAAATAAATTAAATGTTTTCCCCGCTGCAACAGTTCGGGAAAATTTATTACGAAAAATGTTCCATAACCATAACATATATATATATATATATATATATATATATATATATATATATATATATATGAACAGTTCTAATTTAATCCTGAAGTTTTCTAAACTGTCCTGGACAGTTCTAATTAATCCTGAAGCTTTATAAATTGTTCTGAACAGTTCTAAATTATTCCTGAAGCTTTCTAAATTGTTCTGGACAGTTCTAAATTAATCCTGAAGCTTTCTAAACTGTTCTGGACAGTTCTGAATGAATCATGAAGCTTTCTAAACTGTTCTGGACAGTTCTGAATGAATCATGAAGCTTTCTAAACTGTTCTGGACAGTTCTAAATTAACCCTGAAGCTTTCTAAACTGTTCTGGACAGTTCTAAATTAATCCTGAAGCTTTCTAAACTGTTCTGGACAGTTCTGAATTAATCCTGAAGCTTTCTAAACTGTTCTGGACAGTTCTGAATGAATCATGAAGCTTTCTAAACTGTTCTGGACAGTTCTAAATTAATCCTGAAGCTTTCTAAACTGTTCTGGACAGTTCTAATTAATTCTGGGTCTTTCTAAATTGTTCTGAACAGTTCTAAATTAATCCTGAAGCTTTCTAAACTGTTCTGGACAGTTCTGAATGAATCATGAAGCTTTCTAAACTGTTCTGGACAGTTCTGAATGAATCATGAAGCTTTCTAAACTGTTCTGGACAGTTCTAAATTAACCCTGAAGCTTTCTAAACTGTTCTGGACAGTTCTAAATTAATCCTGAAGCTTTCTAAACTGTTCTGGACAGTTCTGAATTAATCCTGAAGCTTTCTAAACTGTTCTGGACAGTTCTGAATGAATCATGAAGCTTTCTAAACTGTTCTGGACAGTTCTAAATTAATCCTGAAGCTTTCTAAACTGTTCTGGACAGTTCTAATTAATTCTGGGTCTTTCTAAATTGTTCTGAACAGTTCTAAATTAATCCTGAAGCTTTCTAAACAGTTCTGGGCAGTTCTAGTTTATCCTGAAGCTTTATAAATTTCTTTGAACAGTTCCAATTTATCCTGAAGTTTTATAAATTGTTCTGAACAGTTCTAATTAATCCTGGGGCTTCCTAAATTGTTCTGAACAGTTCTAATTTATCCTGAAGCTTTATAAACTGTTCTGAACAGTTCTAATTTATCCTGAAGCTTTATAAACTGTTCTGAACAGTTCTAATTTAATCCTGAAGCTTTCTAAACTGTTCTGGACAGTTCTAGTTTATCCTGAAGCTTTATAAATTTCTTTGAACAGTTCCAATTTATCCTGAAGTTTTATAAATTGTTCTGAACAGTTCTAATTAATCCTGGGGGTTCCTAAAGTGTTCTGGACAATTCAAATTCGTCCTAGACAGTTCAGAATCATTTTGGACACTTATGGTGTAGAGTACATTTGATAAAGCTATCGAGACGCCATCTGCCGTACGATTCCCGACGTGAATCGGGAAATTCTGGACGTAAATTCTGGATATTTTCCAATTACCAAACTACCACCACCCCTTCTCTGGAGATTTAACGAATTTATCGGGTTAATAAGCCGAAAGCACAATGCTCAAATGTGGATATTAATTCGTGAAATTTAACTCCTTTACATTAACGTTTAATTCACCCCCGAATTCATGTTTTGATCATAACTAATTTATATACAGGGTGTATTAATTTAGAAAATCATGCTTAATTTGCATGATTCATTAATTCGGTTATTGTGGCTATTAATTTGCGAATTTTATATTTGTGAACATAATAATTCGTGAACATAATAATTCATGAACATAATTCGTGAACAAAATAATTCGTGATATTATGTTTCGATATTATATTATTCGTACACATAATTCGTGAACATAATAATTCGAGAACATAATTCGTGAACATAATAATTCGTGAATATAATTCGTGAACATAATAATTCGTGAACATAATTCGTGAACATAATAATTCGCGAACATAATTCGTGAACATAATAATTCGCGAACATAATAATTCGTGAACATAATAATTCGTGAACATAATAATTCGTGAACATAATAATTCGTGAACATAATTCGCGAACATAATTCGTGAAAATAATAATTCGTGAACATAATTCGCGAACATAATTCGTGAAAATAATAATTCGTGAACATAATAATTCGTGAACATAATAATTCGTGAATATAATTCGTGAACAAAATATTGTTCACAATTCGAAATTCCAATTTATTAAAATGGCTTTTATGGAAATATAAATAAATAAATAAATAAAAGGCTAGTGGAAGCTGCGCCGCGACGGTCCCGCGCTCAATTCCTCGGCGTCCCGACGCCGCACCGCCGTCGGGCCTTTCAGTAACGTCGCGACGCCCTGACGTGTTCCCATAGAGCTCGCGATTATGCTCCAACATCGCGAAATATTTACATAAAAAAAATCCACAATTTTTTTATTATAATAATAATATAATAATAATAAAAAATAATGTAATCGTTAGTATTATTATTATCAACAAATAATAAATTAATTAATATTAATTAGTGCAATTAATTATTTGTGGTAGGTAAACTGTGGCTAAAGTAATTAATGTACGCGTACTAAAAAAATCAAATTTGTTCCAGTGTGACGTCACGACTCGTTTAAATTGAACACACTATATGCGAATAATGCGTTCCGTGTTGTTCGGCGCCATTTTCGAATTTTTTATTTTCGGTAAGTCTCAATTTTATTAATTTTACCAATTTATACAATTAAAAAAAAAACAAATTTATAACAAATTAATGTAACAAACAATATTTTATCTACGACCTTTCATACATCTACTTTTTTGAAACACTAATAAAATCGAAACTATCGCAGATATCGGTGCAATTCTTGTTCCATCTTACAGCTCACTTCATCAATTTTTTATCATGTACCTCACAAAACTTTATCTACTGCACAGGCCCGACGCGAATCGAATCAAATCTAGTGTGCCACCTCGCGTAAAAATAAACGAAAAATCATTCCCTTCGTTCCTGGCGGAAAATCCGGGTAATTGGTCGACTTTTCCGGGCCCCGCGCGATCCGCCCGAAGAGGAAAACCCGCCGCTCGTTAGCCTGATGGAAAAGCGGTCGCTCAGAAGTTTTCCCGCCCGTCGGAAAAGCGCCTTTGTGATAGCAATAAAAATGCGCGAGAGGGCGGCCGTGATTCCGGCGTATTCCGAAGGAATCGATGTCGCCGAATTTCGTTCGTAACGCGGAAAAGTGCGCTCGTGAATTTTGTTATGAGATATGCGGGGAAAGGCCTTCGGGGGAAATCCGGCGAGCCGGAAAATCTGGGATAAATTTGCCTGTAGATACCGGTAAGAATGGAATTATATAAAGGGGAAAAAACGTATGAAGGTAGAGGAAAATGTTTGTTTTCTTATTTATACGTGTATGGTCGAGGAAAATTCGAGGGAAATTCGCTTTTCATTCGGACTTGTTTGTATGATATATTCATTTTTTTGTTGTTTTATTGTGTGTCTTATATTGTCTTGAAAATGGACGTTTTTCAGGGAAATGTCGGGAAAAATGGTGTTATAAATGATAAATTTAGTGTTGGAATGAAAATTTGGAGATAATGGATGTTTTATCTCGGTTAGGTTTCGAGATAATTGAGATATATCTATGAATTGTAATAATATTGTTAATATAAATGAGGTACGTAAAAAACTGTTTATATCTCGAAAATTGGGCGATTATCGAAAATTTTTCATTCTTTAGAAATTGTAGAGGAAGGTTTTTACTATGAATTAGTGCAAACTAGATATTTTTATCTCGATTAGTTTTCGAGATAATTGCGATTTTTCATCGGTTTGCTCTAAAATTAGTAATATTGATGAGGAGTGGAAAATTCAAAATATCTCGAAAATTGGGTAATTTACGAAAAATTTTGATTCTTTAAAAATTGTAGAGGAAGGTTTTTTCTATGAATTAGTAGAAACGAGATATTTTTATCTAGATTAGTTTTCGCGATAATTGCGATTTTTCATCGGTTTGCTCTAAAATTAGTAATATTGATGAGGCGTGTGGAAAATTCAAAATATCTCGAAAATTGGGTAATTTACGAAAAATTTTGATTCTTTATAAATTGTAGAGGAAGGTTTTTTCTATGAATTAGTAGAAACGAGATATTTTTATCTAGATTAGTTTTCGCGATAATTGCGATTTTTCATCGGTTTGCTCTAAAATTAGTAATATTGATGAGGCGTGTGGAAAATTCAAAATATCTCGAAAATTGGGTAATTTACGAAAAATTTTGATTCTTTATAAATTGTAGAGGAAGGTTTTTTCTATGAATTAGTAGAAACGAGATATTTTTATCTAGATTAGTTTTCGCGATAATTGCGATTTTTCATCGGTTTGCTCTAAAATTAGTAATATTGATGAGGTGTGTGGAAAATTCAAAATATCTCGAAAATTGGGTAATTTACGAAAAATTTTGATTCTTTAAAAATTGTAGAGGCAGGTTTTTTCTATGAATTAGTAGAAACGAGATATTTTTATCTCGATTAGTTTTCGAGATAATTGCGATTTTTCATCGGTTTGCTCTAAAATTAGTAATATTGATGAGGTGTGTGGAAAATTCAAAATATCTCGAAAATTGGGTAATTTACGAAAAATTTTGATTCTTTAAAAATTGTAGAGGAAGGTATTTTCTATGAAATAATGAGCACTGGATACTTGTATCTCGATTTGTTTTCGAGATACATAAGATTTTTCATCAAAATGCACTAAAATTAGTAATTTCGATGCAATCAACAAGAAACTCAAAATATCTCGAAAAATAAAAGATAATCGCAAATTTTCGATTCTTCATAAATTATAAAGAAACATTTTCGCTACAAAATAAAATAACCAGCGTCTTTCTGTCTCGATCAATTTTCGAGATAATTGCAATTTTTCACCGAATTACCCTACAATTACTAGCTCCTACACACACCCTAAAAAACTCAAAATATCTCGAAAACTAATCAATTTTCGAAAATTTTCCATTCTCCAAAAATTGTAGAGAAATGTTTTTCCTGCCAAACAAACCAAACCGCACCTTCCTACCACAATTACTTTTCGAGATAAACGCATATCAAACACACTTACACACATACGTTCCCGCTCATCCCCAAACCCCTATCACCCTTCCGAACCGTTTCACCCTCTATTTTTCAGCGACACACTACCCTCGTCAGAAGGGGGTCGAGAGAATAAATTCCCGCGGATTTCCCGGCCCGCGCGGCCACCGTTTCGCTTTCCGTTTTCCCATTTTCACGGTTTTAAAACGAAATTGAATTCCCCCAGACGGAGTTATTTACGTTCTAATGAGACCCCGGCGGGGGGCTGAGCAAGTTCGAAGGGGGGGCGAAGGGGGCGCGGGAATCTCTAAATTAAATGGAGAAAAAAAATATACGGCTAATGTTAGTAGGAGTTTGAGAAATAAGGAGAAGTTTGCATCCTGATGAGGATCGATTATAATCGATTTGAAATCGATTCGATTGAAGAAGTAGAGGAAAATGTGGAAATTGTCATGTATCAGTTGTCAAAACTGTGATTTGTCTACTATCAAAACTGTCATTTATCAATTGTCGGAACTGTCATTTGTCAGTTGTCATTTAAAACCAGCCATTTGACATTTGCAAAATCTGTCATTTGTCGATTGTCGGAACTGTCATTTGTCAGTTGTCATTTAAAAACAGCCATATGACATTTGCAAAATCTTTCATTTGTCATCTGTCACTTGTCATTTGCCAGTTGTCGGAACTGTCATTTGTCGACTCTCAGAAGTGTCATACAGATTCTCTCATAACTCGTAACTGTGATTTAGATTCTGTCAGAATTGTCATTTGTCTACTTTCAAAAATATCGTTTCACATCTGTCAATGCTGTCATTGGTCAATTGTCAAAACTGTCATTTGTCGATTCTCAGAACAATTTGGCTTCTCTCAGACTTATCATTTATTATCTACCTTCAGGACTGTCATTTGTCGACTATTAAAATCCTCATTTGTCCACTGTTAGAACTGTCATTTGTCAATTGTCGAGACTGCCATTTGTTGACTCTCAGAACTGTCATTTGTCGACTATTTGAACTGTCATTATATAGGATTCTCACAGAACTGTTATTTGTCAATTGTCGAAACCGTCATTTGTCCTTTGTTAGATCTGCCACTTGTCACTTGTCATGAGAATTGCCGAAACTGCCATTTGGCATTTGCAAAATCTGTCATTTGTCATCTGTCACTTGTCATTTGCCAATTGTCGGAACTGTCATTTGTCGCCCATCAACCAGTTATTTTTGCGCCCGATGAGAACGTCTATTTTTTCTTGCATAATTCATGAAAAGGGACGAGGTGCGCGGATTTGAAACCGTTTATATTCCGCCCCCATTCGCCAACGATGAGGAGAAAATAAAGCGAAAAAAAAAAAGAAGAAAAGCCCCGCGGAAAATTGCGTTATTTTAAGTATTGACGCGCTTCCGTCGGGCAGAGAAACAGAGAAGAGAAAAGATTATGGAAATTTCGTCGTCATCCGGGGAGGCCGGTTTTTCCGGGAAAGACGCCACACCGAAAGAATTAAAGTCTCCGGTGGGTTTCCCCTTTCTCGAGATGTGGGTAAGGGGGCTGTGGGGAGGGGGCGTAAATAAATTTCGAATTTCGCGACGTTTCCTATGAATATGTAAGGGGGCTAAACACTCTCCGGCGAAACGTCACTTATAATTAGAGCCGAGGAGAGCCTCCTGCGATTTGCGAATTTCCATGGCGTACTTTTTTTTTTTCGAGCGAAAAAAGTAATAATGGAGGTGTTCACAAAGTCTGACTTTGCCCGCGAAAAAAATCTAATTATTGCTCGCATAAAATTTCAATCGAAATTAATTTTAGTAATTTTTATTCCATAGGTTGGTAACACCCGACAATTGGCAAGTGACAGCTCTATGAGTAATGGCATTCCTGGAGAGTCAACAAATGGCAGTTTAGACAAGTGGCAAATGACAAGTGACAGATGACAAATGACAGATTTTGCAAATGTCATATGGCAGTTCTTAAATGACAACTGAAAAATGACAGTTCCGACAATTGACAAATGACAGATTTTGCAAATGTCAAATGGCTGTTCTTAAATGACAACTGACAAATGGCTGTTCTTAAATGACAACTGACAAATGACAGTTCCGACATTTGACAATTTGACAATTCTGACAAATCTGAGAGTCGACAAATGACATTAAAAGAAACTTTTAGTTATTTTTACGTCGTCTGATTGGTAACACTTGCGACATACCATTTCACTATAATAGTAACTTTTATTCCACACAGTTGGTAGCACTGGTCACCAGTCAATTCAATATAACTCCATATTATTCGGTTGGTATCAACTTCAAATAATGCGAATTTCTCCTAAGAACCCGGAAAACTCCCGCTCTATACTATATATATATATATATATATATATATATATATATAAGGAAAATTACGCTCTATTAAACCCTAAACGAAAACCCCGTTCCGAGCATGCCATGGAAGTCGGAAAAGCCGGGAAAATCGTTTTGTTACATCGGTCAATCGGTATACGTCATTATCGTAAATCGGCGATGCCTGAATAAACGATCCTCGGACGTGCCGACCGTAGATCAAATGTCCTTCGACTTTTCCAGGCCGGAAAAGCGGCCTGGAAGGGTCTGGAAAAGGTAAATGTGTGTGTGTGTGTGTGTGTACAATGGACCCCCGTTCGTGACCCCGTTCGGCCCATGTCGTCGAATATGCGCCACCGAGAAACTTAATACGTCTTCTATATACCAGCTTATAAATCAAGCGGAAAAATATAAAAAAGGATAATTTATTGGGCGATACGGGAACTTTATACTCTATAACAAGGATTTTTTTCTTATATATGGCTAAACAAAATCTAATATAGTAGCTCAAAAGATAGAGATATTGTTAACTGTCATTTTTGTCGTTTGTCAATGCTGTCATTTGTTAATTGTCAAAACTGTCAGTTGTCAGAACTGTCATATGTCCATTGTCAAAAATGAATATTATCAATATATTTGTTTACTCTCAGAATTGTCACAATTGTCTACTATCAAAACTGTCATTTGTCAATAGACAAAATTGTCATTTGTCGAATCTCAGAAGTGTCATACAGCTTCTCTCATAACTCATAACTGTCATTTAGATTCTGTCAGAACTGTCATTTGTCTACTCGCAGAACTGCCACTTGCCAATTGTCGAAATTGTCACAAGTGTTACCATCCTATATGGAATAAAAATTACTAAAATTAATTTCGATTGAAATTTTATGCGAGAAATAATTAGATTTTTTTCGCGGGTAAAGTCAGACTTTGTGAGCACCTACATTATAATTGTAAATAACGTTTGTTATCTACCAATGCTGTCATTAATCAATTGTCAAAACTGTCAGTTGTCAGAACTGTCATATGTCCATTGTCAAAAATCAGAATTGTCATTTGTCTACTATCATTAAGTGTCATTTGTCGACAGTCATTTGTCAATAGACAAAATTGTCATTGGTCGACTCTCGGAAGTGTCATACAGCTTCTCTCATAACTCATAACTGTCATTTGGACTCTCTCAGAATTGTCATTTGTCTACTTTCAGAAATATCATTTGTCATCTGTCAATGCTGTCATTGGTCAATTGTCTAAACTTTCATTTGTTGACTCTCAGAAATATCATTTGTCGACTATCAGAACTGTCATTTAGCCTCTTTCATAAATGTCATTTGTCTGCTATCAGAACTGTCATTTGTTAATCGTTAAAACTTTCATTTGTTGACTCTAAGAACTGTCATTCGTCGACTATCAGAACTGTCATTTAGCTTCTATCAGAAATGTCATTTGTTTGCTATCAGAACTGTCATTTGTTAATCGTTAAAACTTTCATTTGTTGACTCTAAGAACTGTCATTCGTCGACTATCAGAACTGTCATTTAGCTTCTCTCAGAAATGTCATTTGTTTGCTATCAGAACTGTCATTTGTCGACTATCAGAACTGTCATTTAGCTTCTCTCAGAAATGTCATTTGTCGACTATCAGAACTGTCATTTAGCCTCTTTCAGAAATGTCATTTGTCTGCTATCAGAACTGTCATTTGTTAATCGTTAAAACTTTCATTTGTTGACTCTAAGAACTGTCATTCGTCGACTATCAGAACTGTCATTTAGCTTCTCTCAGAAATGTCATTTGTTTGCTATCAGAACTGTCATTTGTCGACTATCAGAACTGTCATTTAGCTTCTCTCAGAAATGTCATTTGTCGACTATCAGAACTGTCATTTAGCTTCTCTCAGAAATGTCATTTGTCTGCTATCAGAACTGTCATTTGTTAATCGTTAAAACTTTCATTTGTTGACTCTAAGAACTGTCATTCGTCGACTATCAGAACTGTCATTTAGCTTCTCTCAGAAATGTCATTTGTTTGCTATCAGAACTGTCATTTGTCGACTATCAGAACTGTCATTTAGCTTCTTTCAGAAATGTCATTTGTCTGCTATCAGAACTGTCATTTGTCGACTGTTAGAAATGTTGGAATAAAAGTTACTAAATAGCGTCCGAATAGCCAACTGTATGGAACAAAATTTACTAGACAAACTAGCGCAATTTTATTAATTTCAAAAATTATTATTTATTAATATTTTTAATAAAATCTATTGGGGCAATATGGCGCAATCCACACCTGCTTTGATCGGCACGTAAGGTCATCGCCGAACTATAATAGAAAGTGAGGCAATTCGTGGAACGTGAAATCACGTGAAACGGACAAAGACCGAACGATAAACGTGCGAACATAGTAGGCCGGTTCTAGGCCAGACTCCATCGCAACGTTGCCAAACCTACATTTTTTTCCTAACTTTACCCAACATTGTTTTGTGATTAATTTATATATTTTGAGATTTGAGAGAATAGAATTATAATAACAATTAGAAAGAAATTTACACTTTTTTTAATTCGTTCTTAATTATCAAAATTAGGTAATTAGATTACTAAATTTGCATCTAAAAAATTCGCAATTTTCCCCAATAAACTGGAATATTCCAAACACCCGGCAACACCGCTACCCGACGACTAGATTTCCCGACGCGTAATCGAGCGACCAGCGCCCCGCGTTGCCACATCCCACAAAATTTCCCTTTATATACGAATTACTCATAAAAAATTCGTGGATTTCGCTCATTTCTTTGCATTTAAATAGAATTTTAATAACCAATTTTCATTAATACTACATTTTGATTAAATAAGAGCACAAAAATGAATATTAAATGTGCACAATATACAAATTAACATAATCTTATAGGGAAATTATTGGTAGTAACGTGGCAACGCTGCACCCACGAGCTCGCTCCCTACTCCCTACTTCATACGTCACTTTCTCATTCATCGAGTCACAGCTGTCCTAGATAAAGAAAACAACGCGAATTCCTCCACCAAACCGCCGCCCTTTACACAAAAAAAAACCCACCACCGAGTGCGCCCGAATCCTAGTGCATTACTCAGTGACCAGTGCAGTTTTGTGCCGGTACACCGCCCATCACAAGATAAGATAACATCGAAACCAAGATGGCGTACCAGCACCACAACGGGCCGCCGCCGCCGGGCCCCTACGCGCCCCCCTACGAGCCGCAGGCGCCGCCGCAGTACGGCGCCCCGCCGCCGGGCGCCTTCCCGCCGGGGCCCTTCCAGCAGCAGCCCTACGGGGGCCCCCAGCAGCCGCCGTACGGCGGCCAGCCGTACCAGCCGGGGCCGTACGGGGGCCCGCAGCAGCCGCCCTACGGCGGGCCGCACCAGCAGCAGCCCCCGTACGGGGGGCCGCAGCCCCCCCTGGGGTACCAGCAGCCCTACTATCCGCCGCAGCAGCAGAGCTCCACGGCCGACGATGATTGTTGTAAATGGTGTTGCGGTTTGACGTGCCTGTCGTTGTTGTGTTGTTGTTTGATGAACAACGATTAGGTTGTTGTTTTTTTTTTTTTTTGGGGGAGAGGGGGGGTGAAACTGAAAAGTAAGGTAAATTTTATGAATTGAGGTTCTGTTTTTATTTTGTGTATTATTATTTTTTTATTTTTAATTGGAAAATATAGTAAGAGAGTTGTTGGGTGATCGAGTTGGCTATGGTTTTGACAGTTGCTGTCATTTTATCGTTGCAAATGTCAAATGTCAAGGTGTCAAATGACAGTTACTGACATATTTTCTTTGCATTTGCAAAGAAGTTTTCTTTGCTGCCATTTGGCAGCTCAAATGATATTCAAATGTTATAGACATATGTGAAACTGTCAAATGTCAAGCTATCAAATGACAGTTTCTTCTGACATACTCCCATTTCAAATGGTCACGTAAATTGTTTCGCAAATGTCAGAAAACTGTCAAATGTCAATCGTCAAGGTGTCAAATGACAGTTACTGGCATATTGGTGAAACTGAAAAGTAAGGTAAATTTTATGAATTAAGATTCTGTTTTTATTTTGTGTATTATTATTTTTTATTTTTAATTGGAAAATATAGTAAGGGAGTTGTTGGGTGATCGAGTTGGCTATGGTTTTGACAGTTGCTGTCATTTTATCGTTGCAAATGTCAAATGTCAAGCTGTTAAATGACAGTTACTGGCATATTTTCATTGCAAATGGCAGCTCAAATGTTACTCAAATGTTATAGACATATGTGAAACTGTCAAATGTCAAGCTATGAAATGACAGTTTATTCTGACATACTCCCATTTCAAATGGTCACGTAAATTGTTTCGCAAATGTCAGAAAACTGTCAAATGTCAATTGTCAAGGTGTCAAATGACAGTTCCTGACATATTTTCTTTGCAAATGGCAGTTCAAATGATACTCAAATGTTAGACATATGTCAAATGTCAAGCTATCAAATGACAGTTTCTTCTGACATACTCCCATTTCAACGTAAATTGACTCGCAAATATCAGGAAACGGTCAAATGGCTAATCTCAAGCTGTCAAATGTCAATTGTCAAGGTGTCAAATGACAGTTACTGACATGTTTTCTTTGCAAATGGGCAGCACTTTGATGATGTCTAAAAGTAAAATGGCTTATATCAAGCTGTCAAATATCAAATGCACAAGCTGTCAATTGTCAGGATGACAAATGATCACGTTGTCAAATAGTAAAGTCTAGTTATCATATGTCAAGATTTCAACTGTCAACTTTCAGGATTTGAACTATTAAATGTCAAGCTATCAAATGACAGTTACTGTCTTGTTTTCTTTGCAAATGGCAGCTCAAATGATACTCAAATGTTAGACATATGGGAAACTGTCAAATGTCAAGCTATCAAATGACATACTTTCATTTCAATTGGACACTTAAATTGTCTCGCAAATGTCAGAAAACTGTCAAATGGCTAATCTCAAGCTGTTAAAGGTCAATTGTCAAGGTGTCAAATGACAGTTACTGTCTTATTTTCTTTGCAAATGGCAGCACTTTGATGCTACATAAATGTCAAACAACTGTCATAATGGCGAATATCAAGCTATCAACTGCCAAGATGACAAATCCTCAAGCTGTCAAATGGTAAATGTCAAGCAATCAAATGTCAAGCTGTCAATTGTCAAATGCACTAAACTGTCAAGATGACCAATGCTCAAACTGCCAAATGTCAAGTAATGAAAAGTCAACTGTCAAAATATATTGACAGCTCGAAAGAATGTGTGTATTCCTGGCAACTCTGATTATTAAATCGATTTTTAGGTTTTTATTTTTTGAGGTACATAAATATAATTGATTGGAAAAATCTAGTCGGTTGTTGAAGCTGATCTGTTTATTTGTATTATTTTTTTTTAATTTTTGTAAATAATAATAATTTACGCACAATTTTAAAAGGAAGTGGGCTTTGGAAAACGGTACCGAAACCGGTCCCGTTTTAAATATATTTATTATTAAATTAAATTAAATATTGTATAAAAACCTAAAATTCTAATTCTAATTATAAATGAAACGATGGCTTCTATATCGCATATTTTAATCATAAATTTTATTTTTCTATTAGACATTACGTATTCTATTTATACCGGATGATTTTTAACACGACTCGTTCACTCGTAATTTAACGATTATTTCACACAAATAAAAAAAAAATTCAAATTGTTTAACCTTCGAAGGAATTTAAATTAACCTCGTAAATTAAACAGAAGGCGTGACGTCATCGCTAAATTAAAGTGAACGTACTGTACGTATTATATTAAATCATCCATACAATTAATTAAAATAAGTAACATTTATTTGAACGGCTATAAATTCATTCGCGCACAATATTCTATACATTATATTCCATTAAATAAATGTATTACTATCCAATGGTCGATATTTTTGTTACAATAGCATTTAATATTGAATTAAAGTAGGCGCAGGAGAATGTAAAAATCGTATAATAATTGAAATGTTCTACCGCTCTACACAGATATTTGTTTATTATACGATTAAATTTATTATTAATAACGTTCGTTGCATTTTATCTGGTATACCTATTGTATAAATATTTTCAAAAATAACTAAAAAAAATATGTTGAAAAGCGACAATGTAAATACCAAATATTGTGATAAAAAAAATAAACAATGTGAAATTTAAATTATTTGCGGTTTTTTTTCTCATTAATAGTCACAAAAAATAATTAATTTTCCAGCATTTATTTTTACGAGTTATACGAGGGCGACTCAAAAGATAAAATTTTAAACGCGTCAACGTCAAGTTGTCAGTTGTCAATGTCAAACTTTTTGCCAAATACATTTAATTCAACAATTTCATCAAGTCGCCGGATAATCACTCAAGGCTAACTAGATATTAGATAGCAAAAATAATTGTTAAAAAATATCTTGATGCGGTTTTCCTCTTCCTGATTTTCGGCACAGCTAACCAGGATGAGAGTGGTTTTATCTCAAAAAAAATGTAGTACATTTTTGGTATTAGATGAATCAAGAACGTTGAAAAATAACACCAAAATCGATTAAATTTTTATCAAAATGAGCATAAATATTAGTTGCACAATTGTTGCACAATCACCTGAGAACAAACAACAATCGAAAAAGGAACAACAATCGGAAAACAAAGAACAATTGAAGAACGAAAAAAAATTGAAGAATGAACAACAATTGAAGAACGAACAACAGTTGAAAAACGAACAATTGAAAAACGAACAATTGAAGAACGAAAAACAGTTGAAAAATGAGCAACAATCGAAAAACGAACAACAGTTGAAAAATGAACAACAGTCGAAAAATGAACAACAATCGAAAAATGAACAACATTTGAAGAACGATCAACAATTGAAGAGTGAACAACAGTTGAAAAATGAACAATTGAAAAATGAACAGCAGGTGGGAAACGAACAACAATTGAAAAATGAACAACAATCGAAAAATGAACAACAATTGAAGAACGATCAACAATTGAAGGACGAGCAACAATTGAAGGACGAGCAACAATTGAAAAATGAACAACAACCCAAAAATGAACAAATGCAACAACAACTCGTGGATGAAAACGGTTCGAATAAACAGAAAGAAAAAGGCCAAACTAAAGGAAAAGAAGAAAAGAAATTTTGTGGGCGTTTGTTGTTGCGTTTCCTTTGCTATTGTTGTTGTTTTCCCTGCTGCATTCTGCGATCCTGCATCCTTCATCCGAGAAATCCTGCGACAACATTACAACAACAACTGCACAACAACAATTGCTTAAATTGCCTCAATAACCTCAATTCCTGCGTGGTTCTCAATTGCTCCGTAAAGGGCGCATCCGAATCCTTCGAGTAATTAATTAATTTTATTATTATTATTATTAATTGAGTAATGTATCTATAATTTTGTCTAAAAATATACGAGAATTCTTGGTTGTCGAGTTGGCTTTTGTTTTGACAGTTATACTGTCATATTTTCTTTGCAAATGGCAGCAAATGTCAAATGACAGTTATTGCCATTATTTTTTATCAAACGTCACTCAACTCACTGTCGTATGGACAAATGACAGATGTCAAGCTTTCAAATATCAAGTTGTCAAATGGGCAATCTGTCGACTGTCAAATGCACAAATTGTCATCTGTCAAAAGAGCTGTCAGTACGTCAAATGAACGAATAAATAATATTTTTATAATACGAATGATAAATCGGTATTTACCGAGAAACGTATCGATACACAATCGATGATTAATCGATTCGTAAAACGTTCTAAATTCTCACAATCGAGTCCTCCCCGGGGCGTATTTTTCCGAAGGGAAACGCTTTCGGAATAATCCGGTAAATTACGAAACATTAAGAGATCGAATCGCTTTTCTATGCGATGTAGCAATTTCCTCATCTGAAAAGCGCTTTAAAGTAAAGCAAAGCAAAGTAAATATAAACGCGTTTTGAACGAGTGCGACGGAGACGGAGCGATGTTTTCACCCCGCTAGGGGGCGGTAAAAGATGGAGGCGGGAGAGGGCGAGAGGGAAAATGGAAAACGAATAGAGACGTTTTTCATTCCGTTAAAAGCGGATCGGATTATCTCGCTTTTTTATTTTATTTTTTTATTTATTTATTTATTTATTTTTGCATTTTATCGTTGATTTTTCGGTTACTTTTTCTTTTTGTGGGTGCTAAATTAACAATTTTATTTAATTATTATGGTGGGTAAATAGGAGCAAGAATATACCAAAATAAGGGATGAATATACTCAAATAAGGGATGAATATACTCAAATAAGGGATACTCAAATAAGGGATGAATATACTCAAATAAGGGATGAATTTACTCAAATAAGGGATGAATATACTCAAATAAGGGATGAATATACTCAAATAAGGGATGAATATACTGAAATAAGGGATGAATATACTCAAATAAGGGATGAATATACTCAAATAAGGGATGAATATACTCAAATAAGGGATGAATATACTCAAATAAGGGATGAATATACTCAAATAAGGGATGAATATACTTAAATAAGGGATGAGTATACTCAAATAAGGGATGAATATACTTAAATAAAGGATGAATATACTCTAATAAGGGATGAATATACTCAAAAAAGGGATGAATATACTCAAATAAGGGATGAAAATACTCAAATAAGGGATGAATATACTCAACAAAGGGATGAATATACTCAAATAAGGGATGAAAATACTCAAATAAGGGATGAATATACTCAACAAAGGGATGAATATACTCAAATAAGGGATGAAAATACTCAAATAAGGGATGAATATACTCAACAAAGGGATGAATATACTCAAATAAGGGATGAAAATACTCAAATAAGGGATGAATATCCAGTTGTAGGGGGATGAATATACTCAAATAAGGGATGAATATACTCAAATAAGGGATGAAAATACTCAAAAAAGGGATGAATATACTCAACAAAGGGATGAATATACTCAAATAAGGGATGAAAATACTCAAATAAGGGATGAATATACTCAACAAAGGGATGAATATACTCAAATAAGGGATGAAAATACTCAAATAAGGGATGAATATACTCAACAAAGGGATGAATATACTCAAATAAGGGATGAAAATACTCAAATAAGGGATGAATATCCAGTTGTAGGGGGATGAATATACTCAAATAAGGGATGAATATACTCAAATAAGGGATGAAAATACTCAAAAAAGGGATGAATATACTCAACAAAGGGATGAATATACTCAAATAAGGGATGAAAATACTCAAATAAGGGATGAATATCCAGTTGTAGGGGGATGAATATACTCAAATAAGGGATGAATATACTCAAATAAGGGATGAAAATACTCAAATAAGGGATGAATATCCAGTTGTAGGGGGATGAATATACTCAAATAAGGGATGAATATACTCAAATAAGGGATGAAAATACTCAAATAAGGGATGAATATCCAGTTGTAGGGGGATGAATATACTCAAATAAGGGATGAATATACTCAAATAAGGGATGAAAATACTCAAATAAGGGATGAATATCCAGTTGTAGGGGGATGAATATACTCAAATAAGGGATGAATATACTCAAATAAGGGATGAATATCCAGTTGTAGGGGGATGAATATACTCAAATAAGGGATGAATATACTCAAATAAGGGATGAAAATACTCAAAAAAGGGATGAATATACTCAACAAAGGGATGAATATACTCAAATAAGGGATGAAAATACTCAAATAAGGGATGAATATACTCAACAAAGGGATGAATATACTCAAATAAGGGATGAAAATACTCAAAAAAGGGATGAATATACTCAACAAAGGGATGAATATACTCAAATAAGGGATGAAAATACTCAAATAAGGGATGAATATCCAGTTGTAGGGGGATGAATATACTCAAATAAGGGATGAATATACTCAAATAAGGGATGAAAATACTCAAAAAAGGGATGAATATACTCAACAAAGGGATGAATATACTCAAATAAGGGATGAAAATACTCAAATAAGGGATGAATATCCAGTTGTAGGGGGATGAATATACTCAAATAAGGGATGAATACACAGTTGTAGGGGCCCTTATTTAAGGAGATGAATATGTGAAATAAAATGGCGGCCTGTTCGCCGATTTCAATCGAGAATAAATCGAAAATAAATCGATTAAAAACGAAAAAAAAAAAAATGGTCAGGACAAAACATGTTTATCGGAAACAGGACGAAACCGGTCGCGAATTCGCCGCAAATGAAGCTTAACGAGATTAGCCGCATGCTAAATGAGTTTCTCGATTTCGTCGGGGGAAAATATTCAAATTTTCACATACATATACATATACACATAGAGGGCTGTTCTCTCCTCGTCGCATCGAGGGATGCTAAAATAAAAAAAAATAGGAAAAAGAGGGAAAAAAAATTAAACGGGACTCCAGCGAGAGGAAGAGAGACGGAGCCACGTAGAGAAGACGTATTAGCAATTCAAATGAAGCGTTAGCTCATAAAAAGAATGCAAATGTATAAATGTATGAAACGTTTACAACATGGAAGAGGATATTGGGATATGTGGCAACATATTTTTTTAAAAAAAAAGGGGATGAAAATTAAATGATAGACACTTTTCATGTTTTAGTGGGCGAAAAATTATATATACAGGGTGAGTCACCAAAATCTTTAAAATGCTTTATAATGTGAATATTCATCCCCTTTTCTATGTATATTCATCCCTCTACCTTGTTTATTCATCCCCTATGCACCATTGTGCATATTCATGTAAAAATTTTTAATATTTTCTCCTACTATCAGGTAGGAATTTAAGATGCTTATAATGGTACATCAACAATAGATCAGTATCCCGTCCGACTAGATTTCATTAATAACATATTTAATAGGCGATTTAGCGACGTGTTAACGAGGAATTTCGGGAATATAATTCACCCTGTTAAGTCATTTTTAATAGCCGTTATTCATACGCCGCCCCCCAGAAAACGGTAATTCACCCCCGAAAACCGGGAGAGGAAAGGGGTGGAAAAATATTAAGCTAATTGTGCAATGTTATACAATGAAAATTCGCTGTTATTAAATGAAATTAATGCGATAATAACGATAATTTATTCAAGGGTTGTTTGCATGTATGTAGTAGTAGTATTAGGGGTGGTAATTAAATAAAATTAATCATAATCTAATTGTAGTTTAATTAAAATTATTTTTACAACTCGCATTATGTAGGATTATTGTATACAGGGTGTATACATAAAAAAACTGTCCAGAATAGTTTAGAACTGTTCCGGAACTGACCGGGATAATTTGATACAGTTCAGAACGATCTTAGAATCAATTTAGAACTGAGTAAGTAGATTTGAAAAAATGTATCGAATGAATAATCGATTAATATAAGATTCGATATCGAGTGAAAATTGTAATGAAAAGTAAACTGCATATAGATTTATTTTGAGGCCGAAGGGAAATTGCGGGAAAGCGTTTCGGTGTTTTCGGGACAGAGGAAAAGGGCTTACTAGATTTCGATTCGGAAAAACGGGGTAAGACTTTTGTTTTTCCGGGAAATTGAGCAAAATATGAGGTTATGTTTTTTTGTTTTCTTGCCATTTCCAGGCCACCCGAAGGAGAAGGAGGATTTAAAATCCACAGAGAGGGTAGTTATTGAAGGGAAAAAGTCAAAGGTTCCCTTTAGAACTGTTCCAGAGCATATTATAATAGTCCAGAATCATTTAGAACCTTTTTAGAACTGACTAGGATCGTTTGAAATAGTTCAAGACCATGTTTGAATCGTTTTAGAACTGTTCCAGAGCATATTATAATAGTCCAGAATCATTTAGAACCTTTTTAGAACTGACTAGGATCATTTGAAATAGTTCAAGACCATGTATGGATCGTTTTAGAACTGTTCCAGAGTATATTATAATAGTCCAGAATCATTTAGAACCTTTTTAGAACTGACTAGGATCATTTGAAATAGTTCAAGACCACGTTTGGATCGTTTTAGAACTGTTCCAGAGCATATTATAACAGTCCAGAATCATTTAGAACCTTTTTAGAACTGACTAGGACCATTTGAAATAGTTTAAGATCATGTTTAGATCGTTTTAGAACTGTTCCAGAGTATATTATAATAGTCCAGAATCATTTAGAACCTTTTTAGAACTGACTAGGATCATTTGAAATAGTTCAAGACCACGTTTGGATCGTTTTAGAACTGTTCCAGAGCATATTATAACAGTCCAGAATCATTTAGAACCTTTTTAGAACTGACTAGGACCATTTGAAATAGTTTAAGATCATGTTTAGATCGTTTTAGAACTGTTCCAGAGCATATTATAACAGTCCAGAATCATTTAAAACCTTTTTAGAACTGACTAGGATCATTTGAAATAGTTCAAGACCATGTTTGAATCGTTTTAGAACTGTTCCAGAGCATATTATAATAGTCCAGAATCATTTAGAACTTTTTTAGAATTGACTAGGATCATTTGAAATAGTTCAAGACCATGTTTGGATCGTTTTAGAACTGTTCCAGAGCAAATTATAATAGTCCAGAATCATTTAGAACTTTTTTAGAACTGACTAGGATCATTTGAAATAGTTCAAGACCATGTTTGGATCGTTTTAGAACTGTTCCAGAGCAAATTATAATAGTCCAGAATCATTTAGAACTTTTTTAGAACTGACTAGGATCATTTGAAATAGTTCAAGACCATGTTTGGATCGTTTTAGAACTGTTCCAGAGCAAATTAGAACTGTTCCGGAATTATTTAGAACTGTCCAGAAACAATTAAAACTAAGTAGGACCATTTGAAACAAATATGGACTATTCAAAAATCTATAAAACAACTCGATTATTAACAGAAAAATCGATTCCCAGTAATAATAATCGACAAAATAATTCGATTATATTCATTTCGAGTCAATAGAAAAACACGAAAATGGAATCGATTAATCGACATAAAAAAATCGATTGTATTTAAATTGAGTGAATTAATTAAACCCAAAAATCGATACCAAAATACCAACCTGATTGCATCAATTTTGAACCAACTAAAAATTGGCACAAAAATCGATTCCCAAAATAAAAAAAAATCGATATACCTAAAACAAGATCGATTTTGTTTATGTATTCAACACCCTTGATCCAGTTATCGCAACGCGTGCACCTCGCTCTTATTGGAGCCTCTTTTAGAGGGCTTTCCGTTCGGATAGAGCCCGAGAGAGCGAGAGAGAGGGAGAATTTCTCGTCTCTAAATGAAAATGCAATTGCGATTGTTACCGGAGAGGGTTTTATTGTTTGCATGGAAAACGGTATGCTTCAGAGAAGAAGGCCATGCGAAACGGGTTATTTAGAGAATAAAAAAAATGGAGTAGAGAAAATAGAGCCCTTTGAAATGCGAAACGAACCGGGAGGGATATTCTTTTGTCGCAAAGATATATTTCCCGTTAATTAAACCAGACATTTAAGAAACCGGTTTCGGCTTGTTTTATTTTTCATCAAATTATACAATTTTTGTATACGATATAAAATAACTTAATTGGATAGTTAATTGGTGTTAATTAATCTAATTTAATTACATTTTAGACTGGAATAGGACCAATTGAAACGTTTTTGGAATCATTTAGAACTGTTCCAGAACGAATTAGAGCGGTCCAGAATCATTTAGAGCTATTTTAGAACTGACTAGGACCGTTTGAAACCATTGAGAACGTTTTTTGAAACATTTAGAACTGTTCCAGAGCATTTTTGAACCATTCCAGAGAAAATGAGATCAGTCCAGAATCATTTAGAACAATTTTAGAACTGGTTAGGACGATTTTAAACAGTTCAGGACCATTTTTGGTTCGTTTTAGAACTATTCCAGAGCAAATTAGAACAGTCCAGAGTCATTTAGAGCCATTTTAGACCATTTGAAAGAGCTCAGGCCCATGTTAGGATCGTTTTAGAACTGTTCCAGAAACAATTAAAACTAACTAGGACCATTTGAAACAGATACGGACTGTTTTGGGAGATTTTTAGAACTTTTCCAGAAATTGGAACTGCCTAAATTCGTTTAGAGCTGACCAAGATCATTCGAAACAGTTCCAGACGATTTTAGGATAATTTTAGAACTTTTCCAGGACAAATTAGAACTGTACCAGATTTTTTTAGAACCTATCCAGAATCATTTGAATCATTTCAATACGATTTTAGGATCGTTTTAAATAGTTCAGGGCCATCTTAGACCATTTAACAAAAATTATAGCAAAAATTGGTTAATCTACTAAAATATTCTTCTTAGATATAATTAATTAATTAATTGACTCATTAACATATCTAATAATCAATTTTAAAATAAATTTCCATAAGTTATTAATAAAAACCCTCATCGAACCATTTTTCATCATCAAGCGGCACATCAAGTAGGCCACTTACCCAGCCCTCTTTTTACTACCTTTTACGGAATAACACCCCTAATTAAAATCTAATTTTAAGGGTGCAAAAAAAGGAAGGTAAACTCTCGCGAATAAATCCCCCTTTTCAATACCCAGTACATACAGGACGTCCCTTCATAATAAACCTTTTCTCTTCCTCCGCCCCTCTTCCGCCTCCTCTCCTACCTTTCCAGAGAGTTTCCAAAAGACTCTGGATGAGAGTTCGAGAGTATCAATTACCGGGCCGCGCTCTCGCGACACGTATAGAGGCACAAAAACGCCGACGTAATCGTCTCAGGTCGAATTGAAAATTCCGACGGGGCGCTTTTCAGGCGGCTCTGGAAAGGCGCGGAAAGGCCTGGAAAGGGCCGCTCGATCCATTAGCTTCATACCGGATTACTAATAACGAATGATTGATTGCCTAACTTTTCGGGGGTAGGTATTCGAGAGTCGATGGCTCGTCATATTTTTTTCTGGCATGTTTAGGGGATGATACGGGGTTGGTGGGGTTGCGGGGTTTCAAATCGTTTCAAATGGTACTGGTCGGTTCTAAAACGGTTCTGTACAGTTTTTAATCAATCTGGAAGAGTTCTAAATTGTTCTGGAAAAGTTCTAATTTTTTCTGGAAAAGTTCTAAAATTACCCGAAGATCGTCCAGAACCGTTTCAAATGGTCCTAGTCATTTCTAAACCGGTTCCAAATGTTTCTGGCCAGTTCTATTTGTTCTGGAACAGTTCTAAATGATTCTAAAACTGCCCTGAACAATTTTGAAACACTCCATCTCTCACCCTCCTTCTCGCACTTATGTTACTTATTTCAACTAATGTGTTTCACGAACAGTTCTAAATTGTTCTGGAAAAGTTCTAATTTTTTCTGGAAAAGTTCTAAAATTACCCGAAGATCGTCCAGAACCGTTTCAAATGGTCTCATCCTCCTTCTCGCACTTATGTTACTTATTTCAACTAATGTGCGTCAACTTTTAAGCGACGTTGCCGGTTCGCGACATTTTTCCCCAGATCTAGGGAAAAATATATACAGGATGTTCATATTTTTTGCAGGTTGCGGGGCGCTGAAAAACACGCGCATACTAGTCCCGGAGGCGGTACGTGCGGACGATGACGTCACGCTGACGTGCGACTATGACTTGGAATCCGCCCAACTCTATTCGATCAAATGGTACCGAAACGACGAAGAATTCTACCGGTACGTGCCGAAAGAGGCGCCGCCGGCGCAACAATTCAACGTCCAATACGTCAACGTCAACGTAAGTACCATCTTGGCCAAGCTGTCAAATGTCAAGTTGTCAAATGTCAAGCTGTCAAATGTCAAGCTGTCAAATGTCAAGCTGTCAAATGTCAAGCTGTCAAATGTCAAGCTGTCAAATGTCAAGCTGTCAAATGTCAAGATTCTCTGGCAACAAAGTGGCGAGTCTAAATAGTTTAGCAGACGAAAATGTTCCGCAATTGTGGATCGTAAATTCTCGAGTTTGTAGGTAATAATTAAGGGATTCTCGATGCGCAACAAAGCGCCTTCAAATATTGGATTTAATTAAGTTTCACCCCCCCGAATCCTTTGTCGCCGCCCCCGTCAAAGCCACCTACGTTGCCGAAACGCGAAATGCGAATGCATCTCTCTATACGTGTATTAGTATAATATATAAACAAGTCGAAATGCTCCGGTTGGTTTCCGATAGTTCAAAGAACCACCCCCCGAAAACCCCCTTGTGAACCACCCCTTAGTCGAGAATCTCTACGCTATTAGCCCCCCGGGGCGTGCGGCTGAGAAATCTCACAAGTCTCGCCCTCCGGCCAAATTCCTAATCCTTAGTATCCCATTATACGAGGTGGACCAAGAAGTATTTAATTGGGCCATCCTGTATACACAGCTTTTCACGGTAAACTTCCATTAGAAGTATTTCGTGAATGGGTGTGTAAAAAATTATGAAATTTCGTATACAAGGGTTTTTGGATATAAGGAATTCATCTAAAATATTTTCAAAGATGGCCGACTTCCGTTTGTACCGGAAGTTGATCATAACTTCGTTATTTTGATTGGGACAACCTATATATTTTTGCATTTTTAGATTCTACTCGATGAGCTGATTTCAACGAGGTGTCACACTTGGTATCTTGGTCTCGTAATAAAGGCTGTACAGCCGCTCGAAAACAGGAAAATTTTGAATTTAGGTGGCTCTGAATGAGTTAGAAAATGAGAAAAACGAGAATACAAAATGTTAAGATAGGAACATGGAAGTCATTTTTTTCGATTTCCAAGTGTTTGTTTTTCAGAGCCACCTAAATTCAAAATTTTCCTGTTTTCGAGCGGCTGTACAGCCTTTATTACGAGACCAAGATATCAAGTGTGACACCTCGTTGGAATCAGCTCGTCGAGTAGAATCCAAAAACGCAGAAATATACAGTGTGTCCCATTTAAAATAACGAAGTTCCGATCCACTTCCGGTATAAACGGAAATCGGCCATTTTTGAAAATATTTTAAATGAATTCCTTACATCCAAAAACCCTTGTATACGAAATTTCATCATTTTATATACAACCATTCGCGAAATACATTACAAAATAATCTTGAGCCACCCCGTATACACTACACACTAATTTAACATGTATTACACATTACATTACAAAAATATAGTGTTTATCCAGTAACTGTTATTTAACGAAAATCCCACCTCTAATACCCGTTACTTTACTCGATAAGATAGGAAAAAATAGCATTAGAATAGAGGTGGGCGTTGATGTAAATAACAGTTATTTTGTAACCTATTGTGTAATATCTAAATGGGGGCGACTGGGGTGTTTGTTTCACGTGTTTCCAGGTTGATTTACGATCTCCTAAATATTCCAACTGTGATTTATATTCGCCGGATTCTGGATCGTTTCTGGAGCGGTGCACTTATGAAATGTTTACGACGCGAATATCCAGAAACTGTCCGTTCGGTTTTCGTCCATTTCTCGAGACGCGCACACAAACACAAAGCCTGTAAATTAATAAGCGGGGCGAAACTGATGATGTTCCTCCTCGGTTGTTCCCCGGAAGGAGCAAAAAAACCTAAAAAAAAAGGAAATTAATTAATCGTTCCGTGGCGACGGAACGGCATCGCGAAAGAATGATAAACGATGGCCGGGAAACTTAGTTGGCCGGGAAAAAAAACCGCACACTCGATTTCGATGCGAAAGAAATCCGGAAAGGGTTAAGTACCTATAACTCTATTATGAGGGCTATGAAGTTATAAGGAATTAACGAAAAAAAGGGTTATACGGGGTGTTTATAGATTATAACAGGTCTGTAGTGAGTCCACAAAGGGTCTATAATAGGTTTAACATCTTGACAGTTGATATCTTGACAGTTGACAGTTGACATCTTACAGTTGACATCTTGACAGTTTAACATCTTGACAGTTGACATCTTACAGTTGACATCTTGACAGTTTAACATCTTGACAGTTTAACATCTTGACAGTTGGCACCATACAGTTGACATCTTGACAGTTGGCATCTTACAGTTGACATCTTGACAGTTTAACATCTTGACAGTTTAACATCTTGACAGTTTAACATCTTGACAGTTGACATCTTGACAGTTGATATCTTGACAGTTGATATCTTGACAGTTGACAGATGTCAAGATTAACAGTTGACACCTTTGATGTTTGACATCTTGACAATTGACACATTTGATGAGTGACATGTTTGACGTTTGATATCAATTGTAGTCCTATAATAAGTCCATTGTAGCCTCATTTTGTAGACGCTTTGTAGAGCTATTACGACCTATTTTAGACTCATTAATAGACCCATTGAAAACCCATTGTAGAAGTTTTCTCGTTACCGTTGCGCTCTATTTGCACGCGTGCAATTAACGTTAAAACGGCCGGAAAACCGTTCGAGTAAAGTCCAATCGAAGTTGGCGTATGTGGCCGCGCGGCGGGAAAAATAGCGGGCGTCGCGACGCTGAAAATTTCCCGCAGACGAATTTTCGCGTCGGACGTCGCCGGCCGGGCCGCGGCCGCCCCGGATTAATTGAATGGAATAATTTAGTTTGGATTTGACTCGATCGAAGTCGGCGAGCCCGACGTAACGAGATGATATTGTACCTGTTCGAGCGCGTTCGAGGCGGTTTTGGTTTGTGTAAAAACCTGTAAGGGATGATTTTGCTATATTTCCATTACCACAGAAGACTAGATAAATCCGCTTCGAAATTGGCACTAACAAAAATTGACAAGATGTCAAAATTACAAGATGTCAATTGTCAAGATGTCAATAGTTAAGATGTCAATTGTTAAGATGTCAATTGTCAAGATGTCAACTGTCAAGATGTCGATTGTCAAAACGTCAAACGTCAAACGTCAAGCTTTTAAGTTGACACAAAATTAACAAAGTAGGCAATCTTTTTTACTTGGCCTCTTACTTGTCTAATGTATAGTAACTAATTTGGGATTATTTTGGATATACCTATAAATTTATGTATTGTTTTAAAACTATTGTGGTAAAATATCCGCTTTGGAAATTCCCTTTTTGCTATTTTTCCTTTGTATAAAACAATGGGGAAAACAATGAGCAGCTTCGAAACTAAAATTTATATACTATATACTACTGTACTTCCCCGAACAGAAACGCTGTTTTTTTGACATTGTTCCGGGTTATTTTCCAGTTTAGAATCATCCGGTTCCGGTTCATATTTCTTAAAAACCCCTTTAAATCATTATTTTCCTGCGAATTTTCTCCCAAAGAAAATCCCATCTCTACTACCTGTTACCGAGGGTAATTAGATAGCGGATTTTAAATTGTAATAGAGGTGGGATTCGATAAAAATAACCGTTACGAACTTGCATAATTCGGGTAAAAAATTATCCGGTTTGGTTTTTCGACCGGAAGAATTAATCTCCGGGAGTGGGAAGGTCGATTTTTGGATTCAGTTGTATCATTTACATGGGAATGGGAATTTTTCCCGATCAAAACAGACCAAATTTGCGCTATAGAGAAAAAGGGCTACGTCCCTTAACCCCTCAATTCGCTTGCTTAGTACTCCAACCATCATCCCGTTGAAATTACCGCTACTAATGAAGAAAAGCTTCTCGTTTATCCACCTACAGCAAGACTTTTTGAATGGAGGGAAAAAATAAAGGCAATAAAAATTATCCGGGTGAATTTTTCGACCGGAAGAATTAATCTCCGGGCGTGGGAAGGTAGATTTTTGGATCCAGCGGTATCATTTACATGGGAATGGGACTTTTTCCCGATCAAAACAGACCAAATTTGCGCTATAGAGAAAAGGGGCTACGTCCCTTAACCCCTTAATTCGCTTGCTTAGTACTCCAACCATCATCCCGTTGAAATTACCGCTACTAATGAAGAAAAGCTTCTCGTTTATCCACCTACAGCAAGACTTTTTGAATGGAGGGAAAAAATAAAGGCAATAAAAATTATCCGGGTGAATTTTTCGACCGGAAGAATTAATCTCCGGGCGTGGGAAGGTAGATTTTTGGATCCAGCGGTATCATTTACATGGGAATGGGACTTTTTCCCGATCAAAACAGACCAAATTTGCGCTATAGAGAAAAGGGGCTACGTCCCTTAACCCCTTAATTCGCTTGCTTAGTACTCCAACCATCATCCCGTTGAAATTACCGCTACTAATGAAGAAAAGCTTCTCGTTTATCCACCTACAGCAAGACTTTTTGAATAAAGGGAAAAAATAAACGCAAAAAAATTATCCGGGTTGGTTTTTCGACCAGAAGAATTAATCTGCGGGCATGGGAAGGTCGATTTTTGGATCCAGCGGTATCATTTACATGGGAATGGGACTTTTTCCCGATCAAAACAGACCAAATTTGCGCTATAGAGAAAAAGGGCTACGTCCCTTAACCCCTTAATTCGCTTGCTTACTCTACCTGTTACCGATGGCAATCAGATAGCGAACTTTGCATCGTAATAGAGGCGGGAATCGATAAAAATAACCGTTACGAACCAGCTCGATTCGATTAAGTGAAAAAAAATAAAAGCGTCAAACCGGATTATCGTCGAAAAATAAAGCCGGAAAACTCGTAAAAATAGAAATCTCGAACCGGCTCGTTCTTTTTATCCAAACAATCTTGTTAGCGCCGGTACGAACACGAAAAACGAACTAAAAACAAGCACAGAGAACGGCGAAAATGCAATAGGTGAATCCCCTAATAATACACTACACACACAGAGAGAGAGAGAAGAAGAAGAAGAGTTAGCCCGTGGGGGATTCGCAGTTGGCGACGGCCACGCGGCAATGTCCGTCTAATTGGCAGTTTCGATGAAATTCGAGCGGTTTTCCGCCCCCCGCTCTCCCCCACACAGGCTTTTCCAGCGCCCACTCGACGACGAATAACATCGACACCTTCGGCGCCATAATTGGCGCGAAAATTCGCTCGTTTTCGGACCGAGGACCCGCCATTTAATTGGCCCGACTTCGTTGTTGTTTTGTTGATTAAATAATCCAGAAGGTGTATAATTACGTGCTGTAATTAACCCCCGAAAATAGCCCTCAATACTAGAAACTCTAACAATACAATGTTGGTAATAAACGACCGAAATTGGGTTGGTAACACTTGACGTTTGACATTTGGCACTTTTGACGTTTGACACATTTGACAGATTTGACGTTTAATAGATTATTGGTAATCTTAAGGGAATTTTCTTTAAATATTCATCAAGTTTATTGAGAGTCAAGTTCATTGTTATCGGTTTTCCGGTGAACCCAGAAAAAAGGACGAGTAACTATACCTGTATATATAAGTCAATAATTAATTTTCTTGTGCGAGGAAAACTTTCGATGGGGCTTTTCTATGTCTATCCCGCCGAGGGTTTTCCTCGACGGGAGACGAACGACGAGTTTTAATTGGGGGAACAAGATAAACCCGTGTTGATGCAAACTCCTCCAACTTTTCCTCCGGTGTGGCCCGGATTTGCGTCGTCGGCGGATCGAATTCTCGCTTATTAATGCCCCGGAAAGTTTCGCGCTTTTCCGCCTACCGCAAGAGTTTTTGAATAGAGCGGAAAAAAAGCGGAAAAAAATTATCCGGGTGGATTTTTCTACCGGAAGAATTCTTCTCGGAGCTTGGAAAAGTACATTTTTGAATTCAGCGGTATCATTTATGTGGGAGTAGGAATTTTTCCCGATCAAAACAGACCAAATTTGCGCTATCGAGAAAAAGGGCCACGTCCCTTAACCACTTAATATTTTGAGTATTTTTGACTTTTAAATACCACCGAGTCAAAATTCTCGCTTATTAATTCACAAATTAGTTCGCATTTTCCACCCTGCAGCATGACTTTATGAATAGAGCGTAATAAAGTGGTAAAAAATTATCCGGGTGGATTTTTCTACCGGAAGAATTCTTCTCAGGGCTTGGAAAAGTACATTTTTGAATTCAGTGGTATCATTTATGTGGGAGTAGGAATTTTTCCCGATCAAAACAGACCAATTTTGCGCTATCGTGAGAAAGGGCTACGTCCCTTAACCCCTTAATATTTTGAGTATTTTTGAGTTTTAAATACCACCGAGTCAAAATTCTCGTTTATTAATACATAAATTAGTTCGCATTATTCTCCCTGCGGCATGTCTTTATGAATAGAGCGGAAAAAAAGCGGAAAAAAATTATCCGGGTGGATTTTTCTACCGGAAGAATGAATCTCAGGGCTTGGAAAAGTACAATTTTGATTTCAGTGGTATCATTTATATGGGAGTAAGAATTTTTCCCGATCAAAGCAGTCCAAATTTGCGCTATCGAGAAAAAGGGCTACGTCCCTTAACCCCTTAATATTTTGAGTATTTTTGAGTTGTAAATACCACCGAGTCAAAATTCTCGCTTATTAATTCACAAATTAGTTCGCATTTTCCACCCTGCAGCATGACTTTATGAATAGAGCGTAATAAAGTGGAAAAAAATTATCCGGGTGGATTTTTCTACTGGAAGAATTCTTCTCAGGGCTTGGAAAAGTACATTTTTGAATTCAGCGGTATCATTTACATGGGAGTAGGAATTTTTCCCGATCAAAACAGACCAAATTTGCGCTATCAAGAAAAAGGGCTACGTCCCTTAACCCCTTAATATTGTGAGTATTTTCGAGTTGTAAATACCACCGAGTCAAAATTCTCGCTTATTAATGCACAAATTAGTTCGCATTTTTCTCCCTGCAGTATGACTTTATGATTAGAGCGTAAAAAGTGAAAAAAAAATTATCCGGGTGATTTTTTCGACCGGAAGAAATCATCTCCGGGCGTGGGAAGGTGGATTTTTGAATTCAGCGGTATTGTTTACATGGGAGTAAGAATTTTTCCCGATCAAAACCGACCAAATTTGCGCTATCGAGAAAAGGGCTACGTCCCTTAACCCCTCAATATTTTGTATATTTTTGAGTTGTAAATAGCATCGGGTCAATAATCTCGCTTATAAATGCACGAATTAGTTCGCATTTTTCTCCCTATCGCAAAACTTTTTGAAATAGGGCGTAAAATAAAAGTCGAAAAAAATAATCCGGGTGGATTTTTCTACCGAAAAAATGAATCTCAGGCGTTGGAAAAGTACATTTTTGAATTCAGCGATATTGTTTACATAGGAACCACTCTTTTTCCCGCTCGAAACAAACCAACTTTACGCCATCGAACACGCGGGCCCCGTCCCTTAACCCCCCGCGAACCGCCGACTAAATTCGCGGTAGATGAAAAACCGGCTCGCAACAAAAAGACCAGCCGCCCGAGACGGAAATTAGCAATATAGCGACGAGCGTGTGCGCCCGTCGTGTCCCACTGTAGCCGGGCGTCGCGACGCGAATACCAAACGACGTCGTCGCCGCATTGCTCACGACATAAATTCCGAATGAATTACAATTATCGCTTTTCGCGGTTATGCCCGACAGATACGTACTGTATAACGTACATTAGCCGCCTCCCTCCGGCGACTAATCCAGAATCCGGAATATGAACGCGGTATAGATATTATAACCACCGCGTGACGTCATGCCTTCGTTATAGATGGGCCTATTATATGCATGTAAATTTCAGAGTGGGTGAAAATATTGGAAGTTTTTTTTTTAAATGAAGTAGTATCTTGCTTAAAAGGACAGTAGATAATTCTTTTGTGGCCTCTTACTTGTGCTGTATTTAGTTACTAATTAAGGATAAATTTGCCTGATTTGAGCGAATTTTCGGGTGGAAAACAATGAAAAAACCAAGAAATGAAGCTAAATGACATAATGACGTGTGACACATTATATGTTTGTCACATTCGACATTTGACAGGTTTGACATTTGTCAATTTGTTAATCAACATTTGTTAATTTGACAGTTTGATATTTGACTGTTTAAGAGTGTGACATTTGATGATATTTGTGACAGTTGAACATTTGACACTTTGACGTTTGACATTTGACTTTTTGACTGTTTAACATATTAGACAATTTGACGTCTGACAGTTGAACATTTGACACTTTGACGTTTGACATTTGACTGTTTGACTGTTTAACATATTAGACATTTAGAAAAAAAAATTTTATTTAGAAAAAAAAAGCACTTTAATAGAGATGGATGTTACCAAAAGTAACAGTTACGATTTCACTATACCTACATATACTACATGCAATCTAATATAGTCGTGACGTCACAATGCTTTAATAAATAAAAATTAATATACATAATGTAGAAGTATAAGCAAAAGAGTGAAAGAGGCAAAAAGAGGGCTGTGGGGGGCGAAAGAGAGAGGGTTGTGTGTAGGGGGGGAGAGTGGGGCGAGTCTCTGAGACATCGCCTCGATAAAATACACGCCAGAGTGATTTTCTATTTAATCTTGACAAGGTGTACACGCCGAGACACACACATAAGAAGGACGATGTAACTCTAGGAGATTAAAGGATAAGGGGATTATCCGAGGGTGTGTGTATGGTGTGTGTGTGTGTAAAGGGAAAAAGTTTCGCGTCGTCGTCGAAGCAGGCGCTTTTCATTTCAAACTCTCCCCCCACTACCCCACGTTAAATCCCTTTTGCCGAAGAAGATCCTCGAGGAATATCCGATTTTTTTTTTCGGCTGTTAATTGAAAAATCCTTAACGAGCTACGTAGAGAATAAAAAAAAAAACAATTTTCACCCTCTTAAAACTACCCCATTTCTCAATTAAATTTCTAATGACAATTGACAGAAGTGTCAGTTGACAACTAAATAAAGTGACTATTCATTTGACAGTGACAATTAAGAATTTAAAATTTCTTAATTTGACATTTAAAAGTTTGACATTTGACACATTTACGTTCGACAGTCTGAAATTTGACGATTATTGACATTTGACAGTTTGATACAAACCACATTTGAAGGCTGACAGTTGGACATTTAGACAATTAGACAATTTATTTGTTATTTTTCAGTAGACACTCATTTACAGTGACAATTGACAGAAGTGTCAGTCGACAGTTGAAGTTGACAGCTAAATACAGTATGACTATTCATTTGACAGCGACACTTAAGAATTTAACATTTCTTAATTTGACATTTAAAAGTTTGATACAAACCACATTTGAAGGCTGACAGTTGGACATTTAGACAATTAGACAATTTATTTGTTATTTTTCAGTAGACACTCATTTACAGTGACAATTGACAGAAGTGTCAGTCGACAGTTGAAGTTGACAGCTAAATACAGTATGACTATTCATTTGACAGTGACACTTAAGAATTTAACATTTCTTAATTTGACATTTAAAAGTTTGATACAAACCACATTTGAAGGCTGACAGTTGGACATTTAGACAATTAGACAATTTATTTGTTATTTTTCAGTATATAGACACTTTTTTACAGTGACAATTGACAGAAGTGTCAGTTGACAGTTGAAGTTGACAGATATTTACAGTGACAATTGACAGAAGAATCTGTCGACAGCTATTTATATTGACAAATTGACAAGTAGGTATATTGATTGTTGCTATTTTTTCTTTGTTTCAGTTGACAGCTTCCGATTCGAGCAGGGTGACGTTGACGTCTGTCAAACGCGCCACGTCCGGCCAGTTCAAATGCGAAGTGAGCGCCGACGCGCCGCTCTTTCACACCGAAATCGAGACGGCCAGGCTCCTGGTCGCAGGTAAATCGATTTTTTTTCAAATCGCCTAAATCGATTATTCTAAATCGATTTTTCCAAATAGAATTATCTAAATCGATTTTTCCAAATAGAATTATTTAAATCGATTTGAAAAAATTTTTCAAGTCCATTTTTTCAAATCGATTTCTTCAAATCGGTTTTTCCAAACAAATTTTTTCAAATCGATTTTTTTTAAATCGGTTTTTCCTAACCAATTTTTTCGAATCGATTTTTTTCAAATTGATTTTTTGAACCGATTTTTTGAACAGATTTTTTGAATCAATTTTTTTCAAATCTATTTTTTCAAATCGATTTTTTTCAAATCGATTTTATGAATCAATTTTTTTGAATCGATTTTTAGAATCGATTTTTTTCCAATATTAATTCGATTCACAGACGTCCCCGAAGACGGCCCAGTCCTCAAAACCGACGTCCAGAAACTCGCCCCCGGCGCCTACCTCCGCGCCAACTGCACCACCCCCGGCTCCCACCCCCCCATGAACATCACATGGTCCGTAAACAATCGCTCGGTAAGTCCCCGCTCACCCCTACACCGCTAAATAATCGAAAAACAACCAAACAAACACCAAAAAAAATAATCGATTAATCGATTCCAGATCCGCGACAACGGCGATTACGCGGGAATCGATTATGCAGGAATCGATTATTCGGCCACGATCGATAAATCGATCTATCGATTCGATTCGCTGCCCGGATTGGACACCGTCCGGTCGAAGATCGTCCTCAAAACCGCCCCCTTGATGTTTCTCAACGGGAAATTGACGTTGCGATGCACCGCCAACTTGTTCGATTTGTACGAATTCCACAAGGAAACGGAAGTTCAAGAAGACGCCCCCCAATTGGCCCTCGTCATCGACGGTTCAAACGATCTAATAAGAAATCGAGGTATGTATTTTGACAATTGACAGATGACAGTTTGACATATGACAGGCTGACAGATGACAATTATGCCACAAAAATACATTTTACCGCCATTTTGCACTTGATAAATCGACATTTGATGGCTGCCAGTTGACAGATGACCCAAACGACGTTTGACAGCTGACATATACGACATTTGACAGTTGACAGTTGACACAAATTGTTGTTTGTTGCAGGTTTTCGGCGTGGAAATTCGGATGTTGGAGCTCTGTGGGGTTTCCTGTTGCTGGCCGTCCTGTGGAGAGCGCTGGGGTGAATTAGAAGGCGATGAAATTGGGGGAAAGTGGCGCGAAAATTTCGATGAACTGATTTCGGTCGTAGTGGGCGGTGGAAATGGGAATACGGTGGCGCAAAAAAATAAACTTTGTCGTGTTTTAATTGTGATTTAAATGTGATTATTAATTGTTATAACCTCGAATAATCAAATGTGGCGCAATAAAAAAAATATTTACCTACCCTGTATTACCCTGTATTACCCTACCCTAATGGCAAGTACATAAGTGTTAATTTTTGTTGAGAATAAAATGTTACATAGGGTATGTAAATTAGTTGAATAAATGAGTTTTTATTGATGTAAATTTCATGCGTTTTATTTGATTGCAAAAAAACAACCCCCAATGATTCTGGACAATTCTAATTTGCTCTGGAACAGTTCTAAATTACTCTAAAATCGTCCCAAGTGGTTTCAAATTACCATAATCAAGTCTACAGTAGTTCTAAATGGTTCTGGACAGTTCTAAATGATTCTGGAAGAGTTCTAATTTATTCTGGAAAAGTTCTAAAATGGTTCTAAGATCGTATTGAACTGTTTGAAAAGGTTCTAGTCAATTCAAAAATAGTTCTAAACGATTCTGGACAGTTCTAAATGATTCTGGAAAAGTTCTAATTTGTTCTGGAAAAGTTCTAAAATGGTTCTAAGATCGTCTTGAACGGTTTCAAAAGGTTCTAGTCAATTCAAAAATAGTTCTGAACGATTCTGGACAGTTCTAAATGATTCTGGAAGAGATCTAATTTGTTCTGGAAAAGTTCTAAAATGGTTCTAAGATCGTCTTGAACTGTTTCAAAAGGTTCTAGTCAATTCAAAAATAGTTCTAAACGATTCTGGACAGTTCTAAATGATTCTGGAAGAGATCTAATTTGTTCTGGAAAAGTTCTAAAATGGTTCTAAGATCGTCTTGAACTGTTTCAAAAGGTTCTAGTCAATTCAAAAATAGTTCTAAACGATTCTGGACAGTTCTAAATGATTCTGGAAAAGTTCTAATTTGTTATGGAATAGTTCAAAATAACTCTAAAACAATCTGGATTTTTATTCGCTTCATCTGAATCGCTGAATCTGTTGCCCTGGTAATTCGTTTACAACTTTCTTCTTCTTTTTTCCACTATTTCGGTAAAATAAAAAACAATAAAAAAGAGTAGGCGACGTGCGCTAATAAACCGGACGATAAAAGTCGGGAGTTTTACGCCCGTAAACAGTGAAGTAACAAACGTTTATACGACTCTTTGTTTGCCCAAAGAAAAAGAAGAAAAATCCAAATGGAAAATGAAAATCTCCTCTGCCTTGGAATTCAATCAAAGAACTAGATAAAAACTTCGGGAAATTATCATAAATACAGGGTGCTAAGAAAATGCCCTTAAGAACGGGGAATGACTGTCAAACTGTCATATGTCGTTTGTGTCAACAGTCAAATGTCATTTGTGTCAGCTGTCAAAATGTCGTTTGTGTCAACTGTCAAATTCCATTTTGTATCAACTGATGGGTAGCGAAAAATTCTCGGGAAAATTCTATTAAATCTGTCGGTGAAATAAAGGGGGCGAAGGGGGCGAATGTCGAGGTGACTTTCGGAAGGGCCGTGGGGGAGAGTTGGGGTAGAATTCCGGAGGAATCCGGGTGGGTGCTAACCGTGTCGGTTCCGGCCAATTGACGGTTGACGGGCGGAAAAACAAAACCGTAACTTTCCTGGAAAAGCGGCGAAACGACGGCGAGGAGACGGAGGAGAAGGAGGAGGAGAAACTAAAAAAAAAAAAAAAATATGTACCGAAAAATATGTGGGGGTAGCGAAAAGAAAGATTATCTCCGGCACGCGGGAGGGAAAAGTTTTCCATTTAATGTGGCGCGTCCGATATACAAGGAAAAACTTCTATTTTCCGGATGTCGCGGTTTCCCGGCCGGATTTTCACCAAGTTTGCGTCGAGGCTTTTTGTTTATCGCCCAAATAACCATCCCCCATACAAAGGGGTGGTTTTTTAATTGACTCAATTTGTTGGATACGAATATTTATGTATAATATCTGGACCATTTGAAAGAGTTCAGGGCGATATTAGAATCGTTTTAGAACTGTTCCAGAACAAATTAGAACTATTCCAGAATCATTTAGAACTACTTGAGACTGGATTAGGTTCATTTGAAACAATTCAGGACAAATTTAGAATAATTTAGAACTGTTCCAGAGCAAATTAGAACTGTTCCAGAATCATTTAGAACTGTCCAGAACCATTTAGAACTACTTTAGACCGGATTAGGTTCATTTGAAACCATTCAGGACAAATTTAGAATAATTTAGAACTGTTCCAGAACAAATTAGAACTGTTCCAGAATCATTTAGAACTGTCCAGAACCAGTTAGAACTGCTTTAGACTGGATTAGGTTCATTTGAAACCATTCAGGACAAATTTAGAATAATTTAGAACTGTTCCAGAACAAATTAGAAATGTTCCAGAATTAATCAGAACTGTCCAGAACCATTTAGAACTACTTTAGACCGGATTAGGTTCATTTGAAACCATTCAGGACAAATTTAGAATAATTTAGAACTGTTCCAGAACAAATTAGAACTGTTCCAGAATCATTTAGAACTGTCCAGAACCATTTAGAACTACTTTAGACCGGATTAGGTTCATTTGAAACCATTCAGGACAAATTTAGAATAATTTAGAACTGTTCCAGGGCAAATTAGAACTGTTCCAGAATCATTTAGAACTGTCCAGAACCATTTAGAACGACTTTAGACCGGATTAGGTTCATTTGAAACCATTCAGGACAAATTTAGAATAATTTAGAACTGTTCCAGAGCAAATTAGAACTGTTCCAGAATCATTTAGAACTGTCCAGAACCATTTAGAACTACTTTAGACCGGATTAGGTTCATTTGAAACCATTCAGGACAAATTTAGAATGATTTAGAACTGTTCCAGAACAAATTAGAACTGTTCCAGAATCATTTAGAACTGTTCAGAACCAGTTAGAACTACTTTAGACTGGATTAGGTTCATTTGAAACCATTCAGGACAAATTTAGAATAATTTAGAACTGTTCCAGAACAAATTAGAAATGTTCCAGAATTAATTAGAACTGTCCAGAACCATTTAGAAATACTTGAGACTGGATTAGGTTCATTTGAAACAATTCAGGACAAATTTAGAATAATTTAGAACTGTTCCAGAGCAAATTAGAACTGTTCCAGAATCATTTAGAACTGTCCAGAACCATTTAGAACTACTTTAGACCGGATTAGGTTCATTTGAAACCATTCAGGACAAATTTAGAATAATTTAGAACTGTTCCAGAGCAAATTAGAACTGTTCCAGAATCATTTAGAACTGTCCAGAACCATTTAGAACTACTTTAGACCGGATTAGGTTCATTTGAAACCATTCAGGACAAATTTAGAATAATTTAGAACTGTTCCAGAACAAATTAGAACTGTTCCAGAATCATTTAGAACTGTCCAGAATCATTTTGAACTACTTTAGACTGGATTAGGTTCATTTGAAACCATTCAGGACAAATTTAGAATAATTTAGAATTGTGCCAGGGCAAATTAGAACTGTCCAGGATCATTTAGAACTATTTTAGAACTGACTAGGGCCAAATTTATAAAATCTTGATATAACATTTTTTCGTATACCCAAAATCGCAGCGAGCCAACCACTTTTATAACGCATATACTACATTCATTTTAAACCTACCGTGACGTCACAGCTTAATTATTCTTGAGCACATTATTTAGCACACTCGAAACGCTTCCAATTTCTAAGGTAACTTCTCCCATTATTCATCTTATGACGTCATAACTAAATTTTCATTTATCTCACTTATACCTTATGACGTCATAACTGAATTAACTCGATGGCACGCCATAAGCTTTCAATAATCCGGTTAAATTCGGTTAAATTGTAACCGTATGGCGAGAGTAAGATATACCAACTAGATTTTACTGCTATTATAACACCTATCGAGAGGGCTGCGGGGGCGAGATATTAGATATATTATTCGCCGTAATCAACCCCTTTTCTAAGCGGCTAAATCGCCGCCTACGATCGCTTTAATAGCCGGCGGAAAATTCGAAAGGGGTTTTCCGGGGGATTTTCCGCGCGACGCCACATCGAAAGATTTACGGGGGCAGAAATTACGCGAGAGAAATATTCACCTGGAGAAGAAAATATTTTTTCTGGAAAAGTGCACGCGAAAAGGCCAAAAACCAAAATTCCCATAAACTTTTATTTTTTAAGACATTTGACAGTTTTACATTTCACTGTCTGACATTTGACAGTTTTGACAATGACTTTTGTTAATTAGACAGTTTTTCATATTGACATTTGACAGTTGGAACGTAAGACATTTGACGTATACGAAACTAACTTCTCACAGTTTGACAATTGACATATGAGACAATTGACATATGAGACAATTGACGTACAACAGTTGACGTATGTGTGTAAAATCAAGTTTGTTTCAAGTTTAGCGATTGAGCAATTACGGTCGAAATCGTTACGTAAGAAGAAATTCCCTAACCGGAGTAAATTGCCGGGCAAGTTTCGGGTTTGGGGTTTGTCGTGCCGGCCATTTCTGATCCGGTTAAAGTATTTAGTAGAGGCCCCGGAGAAATTGCTTTCTCCGAAATTGTCACATGATTTATTCATCGAACATCTCGAACATCCCTCGTAATACATGATGCTGGTCAATTCTAAAATGGTTCTAAATGATTCTGGAGCAGTTCCAAATGATGCTGGAAAAGCTCTAATTTATTCTGGAACAGTTCTAAATTATTCTAAAATGGTCCTGAATAGTTTCAAATGATGCTAATCAATTCTAAAACGGTTCTAAACGATTCTGGAGAGTTCTAGAAGATTCTGGAAAAGCTCTAATTTGTTCTGGAACAGTTCTAAAATGGTTCTAAGTTTGACCTAAACAATTATAAATGGTTCTATTCAGTTCTAAAATAAATCTAAATGAATCTGGATAGTTCTAATTCGCTCTGGAACAGTTCTAAATTATTCTAAAATTGCCCTGAATGGTTTCAAATGATGCTAAACAATTCTAAAATGGTTCTAAATGATTCTGAACAGTTCCAAATGATTATGGAAAAGCTCAGCTCAAATTTGTTCTGGAACAGTTCTAAAATGGTTTTAAGTTTGACCTAAACAGTTACAAATGGTTCAAATCAGTTCTAAAATAAATCTAAATGAATCTGGACAGTTCTAATTTGCTCTGGAATAGTTCTAAATTATTCTAAAATGGCCCTGAATGGTTTCAAATGATGCTAATCAATTTTAAAATGATTCTAAATGATTCTGGAGCAGTTCCAAATGATTCTGGAAGAGTTCTAATTTGTTCTGGAAAAGTTCTAAAATGGTTCTAAGATCGTCTTGAACTGTTACAAATGGTTCTAGTTAGTTCTAAAATAAACCTAAATGAATCTGGAGAGTTCTAATTTGCTCTGGAACAGTTCTAAATTATTCTAAAATGACCCTGAATGGTTTCAAATGATGCTAGTCAATTCTAAAACGGTTCTAAACGATTCTGGAGAGTTCTAAATGATTCTGGAAAAGTTCTAATTTTTTCAGGAACAGTTCTAAAATTCCCTTCAATTGTAAGGACATTGCATATATACTTGGGATATGCGAAAAATACATAAAATAAAACAACAACAAAATAGGAAAGAATATATGGGGTGGGATGCGGAGTGTGTGTGGGGGGGAGCGGGGTCGAGAGAGTGCCGAGTTCAATTTGTTTGGGGGAAAACATGCAGAATTCACAACGCCAGGCAACCTCTCTAATAATGGAACAACCCGGAGGAATTTATTATTCCATCACGGCCGGCCTGATTTATATTTGGAATTTTGAATTTTTCATCAGTCGCTCAAACTAGACCGTATGAATATTGTAATACCATCACTGTCCTTGTTCGCCGCCCCCGGAACATAAACGCGATCGTCTCGCTGCCCGGAATTTTCTCCGGAATTCGCCCCGGAGAGGCTCTGGAAATCTAGCGGGCGGGGCGGCGATGTGTGGGGGAGAGAGGGGGGCGAGTTTCTGGAAGGATCCTCCGGGTGACTGACGGATTGGATTAACAATACAAATCGCGGAGGGCCGAGAGTGGGAAAAGTCGTTTTTCCGATTTGGCGGGAGACGTCCGTCCAAATGAAAATCGTATCGGAAAAGCGTGTAAAAGTCCGGCGGAATTTCCCTCCAAATTGGAGGGATGAATCTATATGGAATAAATAGGTTCTATCTAGTTAGCGTTGGTTTGATGAATGGATTGATGATGAATTCGGGGAAAAGTCGTCTAGACGGGCAAATTGCCCGGGTAATTTGTATCGAGGAAAAACTCGATTGTATTTTCGGAAAAACAAGTTTTTATTGAATCGAATTTTCGTGAAATCTCGTTAATCCGTTTTGTGTCAAATGTCAAACGTCAATTAACGTCGAAAGTCGATGATATCTTATGACAAATGTCAATTGTCCCGAATGACAAATGTCAATGACAATTGTCCAATGTCATCAGTGGTAAAATTTCAATTGTCTTATACAACGAATACCAATATAAAAATGTCAATTATTCCATAAATCAAATGTCAAACGTCTACCTTCAAATGCCAAACTCCAACTGTCAATCGCCAAATGTCAGATTTTAAACTGTCGAATGTCAAACGTCAATTATTGTCGACAGTCGATGATATCTTATGACAAATGTCAAAAGTCAAATGCCAATTGTCCCAAATGACAAATGTCAATGACAATTGTCCAATGTCATAGGTGGTAAAATGTCAATTGTCTTATACAACGAATACCAATATGCATCAAATGTCAATTATTCCATAAATCACAAATGTCAAACGTCTACCTTCAAATACCAAACTTCAAAACTGTCAACCGCCAAATGTCAAATTTTAAACTGTCGAATGACAAACGTCGACCTTCAAATGGCAAACTTCAACTGTCAATCGCCAAATGTCAAATATTAAACTGTCGAATGTCAAACGTCGACCTTCAAATGCCAAACTTCAACTGTCAATCGCCAAATGTCAAATTTTAAACTGTCGGATGTCAAACGTCGACCTTCACATGCCAAACTTCAACTGTCAATCGCCAAATGTCAATTTTTAAACTGTCGAATGTCAAACGTCGACTTTCAAATGCCAAACTTCAACTGTCAATCGCCAAATGTCAAATATTAAACTGTCGAATGTCAAACTTCGACTTTCAAATGCCAAACTTCAACTGTCAATCGCCAAATGTCAAATTTTAAACTGTCGAATGTCAAACGTCGACCTTCACATGCCAAACTTCAACTGTCAATCGCCAAATGTCAAATTTTAAACTGTCGAATGTCAAACGTCGACTTTCAAATGCCAAACTTCAACTGTCAATCGCCAAATGTTAAATTTTAAACTGTCGAATGTCAAACGTCGACTTTCAAATGCCAAACTTCAACTGTCAATCGCCAAATGTCAAATTTTAAACTGTCGAATGTCAAACGTCGACCTTCACATGCCAAACTTCAACTGTCAATCGCCAAATGTCAAATTTTAAACTGTCGAATGTCAAACGTCGACCTTCACATGCCAAACTTCAACTGTCAATCGCCAAATGTCAAATTTTAAACTGTCGAATGTCAAACGTCGACTTTCAAATGCCAAACTTCAACTGTCAATCGCCAAATGTCAAATATTAAACTGTCGAATGTCAAACGTCGACTTTCAAATGCCAAACTTCAACTGTCAATCGCCAAATGTCAAATTTTAAACTGTCGAATGTCAAACGTCGACCTTCACATGCCAAACTTCAACTGTCAATCGCCAAATGTCAAATTTTAAACTGTCGAATGTCAAACGTCGACCTTCAAATGCCAAACTTCAAAACTGTCAATCGCCAAATGTCAAATTTTAAACTGTCGAATGTCAAACGTCGACCTTCAAATGCCAAACTTCAACTGTCAATCGCCAAATGTCAAATTTTAAACTGTCGAATGTCAAACGTCGACCTTCACATGCCAAACTTCAACTGTCAATCGCCAAATGTCAAATTTTAAACTGTCGAATGTCAAACGTCGACTTTCAAATGCCAAACTTCAACTGTCAATCGCCAAATGTCAAATTTTAAACTGTCGAATGTCAAACGTCGACTTTCAAATGCCAAACTTCAACTGTCAATCGCCAAATGTCAAATTTTAAACTGTCGAATGTCAAACGTCGACCTTCACATGCCAAACTTCAACTGTCAATCGCCAAATGTCAAATTTTAAACTGTCGAATGTCAAACGTCGACCTTCACATGCCAAACTTCAACTGTCAATCGCCAAATGTCAAATTTTAAACTGTCGAATGTCAAACGTCGACCTTCACATGCCAAACTTCAACTGTCAATCGCCAAATGTCAAATTTTAAACTGTCGAATGTCAAACGTCGACTTTCAAATGCCAAACTTCAACTGTCAATCGCCAAATGTCAAATATTAAACTGTCGAATGTCAAACGTCGACTTTCAAATGCCAAACTTCAACTGTCAATCGCCAAATGTCAAATTTTAAACTGTCGAATGTCAAACGTCGACCTTCACATGCCAAACTTCAACTGTCAATCGCCAAATGTCAAATTTTAAACTGTCGAATGTCAAACGTCGACCTTCAAATGCCAAACTTCAAAACTGTCAATCGCCAAATGTCAAATTTTAAACTGTCGAATGTCAAACGTCGACCTTCAAATGCCAAACTTCAAAACTGTCAATCGCCAAATGTCAAATTTTAAACTGTCGAATGTCGAATGTCAAACTTCAATGAAATGAAAATGCACAGAATTTAAGAGAATTTTCCCGTTATTTCGAGGACATAATAAAGAGATAAATTTTAATATATCGTATTATTAAAACAGGGAACAATATGTATTGTATTGTACATGTATGTATGAGGAGTATAGAGAGCAAGTAAATAGTATATAGAAAGGAATTTATCTAATGTACTACAACAGTGCACAAGTAATAATAATAAAGCCTGTGAATAAAAGCTGTCCATACACTCGCGTAAAACGTGTGGCATATAAATGGCATAAAAGGGTATACGTATAGATATCTAAACTGTTGGGGGAGAGCGGGGTAGAAATGCGAACGAACAAAAACTCAAAAACGAGATTCGCCGGGCGTTACTTTGTCGCTTCTAAATAATAAATGGCTTCGGAGCGCCGCGACGCCCGACGTCCCGACGTCACGCGACGTGTACACGCCGCGTCCGATACATACAGACGTATTTATACGTCTTTTCTAAAAACTGACAGTTTATGCATAAGCATATCTCGACTGGGAGATTATGCCGGCTATAATCCTTTCCGAAACCGAAACGCCAGTCCGAGTTCTACTCCGGGTTATCTCCGGGATATATGTATGGAGTCATTTCTTGCCGGACCCGAATCTAATTACTATATAGGAGTTTGAATTTTGTACGTTTAGTATGTTAAAAAAAATTATGAATTTGGAGTAGGCGAGACGAGACGAGGCGAAAGAAGAGGATGGGTTAAGGTGAGTGACAGATGAGTGACAGATGAGTGAGAGATGAATGGTGAGAAATGAGTGAGAGATGAATAGTGAGAGATGAATAGTGAGAGATGAATAGTGAGAGATGAGTGACAGATGAGTGACAGATGAGTGACAGATGAATGGTGAGAGATGAGTCGTAGATGAGTGACAGATGAGTGACAGATGAATGGTGAGAGATGAACTTAGATCATATATAAATGGATGCCTCAATACCATAAAAACTGAATGTACGTCCCGGTTGCAACATTTTCAACATGCCTTTTTCACATTATCTCCTTCTGCTTTATAGAATTTCTAATAGCTTTATCTTTGTTTTGGTCAGCTAATGGAGCATGCGCATTGAAAACTTGAACGTATGAATTAGATAACTGTTTAAATATATCTTGTTGCCAGATTTATCTAGATTTATTATTAATTCAAATATTTTAACACTTTTGAATCATATCTATATATATTCTTTATCAAAAATTATAATGTTTAAGTTCGTAAATGAAATTTTGATGTATAGATATTTTAACTTTATAATTATTAATAAAAATAGTTAATCCATTATTTATTTTTGGTACAAGATAAAAAGAGAAAAGAAATAGCTTTTAGAAATTTGGCAACGTTGCTACTTTCTAATTCCTAACCTAATCCTAATCTAACCTAACTTTTGCTAACCTCAAAACGTCACTAGTTTGTTTTGATTGTTATTTCTTATTTTTTTATATTTGAATTATTGAATATGGTTACATAAATAAAATTCAAAGTATGAATGTTTAAATTTGGCGCTAATTCTGTATGTCAAATGTATCATAAGATGTCAGTTGACCAAAACAAAGATGGAGCGTTAAGAAACACAACGTGTTAAACAAGGATGGGTAATTAAAGTACGTCGCTGATATGTTGCAACCGAGTTTTTACTTCATCGATGCATCCATTTATATATGATCAAAGGAGATGAATGGTGAGAGATCGAATGGTGTGAGATGAGTGACAGATGAATGACATATGAATGACAGATGAGTGACATATGAATGACAGAAGAAGAAGAAACGTCTATAATAGAAATCATGATGTAGAAAATACTTTGCGGCGGGTCCCATTTGCAATTTGCAATTCGGATTTACCGCGATTTGAGAAATAATTTTATCTGGAATGGCCGGCTTGTACGTGTAACGCCTTTTTCTCCCTCATCCCTTAACTTCACTTCACTTGCCAGCATCCCTTATATTCCCTTTCCGTTCGTCAACGGGCGGAAAGTCTATTTAATGCGACACAATCGAATCCGTTTTCAGACGAGAAAAGCGCCCCCTACGGGCCGTCTACCAATACCTCCACCTCTATACATATACAGGGTGAATCTACAAAACGAGAGTTTATAAAATGTCTATCAAAAACGTCTATAGAAATGTCTATTTTATCGAATATTAGAGTATACAAGAGATTACAAGACGACCTCTCGTGGAGTTATTTAATAATAAATGAAAAAACGTTTGGGGGAAAATTTAAAATAATTTTTGTTTTGTTTTGGGACACTCTGTATATAAAGAGGAAACCCGCGCGTTGATAGAGTAGACTCGGAATCGGAATGGGAATCGGATTATCGCGGTTGTTTCGCCGGGAGAAAATCCCGCATTAAAATTCTCCCTGCGATCGGAAAAGTTGTCCAAGGAAATTATTTTCTTCTTCACTCTTCTTTTTTTTTACAACCTTCTTTCCTCTTCTCTACAACTATATCTTACCGGTTTCACCTAAACTCGTCCAATCAATTACCCATTTGACACCTGACACTTGACACTTGACGCAAAACAAAGTCGATAAAGAGACAGTTTGACATTTGACAGTTGTATAAAATTGATATTCGAGAATTGTCATCGGAAGTTTGATATTTAATACAAAATGGCATTTGACAATTGACATATATGACATTTGGCAGTTGGTATTCGACATTCGACTCTTACTGACATTCGACAATCGACATTTGACGTTTTCGTCAAGATATTGGCGCTTTAATTTGACATTCGACATTTGACATTTTAAATTTGACATTTTAAATTTGACATTTGACAGTTGTATAAAATTGACATTCGAGAATAGTTATCGGAAGTTTGGTATTTAATACAAAATGGCATTTGACAATTGACATATATGACATTTGGCAGTTGGTATTCGACATTCGACTCTTACTGATATTCGACAATCGACATTTGACGTTTTCGACAAGATATTGGCGCTTTAATTTGACATTCGACATTTGACATTTTAAATTTGACATTTTAAATTTGACATTTTAAATTTGACATTTGACAGTTGTATAAAATTGACATTCGAGAATAGTTATCGGAAGTTTGGTATATTTAATACAAAATGGCATTTGACAATTGACATATATGAAATTTGGCAGTTGGTATTCGACATTCGACTCTTACTGATATTCGACAATCGACATTTGACGTTTTCGACAAGATATTGGCGCTTTAATTTGACATTCGATATTTGACATTTCAAATTTGACATTTTAAATTTGACACTTGACAGTTGTATAAAATTGACATTCGATAATAGTCATCGGAAGTTTGGTATTTAATACAAAATTGCATTTGACAATTGACATATATGACATTTGGCAGTTGGTATTCGACATTCGACTCTTACTGACATTCGAAAATCGACATTTGACGTTTTCGACAAGATATTGACGCTTTAATTTGACATTCGACATTTGACATTTTAAATTTGACATTTTAAATTTGACATTTTAAATTTGACATTTTAAATTTGACATTTTAAATTTGACATTTTAAATTTGACATTTTAAATTTGACATTTTAAATTTGACATTTTAAATTTGACATTTTAAATTTGACATTTTAAATTTGACATTTTAAATTTGACATTTTAAATTTGACATTTTAAATTTGACATTTTAAATTTGACATTTGACAGTTGTATAAAATTGACATTCGAGAATAGTCATCGGAAGTTTGGTATTTAATACAAAATGGCATTTGACAATTGATATATATATATATATATATATATATATATGAAATTTGGCAGTTGGTATTCGACATTCGACTCTTACTGACATTCGACAATAGACATTTGACGTTTTCGACAAGATATTGACGCTTTAATTTGACATTCGACATTTGAAATTTGAAATTTGACATTTTAAATTTGACATTTGACAGTTGATTTAAGCTACTCGTATTCTAGAGAATTGTGTATGTGTGCGTAACGAAATGTTTGGGGGATTTGATGTGACCAGTAGAGAATAAATAGAATAGGTAGAATGGGTCACGCGTTCCGGGCGGTCCCCCGGCGGGCCGGAAAATCCGGGAAACTCTCTCGAGGTAATCGGAATTAAGTCGGTTTTATCGTTGCAACGGGAATAATGCAGGCCCCTTACAGGAAGGACAAGGACCAGGATGAATACGAGAAGGAGCTGATCCTTCGGGGAAGGACATTTGTAAGTCGAAGAGAAAACGTCAGCAGTGTCATTTGTCCGGTTTTCTGACCGGATTTTAGACCGTTGCCCCATTAACCCTAGCCTGCCATTTCCGACCTCTACAGGGTGGTCAAATAAAACTCCATTCAAAACCGTCATTAAAGTAGAATTTTCAATACCCCATTTTGTGCTCAAGCGTCAATTTGATTGAGTATAAAATGGCCGCTACCTAAATTAAACCCTTTTCGGACATATCTGACTTACAGGGTGGTCAATTAAAAAAATTCATTTAAAACCGTCATTTTAAATATTCTATTTCCTTTAAAAACACGAATTTGATTTGACATTTGAGGTTTGACAATTGGCGTTTGACATTTGACGTTTGATAGTTGACGTTTGACAGTTGATTTATGGTGGGATAAATGGCATTTGGCATTTGGCATTTGACGTTTGACATTTGTTGTTTGGTTTAATTGATATTTAACGTTAGGGGGGATTACAGGGTGGTCAATTAAAAATTTCGATTTACAAAACGGTCATTAGAGCATGTTTGTAGGAGATTTTTCTAGATTTATTTGCTCAAAAAATTATTTAAATTGATTATAAAGTTCGCTCCTCTATTAACCTCTTTATGTCCCTTTCAGGCTTACAGGGTGGTCAATTAAAAGATCCATTTAAAACCGTCATTAAGCGGGAATTTTGAATATCCTATTTCCTTAAAAAACAAGAATTTGATTTGACATTTGAGGTTTGACAATTGGCGTTTGACATTTGAGGTTTGATAGTTGACGTTTGACAGTTGATTTATGGTGGGATAAATGGCATTTGGCATTTGGCATTTGACGTTTGACATTTGTTGTTTGGGTTAATTGATATTTAACGTTAGGGGGATTACAGGGTGGTCAATTAAAAATTTCGATTTACAAAACGGTCATTAGAGCATGTTTGTAGGAGATTTTTCTAGATTTATTTACTCAAAAAATTATTTTAATTCATTATAAAGTTCGCTCCTCTATTAACTTATTTTTGTCCCTTTCAGGCTTACAGGGTGGTCAATTAAAACTCCATTCAAAACCGTCATTAAAGTAGAATTTTCAATATTGTGCCCATTTTGTGCTCAAAGGTCAATTTGATTGAGTAAAATGGCCGCTACCTAAAATTAACCCCTTTTCGGACATATCTGACATACAGGGTGGTCAATTAAAAAATGCATTTAAAACTGTCATTAAGCGGGAATTTTAAATATCCTATTTCCTTCAAAAACACGAATTTTATTTGACATTTGAGGTTTGACAATTGGCGTTTGACATTTGACGTTTGACAGTTGGCGTTTGACATTTGAAGCTAGAAGTTAGACATTTGACTTATGGGATGATTGACATTTGACATTTGACATTTGACGTTTGACATTTGTTGTTTGGGTTAATTGACATTTAACGTTAGACGGATTACAGGGTGATCAATTAAAAATGTCGATTTACAATGTTCATTAGAGCATGTTTGTAGGAGATTTTTCTAGATTTATTTACTCAAAAAATTATTTTAATTCATTATAAAGTTCGCTCCTATATTAACCTATGTTTGTCCCTTTCAGGCTTACAGGGTGGTCAATTAAAAAATCTCGATTTAACTGCGACGTTCATTAGAGCGTCTTTCTAAGGGAGGATTTTTCCACCAGTCTGTTTTTAATGCTCAAACGGCGAATTTGAGTGGTTAATGACCGCTCCGTTTGAGCCGCTCTAATTGCTCATTTAACTTCGACATTTAACTTTTGTTTGAACGATCAAAACGCGGATTCCGCCGAGTCGAATTGTTAATTCCCGGTTCGAAAAAAAAAAACCAGGAAAAATCCGGGAGGAATCCGGGGCAAAATAATTACAAAACGGACTCTCTTATAGATTGATGTCTACTGTATATACTACTCGGGGCAAGGTTTCATTTATTTTATTTTTTTATCTTCTTTTTTTTTGGGGTTTTTCGTTCGTTGGAGTTGGTAATAGAGTGATAGATTAGGCCGGGGCGATTTTTCTTTTCGGCCCCGTCCAACTTTCCCGAAGAATCGTTAATTGTTCGGCGGGGTTTTCTTGACAAATTAGGAACCATCCGGCGCAGGTGCAATTAGGAAACAGAATTACATTTGTTAAAATGTGGGGGGCTGGGGGGAGAATGGGGGATGAAAGAGAGGGCGAGTCGTCGATTGAAATGGAGCGGAAATGATTTTGTGGATTGTCTGGGGGGAGTTTTGGAGGAATTTGTGTTTGTTTGGTGATTCACCAAAAAATTGGTGATAATTTATTTTGTATAGTATTGGTGATTGTTTAAATTATTGGTGAATTTATCTTTGTTTCTACACCGAAATTTGATAATTTATAAGTGATTTCGATAGAGGTTTTTTCACCTAAATTTGCAAATAAAATGTATTTTATTGGTGATTTTATGTAACAAAAATTAGCTGAAAATTGTGTTACTGGTGGCTTTATTTTGAGAGCGTTTACCAAAATATGCAAAAAAAAAATTTATTGGTGATTTTCTACGAATACTTCAAAAAAAGTAGTTGAAAATTGAATAAATTGGTGATTATATTTGAATTTTTACACCTAAATATGGCAAAAATATATTTTATTGGTGATTTTATACAAATTCTTTCACCAAAAAACTAAATAAAAATTGTGTTATTGGCGAATTTCTACGACTAAATAAATTTTACCCCCTACCATATTTTTTCTTCCATTTTTTTGGGGTCTAGTTTCGAAATTTTCATAAACTGCTCGATTCTCAATCACTACTGATTTACAAATGACATTTGACAATTGGCAGATATAAGACAGTTGACAGATAAGACAGTTGACAGATAAGACAGTTGACATTTATAAGACATTTGACATTTATAACAGATATTTATAACATATACAGATATGAGACAGTTGACAGATGTAATACAGTTGACAGATATAAGACAGTTGACAGATATAAGATAGTTCACAGATATAGGACAGTTGACAGATATGAGACAGTTAATTGGCAGATATAAAACAGTTGACAGATAAGACAGTTTACATTTATAAGACAGTTGACAGATATAAGACAGTTTACATTTATAAGACATTTGACAGTTATAACAGATATTTATAACATATACAGATATAGGACAGTTGAAAGATATGAGATAGTTGACAGATATAAGACAGTTAATTGGCAGATGTAATACAGTTGACAGATAAGACAGTTTACATTTATAAGACATTTGACAGTTATAACAGATATTTATAACATATACAGATATAGGACAGTTGAAAGATATGAGATAGTTGACAGATATAAGACAGTTAATTGGCAGATGTAATACAGTTGACAGATAAGACAGTTTACATTTATAAGACAGTTGACAGATATAAGACAGTTTACATTTATAAGACATTTGACAGTTATAACAGATATTTATAACATATACAGATATAGGACAGTTGAAAGATATGAGATAGTTGACAGATATAAGACAGTTAATTGGCAGATGTAATACAGTTGACAGATAAGACAGTTTACATTTATAAGACAGTTGACAGATATAAAACAGTTGACAGATAAGACAGTTGTTAGATATAAGACAGTTGACAGATATAAGACAGTTTACATTTATAAGACAGTTGACTGATATAAAACAGTTGACAGATAAGACAGTTTACATTTATAAGACAGTTGACATATATAAGACAGTTGACAGATATAAAACAGTTGACAGATAAGACAGTTTACATTTATAAGACAGTTGACAGATATAAGACAGTTTACATTTATAAGACATTTGACAGTTATAACAGATATTTATAACATATACAGATATAGGACAGTTGAAAGATATGAGATAGTTGACAGATATAAGACAGTTAATTGGCAGATGTAATACAGTTGACAGATAAGACAGTTTACATTTATAAGACAGTTGACAGATATAAAACAGTTGACAGATAAGACAGTTGTTAGATATAAGACAGTTGACAGATATAAGACAGTTTACATTTATAAGACAGTTGACTGATATAAAACAGTTGACAGATAAGACAGTTTACATTTATAAGACAGTTGACATATATAAGACAGTTGACAGATATAAAACAGTTGACAGATAAGACAGTTTACATTTATAAGACAGTTGACAGATATAAAACAGTTGACAGATAAGACAGTTTACATTTATAAGACAGTTGACAGATGTAATACAGTTGACAGATATAAAACATTTGACAGACAAGACAGTTTACATTTATAAGACAGTTGACAGATATAAGACAGTTGACAGATATAAAACAGTTGACAGATAAGACAGTTTACATTTATAAGACAGTTGACAGATATAAAACAGTTGACAGATAAGACAGTTTACATTTATAAGACAGTTGACAGATGTAATACAGTTGACAGATATAAAACATTTGACAGATAAGACAGTTTACATTTATAAGACAGTTGACAGAGGTAATAGAGTTGACAGATATAAGACAGTTGACAGAAGACAGTTGGAGAATATTTATCTATCCTCCACCACCTCTTCTCCCACATTTTTCCCCAACACGTTAACTACCCCTTCGAATTCGCAACTTTAAAATATTAAATTACGGTCCGGTTAAGGGATGAGTCGCCAGGGAGAGAATCTCTGCGGGAATCCCCGCCGTATCTCCGGCCCGATTCTCCCGCTTCTCCCGGCTCTCCCCTGCCGCCCCGGCGCCTCTCAGGCCCTCCAGGTATACGCCGATTATACACCGTAAAGTCTATTAGCCGTATCGGCGAGACTCTGCGGCATTAACATACATTCCCATCGAAGCCCATTCGGAGTTATAAACGATGATTGGATTTATTGATTGAGAATCGAGTAGTTTATGAAAATATTATACTCCAAAAAATTGGGAGGACGAGGGATGGATAAATATTTATTAAGAATCGAGTAGTTTGGGAAAATTTTGAAAACAATCCTCAAAAGAATGGAGGAAAAAGGAGAGGAAGGGGGAAAGTAGGTGGAGAAAGATTAAATTAACATTAATTGAGAATCATGTTGTTTTTGAAAATTTCGAAAATATTCTCCAGCTGTCTACTGTTAACTGTCTTATTTCTGTCAACTCTCTTTCGGTCGACTCCTTTCCTGTCAACTGTCCTATCTGTCTACTGTCTTATAAATGTCAACTGTCTTATCTGTCTACTGTCTTATAAATGTCAACTGTCTTATCTGTCTACTGTCTTATAAATGTCAACCCTCTTTCAGTCTTATCTGTCAACTGTCTTATTTCTGTCAACTGTCTTATTTCTGTCAACTCTCTTTCAGTCGACTCCCTTCCTGTCAACTGTCCTATCTGTCAACTGTCTAATAAATGTCAACTCTCTTTCAGTCGACTCCCTTCCTGTCAACTGTCTTATCTGTCAACTGTCAACTGTCTTCCGTCGAAGGTGTCTCCTGGCAACAGCCATCTTTTGTAAATAAATATTGATTGAGAATCGCGTAGTTTATGGAAATATACTCCAAAAAAAAGGAAGAAGAAAAAAACCCGTGGGGGGTCGAGGAAGATAAATTATTAAATAAATATTCTCGTATTAAAAGGGGTCGAAAAAAAAAATATAGGGTTGGATTATTACGAGACGCCCAAACAATGGCAATACGGAAATTTATTCCTTTTTGAAAAGGATTAGCGCAGACGCTAAGGATTATTTAGTATAGTTGTCGCTATATCTAGTGCGCTGCGTGTGTATATGTATATATAAATTTTATTGTGTCATTGTTTAGGGTTTTTTATTGCGGATATATGAGGTTTTAACCGGAACGGGGTTTAGCGCCAGAGAGAAGCCGGTTTTACGACGAGCCCGAAGCCGAAGCTTATGCGATCCCTTTTTACTATAACCGGGAAATTTCTATTTTATCCTCACATAAATGCCCCTTTTTATAATCTTTACGGCGGGCTAGCACCCGCTAAAATATCTACAATCCAATCTAGAGCGTACACGGAAAATTATCTCAGCACTCTTTATGTCAACTACAAGCTGTCATAAGTCATCTGTAAATTGTCAAACTATCAAGCTGTCATCTGTTTGTCAATGGTCAAACGTCAAATGACAAAAGACAATAATTATCTCATATGAGAAATGTCAAACTTCAATTGTCAAAGACAGTTGACAGAAAGACATTTGACAGAAAGACAGTTGACAGAAAGACAGTAGACAGAAAGACAGTTGACAGAAAGACAGTTGACAGAAAGACATTTGACAGAAAGACAGTTGACAGAAATAAGACAATTGACATCAGAAAGACAGTTGAAATCAGAAAGACAGTTGACATAGGAAAGACAGTGACATCAGAAAGACAGTTGACATCCGAAGACAGTTGACAGAAATAAGACAAATCACATCAGAAAGACAGTTGTAATCAGAAAGACAGTTGACAGAAAGACAGTTGATAGAAAGACAGTTGACAGAAAGACATCAGTTGACAGAAAGACATCAGTTGACAGAAAGACAATTATTAGGTCTTATGTATTGTATTATCTGACAACAGTCTTATCTGTCAACTGTCTTGTCTTCTGTCACTGTTTTATGTATCATAAGCCGTATCATCTGTCAACTGTCTTATATATGTGCCAACTGTCTTATCTATCAACTGTCTTCTGACAATTGTTTTATCTGACAATGACCGCATGTGGCATCTGTCTCATCTGTCAATATGTCAAATACAAACTGGTGAACTGTCATTATGTCAAATGTCAATTAGTTAAATTTGCATATTGAATTTTTTTTAATAAAAATATACAATTCACCCTGTATAATTCTCTGTAATAACGTTATCGCTGATGGCCTGAGTGTGGGAGTGATGGGGCTTGTTCTTAGGGGGGATCGGGGGGCGGAGGGGGGGAGGTGTGTAATGGGGGAAAACTCGCGAGGAAAGCGATCGATAATGAATAATTTTACGGGTGGAAAAAAATGTCATTTTTCCGGATAATTGATTTTTAGAAGGAGTATTTGATATTTTTCAGGGCCCGCTGCGAATCGGTGCGCTCATTTGAATTTTTTTCTCTTCGAGCAGGTGGGTTTAGAACGGTTATTAAAATTTGCAAATTTTTTTCCCACCGATTCGCGAAAAAAGCGAATTTTGAAGAATTTGAATAATTTCGCGTCCGACGCCGCCTTCGCAATTTTCGCATATAACCGAAAAACGTTTCGCTTTATTTTACGACTTTTCTACTTCTACTTTTACGATCACCCGGTAAATAAACAACGAACATCAGCAAATTGAATATGCCACCATTTATACAACGACATTCAAAAATATATTCTCTACACTCTAAAATATCCACAAATATTCTCTCTAATGTCAAACTGTCATCTGTCAATATGTCAATATAAACTGTCAAACTGCCAAGCTGCCAAATGTCAAACTGTCAAATGTCGAATTGTCAAATGCAAGCTGTCAGCAGTCAATTATCAAATGTGAGATGTCATCTGTCAGCTGCCAACTGTCGTCAGTCATCTGTCAATTGGAAAAAATATTCGATGAAAGTTATGATATACGGAATCGTTGTTATGAAATAGAGTTCGGGTCGTTAATTCTAAAAGAGGTATAAAGAAGAGGGGCTCAAAAAAAAACATAGAGTATCGTCGAACGCATTAGGATCGTTCGAGCGAAAGAGGTGCGATTTCTTCTTCTCTTTTTTTTCTTATTCTTTCTGTCATTCTTCCACTCGTACTTCTTCTTTTTTTTTTTGGGGGTATGGGTTATTATACCGGATCCTATTAGAGTCGGCGCTGCCGCTGCGGCGAATGTGTTTTATGGCCGCTCCCCCGGTTTTCCTTTACTTGCAATTTACCGGGAATATGCGACGTTTAAGTGGCGCGCGGATGTTCGCCGCCAAAGAATATGACACTCTTCTATCACCTATATACGTCACTTCCGCTCTGACGCCACTCCGAACTCGCCTGACAATAATACACTGTATACATCACGGCACACTACGATTTTTCCATTTTAAAACTGAGCCAGTCATTTACCAATTAGTGCTGGGAAGTTAGCAACATTGATTCTAATATGACAGCTGTCAACTGTCTTTCTGCAGTCAACTGTCGTTCTGTCAACTGTCTTTCTGTCAACTGTCGTTCTGTCAACTGTCTTTCTGTCAACTGTATTTCCGTCAACTGTCTTTCTGTCAACTGTCTTTCTGTCAACTATCTTTCTGTCAACTGTCTCAACTATCAACTGTCTTTCAGCCAACTGTCTTATTTGCCAACTTTCAACGGTCTTCTGTCAACTGTTAAATGTCTTTTGTAAATAAATATTGATTTGAAAATCGCGTAGTTTATGGAAATATACACCAAAAAAAAAGGAAGAAGAAAAAAACCCGTGGGAGGTCGAGGAAGATAAATTAATAAATAAATATTCTCGCATTAAAAGGGGTCGAAAAAAAAATATAGGGTTGGATTATTATTATATAATGACAATTTACAGATGACAGTTGACAGATGAGACAGATGACACATACGGCCATTGTCGGAGAAGACAGTTGATAGATAAGACAGTTGGCACATATATAAGACAGTTGACAGATGATACGACTTATGATACATAAAACAGTGACAGAAGACAAGACAGTTGACAGATAAGACTGTTGTCAATTAATAGATAAGACATAATAACTGTCTTTCTGTCAACTGTCTTTCTGCAGTCAACTGTCGTTCTGTCAACTGTCTTTCTGTCAACTGTCTTTCTCTCAACTGTCTTTCTGTCAACTGTCTTTCTGTCAACTGACTTTCTGTCAACTATCTTTCTGTCAACTGTCTTTCTGTTAACTGTCTTTCTGTCAACTGTCTTTCTGTCAAGTGTCATCTGTCAAGTGTCATCTGTCATCTGTCAAGTGTCATCTGTCAACTGTCAAGTTTCGAAATAGTGCGATTTTTTTTTCGATAGAGAATGGTTTGGCAATTACTTAGATTCGATGTTGGAATTGCTTTCGATTTAATTGAATTTAAGTTAGAGATAGGAGTTGTAGAGTGGGAGAGAGAAAGATATAGAGACAAATTGAAGGAAGGACGTCGCATTTTGGGAAATTAATAGTCGAACGTACACACACACATACCCTCATCAACGGGGGGAAATACCTCTCTCTGGTAGTTAATTCGACGATTCGACGCCAGGAGAAAATTCGCCATCATTAATATACGTGGAGTAGAGTTGTACTCTCTCTGCTAACGCGTTACTAACTCATCTGTATTGAATTTGAGCTGGTTGCGATTACGCCATTAGCGTGATTGAATGTCTCTAAATAGGTATAAACGATAGTTTATCTACGACTAAGTGTATGTTGAAAAAAAATCTAAATTGTAATTGTTTTGACTGGGCTATAATTTGTGCCTGATAGTCCGGGGAAATTCGATTATTTTTTGTTTTTTCCAATTTTTTTGCGAATTTTGACCTGACTATAAACTATTTGCAATAATCCGGAAAATTTTGATTTTTTTATCAATTTTTCTATTTTTTACTGATTTGACCAGACTATTTACAGTAACTTTTTCTATTTTTTTGCGAATTTGACCTGACTATAAAATATTTGCACTAGTGCGAGAATATTCGATTTTTTGTCACTTTTTCTATTTTTTTCGAATTTGACCTGACTATAAACCAATTGCGATAGTTCGGCAAAATTCCATTTTTTTGAACACTTTTTCTCTTTTTTTACAAATTTGACCTATAAACAAACTGCAATAATCCAGAAAAATTGATATTTTTTGTAATTTTTTTCGGATTTGTTCTGACTATATTGAACTTGCAATAGTCCAAGAAAATTAGATTTTTTTATTGTTTCCTTTTTTTTGCGAATTTGACCTGACTATAAACAAACTGCAAATGGTCCAGAAAAATTTGATATTTTTTGTAATCATTTACCGCTTTTTTCTAATTTTATCTGTCTACAAACAACCTGCAATAGTGCAAGAAAATTTGATATTTTTTGTACTATTTCCTATTTTTTGCGAATTTGATCAGACTATAAACTCTGCAATAGCCCGGTAAAATTCGTACGCTATCCGAACGAAATGCGATATCGTTTTTCTTTGTGCATCCGGTGCATTTTCTGAAAACGAAACTCTTTTAGGGCTCGAAATAAACCAAATAAACTCGAGCGAATTTCGAATTTTTCGGTTCGAAAAGAACGGGGAATAACAAAACAAACAAAAAAAAAAAACAAAACGAAACACAAAAAAGGTAAAAAGTAAAAAATAAAATACAAAAAAATCAACGCAAACACACATACATATATATCCACAGCGCTCCTCTATTTACCTCGGCTTTTCCAGAGTCTATTCTCCATTTTCCAGGGGTTATTCCAATTCCCCGTTTAGTTTACTTTAAATATTCCAATAAAAGCGCATCGCCAAAGGATGGCTTTTTTATTTATCCAAAGCCAATTCGATTATAAAACGCTTCATTAACCGGCCATTTCGATCACCACTATATCATTCCTACCAACCTTCATTTAGTTATACTAAAACTCTACGATTGTCAAACTGTCAAGATGTCAAACTGTCAAGATGTCAAACTGTCAAGATGTCAAACTGTCAAGATGTCAAACTGTCAAAATGTCAAACTGTCAAGATGTCAAACTGTCAAGATGTCAAACTGTCAAGATGTCAAACTGTCAAGATGTCAAACTGTCAAAATGTCAAACTGTCAAGATGTCAAACTGTCAAGATGTCAAACTGTCAAGATGTCAAACTGTCAAGATGTCAAACTGTCAAGATGTCAAACTGTCAAGATGTCAAACTGTCAAGATGTCAAACTGTCAAGATGTCAAACTGTCAAGATGTCAAACTGTCAAGATGTCAAACTGTCAAGATGTCAAACTGTCAAGATGTCAAACTGTCAAGATGTCAAACTGTCAAGATGTCAAACTGTCAAGATGTCAAACTGTCAAATTCTAACCTGTCAAATGCCAATCTCTCAAATGCTAAATGCCAAACTCTTTCAAATGTCAAACTCTTAAATGCCAAATGTCAAACTCTTAAACGTCAAATGTCAAACTGACAAATGTCGAACGCCTCAAATGCGCCAAGTGTCAAATGTCAATTGTCGAAAATTAAATAAATGTCGCGTAAATTCAATTTTTAGCATCCCTTATTTTTAGGGGTGAGTGCGTGACGTATCGTTTACAATTCCAATTTAGGAATATTTGTTTATCTCAAAAACCAGATCCAGCAGGCGCCGCCTCGATAAAAAAATATAAATAATACTTAGGGTTAAATTCGAGCCAAAAGGGGTGGATATTGAATTACGTCAGCGTCCCCCTGCGAAATTTGCGTAATGTATCAATCAAATTTTAATTGACTAATAAATACGAAAACTTTTCGAGTCGGCGGCGAAATGTGGACATAAAACATCATTAAAATCGCTACTCGAAGAGAGGGGGGCGGCAAAAGGGGCGGCGAAAAAAGGGGGCTGCTCTCGTAAAACCGTTTAGGCTTTTCTTTTCAAAAGTGAAAAAAAAAAATAACACAAGAGCAGAAACATTCTGACGATTCCCTTTCGGGCTCGAGACGATAAAAAAAAAGAAGAAGAGAGGAATCATAAAGGCTTGCCGGGGCTAATTTCCAAGTCGTGTCGACATCGCAGAGGGCTGACAAAAACATTTACGAGGGGATTATTACCTTTGGAAAAGTGATTTTAATTCGTTTCTCTTCTTCGTTTCGCAAGTAGGCCGATGAGCGGTCGATGGATTCTCGAATTAAACCTGCCACCTGTCAGCTGTCAATTATTTCGATACAACTGTCACAATGTGAATACTGTCAAAATCGTCAAAATAGTTTAATCGAACTATCATTGCTTCAAATGTCAAATATCACTACGAAAAGTACAAAAAAATCAAATTTTCTTGGACTATTGCAGATCGATTATAGTCAGGTGAAATTCGAAAAAAAAAAATAGAAAAAGTGTCCAAAAAAAATGGAATTTTGCCGAACTATTGCACTTAGTTAATAGTCGGGTCAAATTCGAAAAAAGCGGGAAAAAGTTACAAAAAATATCAATTTTTTTCTATACTATGCAGTTTGTTTATAGTCAGGTCAAATTGACAAAAAAGAGAAAATTATAAAAAAAATTATCAATTTTTTTCTGAATTATTGCACTTTGTGTACAGTCAGGTCAAATTTGCAAAAAAGAGAGAATTATAAAAAAATCAAATTTTCTTGGACTATTGCAGATTGTTTATAGTCAGACCAAATTCGAAAAAAACGGGAAAAAATTACAAAAAATATCAATTTTTCCTGGACTATTGCACTTTGTTTACAGCCAGGTCAAATTTGCAAAAAAGAGAAAATTATAAAAAAATCAAATTTTCTTGGACTATTGCAGATTGTTTATAGTCAGACCAAATTCGAAAAAAACGGGAAAAAATTACAAAAAATATCAATTTTTCCTGGACTATTGCAGTTTGTTTATAGTCAGGTCAAATTGGCAAAAAAGAGAAAATTATAAAAAAAATTATCAATTTTTTCTGAATTATTGCACTTTGTTTACAGTCAGGTCAAATTTACAAAAAAGAGAAAATTATAAAAAAATCAAATTTTCTTGGACTATTGCGGGTTGTTTATAGTCAGACTAAATTCGAAAAGAGCGGGAAAAAATTACAAAAAATATCAATTTTTCTTGGACTATTGCAGGTAGTTTATAGTCAGACCAAATTCGAAAAAAGCTGGAAAAAATTACAAAAAAATATCAATTTTTCCTGGACTATTGCAGCTCGTTTATAGTCTGATCAAATTCGCTAAAAATAGGAAACAGTAAAAAAAATATCAAATTTTCTTGGACTATTGCAGGTTGTTTATAGTCAGACTAAATTCGAAAAGAGCGGGAAAAAATTACAAAAAATATCAATTTTCCTGGACTATTGCAGTTTGTTTATAGTCAGGTCAAATTTGCAAAAAAGCATATAGTATAAAAATAATCAATTTTATCTGTCATCAGTCATCAAAATTTTTTACTCAATTGTCAAACCAAACTATCAAATGTCATATCACCTATCACCTGTCAATTTTTAACTACTCAACAGCCAAACCTATACAAAAATTCACCAAAACCCCTTCCCCACCCGCTACCATAACATCCCCTAACAATATTTTTAGGGGACGAAATTCGCGACGTCGTCGTCACGGGCTCGCCCCGCCGCCCGAGATCCTCCAAGCGCCGGGCGTCCCGAGCGCTCGGACGCTCCGCATCCAGTCGCGTCCCGACGCCCGGCGAACGACGACCACAGCGTCCCGACGCCGCAGCACTCGAGCCCGGCCGCGCGAAGGGGTGCCTATTCGTACTCTCGTACTGCGAGCCGTCGCAGGGCCGGCGGGATTCTCTCTCTCGCGAGTCGTATTTGTATCTAGTCGGCCGCGCCGGGTGTACTCGCATAGCCTGCTATGATAGGGATCGCGGGTTCGCGCGTTTAGCAACCCCTAAAATCCTGAGACAAGATGCTGTTGGGGTTGTTGCCGTTGTTTAGCGGATTAATCGTTTACGGTAAGGGTTTTACGAGCTGGACGTTGTTTTTTTTTTTAGGGGATGATTTACCCTTCTCGCCCTTATTTTTGTAATTTTGTTTTATGTGATTGTTTCGTTTTGTTGTTAGTTGTTCGGCTCGAGTTGTTAATCGCGATTTTTTGAGTAGAATGTTTTTAACCACCCTTAAATTTCACCCTTATTTTATTTTCGATAAGGGTTGTTGGTGCTATTTAACGAATTTTCTATAAATACTACTTCAATTATTTAGAATCTTTATCAGTACAAAAATTCTAAAAATACCGAATGTTGTTTTTTTTTAGGGGATGATTTACCCCTATCACCCTTATTTTTGTAATTTTGTTTTATGTGATTGTTTCATTTGTTGTTAGTTGTTCGATTCGAGTTGTTAATCGCGATTTTTTGAGTAGAATTGAGTAGAACCACCCTTAAATTTCACCCTTATTTTATTTTCGATAAGGGATGTTGTTGCTATTTAACGAATTTTCTATAAATACTACTTCAATTATTTACAATCTTTATCAGTACAAAAATTCTAAAAATTCCCAAATTTGTTTTTTTAGGGGATGATTTACCCTTCTCACCCTTATTTTTGTAATTGTGTTTTATGTGATTATTTCGTTTGTTGTTAGTTGTTCGACTCAAGTTGTTAATCGCGATTTTTTGAGTAGAATATTTTTAACCACCCTTAAATTTCACCCTTATTTTCGATAAGGGTTGTTGGTGCTATTTAACGAATTTTCTATAAATACTACTTCAATTATTTACAATCTTTATCAGTACAAAAATTCTAAAAATATACAATGTTGTTTTTTTAGGGGATGATTTACCCTTCTCACCCTTATTTTCGTAATTTCATGTGATTGCTTCGTTTGATTAGTATAAATTGTTGAACGCGATATTTGGAGTAAGAGAATGAGTATATTTTTAACCACCCTTAAATTCCACCCTTGTTTTATTTTCGATAGGGGTTGTTGTTTGCTATTTATCAATTTTTCTACAAATATTACTTCAATAATTAACAGTTGAAACTTCATCAGTAGAAAAATTTTCGGACGTTTTACTTTTGTTTTTTTAAGGGTTGATTTACCCTTCTCACCCTTAATTTTTGTAATTTAATGTGATGGTTTTCTTTGATTGTTATACATTGTTAAACGCTATTTTTGGCGAAAAAAAATTTCTACATTATTAACTACCCTAAAATTCCACCCTTATTTTTCTTTCGATAAGGGTTGCTGTTGTATATCGAATCAAAATTTTCTCCAAATATCACTTTTAAATCATTAACACTAGAAACTTCATCAGAACAAAAATCCCAAAAATTATCCTCCAACGTTTTATTTGGTTTTTTAGGGGTTGATTCACCCTTCTCACCCTTAATTTTTGTAATTGAACGCGAGTATTTCGCTTAATTGTAATTATTTGTTAAACGCGACTTTTGGTGTAAAAAATTTAGTACCTATAGTATATTTAACAACCCTTAAATTTCACCCTTATTTTACCTACCGTAAGGGTTGTAATTTTTATTATCTCCTCACAATTTTCTATAAAAACTACTTGAATAATTTACAGCTGAAACTTCATTAATTACAAAAACTCTAAAAAATCATCCCCCAATAAGGGGTTGCCAACAACCCTTATAAAATTAATCAAAATTACCATCGAATTAGTCGCCACTTCGACAAGATTATTAATCGTATTTAAGGGCGCATTATCGCCGGCCGATGTTTACGGAACGATCTCGCCCCCGATTCGCAACCCCCAGGAGCTCCGGGGGGTGGCTCTCGTACTTGAAGTGGCTGCGCAAGGGGGTAGTACAAATTATACAGTCGACTGTTTGTCTTTGGCGAACTTACTTACGTTATTACGCAAACCCCTCGGAGCGCTCGAAGGCCACGTTAATAAATAAAGGGGGTTTAAACGTGTAAATATTAGGGGGTAGTCGACACCCTATTAAAATCTACCTAATACATTTCGGTGTGAGAGAGACAGATATTGTATATACAGGATGATTACTAACTTAATTTAATTTTTTTTTAAGAAAACTACCCCTATTTGTAAAAACTACCCTTATTTTATTCGACCAAAAACCCAATACTTTTCGGCAAGAGAGAGACTGATATTGTATATACAGGATGATTACTAACTTAAGTAATTTTTTTTTAAGAAGACTACCCCTATTTGAAAAAACTACCCTTATATTATTCGAACAAAAACCCAATACTTTTCTGTGTGAGAGAGGCAGATATTGTATATACAGGATGATTACTAACTTAATTTAATTTTTTTTAAGAAAACTACCCCTATTTGAAAAAACTACCCTTATTTTAATCGACCAAAAACCCAATACTTTTCGGCAAGAGAGAGACTGATATTGTATATACAGGATGATTACTAACTTAAGTAATTTTTTTTTAAGAAGACTACCCCTATTTGAAAAAACTACCCTTATATTATTCGAACAAAAACCCAATACTTTTCTGTGTGAGAGAGGCAGATATTGTATATACAGGATGATTACTAACTTAATTTAATTTTTTTAAGAAAACTACCCCTATTTGAAAAAACTACCCTTATTTTAATCGACCAAAAACCCAATACTTTTCGGCAAGAGAGAGACTGATACTGTATATACAGGATGATTACTAACTTAAGTAATTTTTTTTAAGATCACTACCCCTATTTGAAAAAAATTCCCTTATATTATTCTAACAAAAACCCAATACTTTTCTGTGTGAGAGAGGCAGATATTGTATATACAGGATGATTACTAACTTAATTTAATTTTTTTTAAGAAAACTACCCCTATTTGAAAAAACTACCCTTATTTTAATCGACCAAAAACCCAATACTTTTCGGCAAGAGAGAGACAGATATTGTATATACAGGATGATTACTAACTTAATTTAATTCTTTTTAAGAAACTACCCCTATTTGTAAAAACTACCCTTATTTTAATCGACCAAAAACTCAATACTCTTCGGTAAGAGATAGACAGATATTGTATATACATGAAGATTACTAACAAAATGCAATTATTTTTAAATGAAAACTACCCTTATTTGAAAAACTACCCTTATTTGAATCAACCATAAACCTAACACTTCCGTTTGCGAGACACACAGAGATCACATATACATAAATTCCAATTGTTTTAACAAAACTACCCTCATCTGGAAAAACCACCCCAATTTTAATCAACCCTTATTTGAAAAATCCACCCCCGTAGTCACGTTTTTATTTCATTTGCAATTTCTTAAAGGGATCGAAAGTGATGCCATTAGGGTCGCATACAGGTGTACCTAACGAGGGTGTATAGCGATGCCCCGGGGGTGGTATCTCGGTATAAACTACCCTTTTCTCCATCGCCGTTTCACTTTAATACGCACTCAACCCCTAATAGTGGATGAGTTCTAAATGACGTCGTTTTATAACACTGTTTCGGAACGTCGAGCAGGCCGTGATTGGGTTATTTTTTTCGCGTTGTAGAGGGTAGGCGGTGTATTAAGGGTTGAATTTTAGTTTAAGGGAGATTCGTGTAAAATTGGGCAGTTTGGTATGAAACAAGATAATTTTGCGGCGAATTAGATAATGTGTAAAATTAGAGAGTTTTGTGTAAATTTAGAGAGTTTTGTGTAAATTTAGAGAGTGGTGTGTAAAACTGGTGGATTTGGGTGAAATTATAGAGAATTTTTGTGCAAATAAATTATAGAATGTTGTGTAATATTAGAGAATTTTGTGCAAAATTAGACAGTTTTGCGTAAATTTAGAGAGTTTTGTGTAAATTTAGAGAGTTATGTGTAAAACTGGTGGATTTAGGTGAAATTATAGAGAATTTTTGTGCAAATAAATTATAGAATGTTGTGTAATATTAGAGAATTTTGTGCAAAATTGGGCAGTTTTGCGTAAATTTAGAGAGTTTTGTGTAAATTTAGAGAGTTATGTGTAAAACTGGTGGATTTAGGTGAAATTATGGAGAATTTTTGTGCAAATAGATTATAGAATGTTGTGTAATATTAGAGAATTTTGTGTAAAATGAGAGCTTGCTGTGTCATCTTTAAAGAGACCTCGTGCAACGTGTTAATTACCGAAAGGAAATGATTGTTTTGGTAAACGGTTATCGTTCGAATGGATTTTCATTTGGAAAATTCTCGCGTATTTAAGTGGGGAAAATCTCCTTTTCCAGAGGATATCGTCGCGGAGAATAAATGGCGTCGTTTCTAATCTAATCCGGAACGGGAAGGCGTTCACGGCGCGATAATTAAATAAGAAAAACGAAATGCTAATTACATTTCGCTCTTGCTTATTTAATTTTCCTACCCATTTCGCCCCTATTCCTCGCAGTTTCACTGAGATAAATAACTTTCCAATTATCGATTTAAAGATTTAAAGATTTTTTCTTTGCGTAATAAACTCCTAAGGAATTTCGTGCAATTGAAATTATTTAATGTTTTACTGTTGGGTGAATTTAGAGATTTTTGTGTAAAATGAATGTAGCAATTAATTTGTAGATTCTTGCATGCGATATTAACTTTTACTCATATTTTGTCATTAAAATTCGTTAATTTTCATTCAAATTAAAAGAATTTTGTGTCACACATATTCCACAAATTTAAAGATTTTTGTGTAAAACACATCTTGCGTTAATTTTTGTGGAAATTTGAAGATTCTGGCACGAAATATTCATCAAATTATTGTCATTTAAATTCGATAATTATCACCCAAATTTAAAGATTTTTGTGCAAATCACATATAATTACTAACAATCATAAATATTTAAAGTTCTAGTGCAAAATATTTTATTTTAGTCAAATTAATGAGAATAAAATTCGACAATTTTCGCAACTAATTTAAAGATTCTTGTGTAAATCACTTAAAATTACTAATTATCTTAAAAATTTGATTCTAGAATAGAAAATCAAATTTTTGTCAAATTATTGCCATTAAAAGAGAATAATTTTTATCAAAATTTAAAGATTTTTGAGTAAATCACATTTAATCATTACTTATCTCAATAATTTGTAGATTCTGGTATAAAATATTCATTTCCTATCAAATTATTGTCATCAAAATTCGAGAATTATCACCAAAATTTAAAGATTTTTGTGCAAATTACATACAATCATTAACAATCTTAAAAATTTGAAGATTCTAGATTCTAGTGCAAAATATTAGTCATTAAAATTCGATCATTATCACCCAAATTTAAAGATTCTTGTGCAAATCACATACAATTATCAATCATCTTCAAAATTTATAGATTCTTACGCAAAACATTCATTTTTAGTCATCAAAATTCGACAATTATCAACCAAATTTAAAGATTTTTGTGCAAATTACATACAATCATTAACAATCTTAAAAATTTGGAGATTCTAGTGCAAAATATTTAATTTTAGTCAAATTAATGCCATTAAAATTCGATAATTATCAACCAAATTTAAAGATTTTTGTGCAAATTACATACAATCATTAACAATCTTAAAAATTTGGAGATTCTTGTGCAAAATATTTAATATTAGTCAAATTAATGTCATTAAAATTCGACAATTTTCGCCACTAATTTAAAGATTTTTGTGCAAATCACATATAATTACTAACAATCATAAATATTTAAAGATTCTAGTGCAAAATATTTAATATTAGTCAAATTAATGTCATTAAAATTCGACAATTTTCGCCACTAATTTAAAGATTCTTGTGCAAATCACATACAATTATCAATCATAAAAATTTAAAGATTCCTGTACAAAATATTAACTTTTAATCATCAAAATTCATCAATTTTTCCGCCTAATTTAACGTCATTTGCCACCACACACACTCCACAAATTTAAAGATTATCATGCAACAAACCCAAACAAACGTGATTCTCGCTATATTTCCCCGAAAACGTCCGGTAATCCGGGCACTTTCACGGCGATTTCGTAATTTATACGTTTGCGTCAATGCGAAAAAACTACCCCCCGGAAAAACCCGGGCCCGGAGCCGGGTCCTTATCCAGGCCGCGTCACGGCCGGCCTCGATTTCGAACCATCCCGAATCGGAATCGTATGCAGATTCGATGCAAATGCGCTTACCGAGAGGAAATCGGAACGCAAAACACTTATTTGTCGAGGGGAAAACCCCATTTGCATTTCCCTCATATTTTCCTTCGTTATCGTGATTAATGGATCCGTTTCGAATTTATCGAAGCGGACGGTTCGCTTTGTTTGGCTTTTTTTTTTGAATGTTTTATGCAAAAATTCAATTTAGAGATTCCAAGTTTTTTTTCTAAAGATTTTCACGCGAAAATTATTTTCCTATCACCGAAGAAAAATTGCGCTATAAAACATTCTAGTAGTAATTATTACGCAAATCTGGAGATATTCGTGTAAATTTAGAGAATTTTATGTAAATTAAGAAGGATGTGAATATTTAGAGGTTTTTATGCAAATTTGAAGATGGCTATGTAAAATTCGAGATTTTTATGCCAATTTAAAGATAGCTGTGCAAAATTTAGGTATCTATACGCAAATTCAAAGATGACCGAGAAAATTTAAAGATGACCGTGTAAATTCAGAGATTTTTATGAAATTTAGAGATTGTTTGGTAAATGCTTGTAGTGATAACTAAAGATTCTGGTGTAAATTTAAAGTTTACTGTAAAAATTCAGAGGATTTTATATGGAAATTTAGAGATTGTTTGGTAAATGCTTGCAGTGATAACTAAAGATTCTGGTGTAAATTTAAAGATGACCGTGTAAATTCAGAGATTTTTATGAAATTTAGAGATTGTTTGGTAAATGCTTGCAGTGATAACTAAAGATTCTGGTGTAAATTTAAAGATTACTGTAAAAATTCAGAGGATTTTATATGGAAATTTAGAGATTGTTTGGTAAATGCTTGTAGTGATAACTAAAGATTCTGGTGTAAATTTAAAGATGACCGTGTAAATTCAGAGATTTTTATGAAATTTATAGATTTTTGTTTAAATGCTTTGCAGTGACAACTCGAGATTCATGTGTAAATTTGTTATTGCACAAATTTAGAGATTTTTGTGTAAATTTAGAGAATTTTGTGCAAATTCAGCTAGAACGTTTCGCCTACTCGATTGCCCTGCAATATCGAAAAATGCATGAACAAAAAAAAAATGTCGCTTCATAAATGCACCGGCCAAAAAAACAAGTCCCGGTTCGCGAAAAAACAATGGCGGGGCGCCATGTTGTGACAATTCCATTATGACCGTATTAAATCTCCCCAACAATCCTCTTTTCGCTTTTGTGTCGTCGGAGCCGAATTGAGCGCAATAAAATAACATATCGGGTCGGTGAATTAAAAAAATAGAGTTATAAAATGCTCAAAAAAAATGTATAAAATGGACGAATTTTTAATGGTGGCTGGTTGCTAATAGAGTACAAGTGCCCTTTTGTCTTTCTTTTTGATAAAATCGAATATTCTAGAGGGATCGATTTTGGGGGGAAATTATTGAAGGGGGAGATTATTTTTGTGAATTTTTTTAAAGAATGAATCTCTAAATTGAGTTTTGTGTAAAATATAAGTTTTTTATGCCACAGAATCTTCAAATTTCCATAAAACTTGATGAACACATGAATAATCTTTAAATTTGCGGTTTATTTGCACGAAAATCTTTAAATTTGGGCGAAAATTATCGAATATTCGGGCTTATAGATTTTTATCATCAACAAATTATTCACTCATTCAATCATTCATTCCATCACACTAGTATAAAAAAAATTTAACGAAACCGGTCCTGTTGAAAAAAAAAGGATATGGGGGAGATCGAAAACAGCGTCACTTTTCGTAATAAGATACCCCAATTTGGGCGTCGAGTTTCACCTAAAAACGTATCGATTTTTCCCATTAATAACGGCCGGCTCGGAGGAAAATATGGAAAAAACACCAGAGAAACAAAAAACCACAATGAAACTCTCGCCCCCGATTCTACCCCACTCTACCCCATTTGAATATTTCAACGAAAAACTAAACACACTCTACGTCATCCCGTCCACACCATACACCAAACACAGTAAAAAATACCAATAAAAAAAAGTACAGTTTACGTAGGGAAAGCGGGGCATATATACACATAGAGTTGGTAGAGCACACACAGACTAGATTCTCAACGGTTCTCTTCTCATCTAAATTGTAAATTCATCGGCGCTAATTGAGCTTCTGAAATCGAAATGTATGCAGATTTTATGCAAACGTCGCCCAGGAATCGGCCGGGATGACGGCAGGACACGCACGCATCCCCCGCTCCCCCTGCCGCCTACTGCGATGGTACATTTTTTTGCTGGCGTCCCGCTTTGCCCCGCTTCCCCCTAGCGTTTTGTGTTTAGTGTGTGTCATAGTCTGTAACCGGTGTTTTATTCCCATATTGAAATTGCCTTATGATTAGCGGATTTAAAGGTGGCTGTGTAAAATTTAGAGATTTTTGTGTGTAATTAAAGATGGGTGTGTAAAATTGAGAAAATTAGATATGCTAATTTAAAGAAGGTTGTGGGAATATAGTTTTTTTTATGGAAATATGAAGAGAGCTGGGTAAAATTTAGAGATTTTTGGGTCAAATTGAGAGATTGTTTAAAGTTAATTTAAAGTTAAATTTAATGATTGCTATGCAAAGCTTAGATACCTTTGGGCAAATTTAAAGTTTGCTGTGTAAAATTTAGAAATTTGTAAAGAAATTGAAGGAAGGTTGTTTAAATACCTATAAGGAAATTTGAAGATTTGCTGTGTAAAATTTAGAGATTATTATGCAAATTTAAGGAGAGCTGGATAAAATTCAGAGATTTATATGGAAATTTAAAGATGACTGTGTAAAAATGAAAGATTTTTAGATACATTTAAAGATAATTGTGTAAAAACGAATGGTTTTTAACCAAAGTTAAATACGATTGCGAAGAATTTGGATATTTTTATGCAAATTTAAGCATGGCTGTGTAAAATTATAGAGATTTTTGTGTGTAATTAAAGATGGGTGTGTAAAATTGAGAAAATTGGATACGCTAATTTAAAGAAGGTTGTGGGAATATAAAGTTTTTTTTTGTGGAAATATGAAGAGAGCTGGGTAAAATTTAGAGATTTTTGGGTCAAATTGAGAGATTGTTTAAAGTTAATTTAAAGTTAAATTTAATGATTGCTATGCAAAGCTTAGATATCTTTGGGCAAATTTAAAGTTTGCTGTGTAAAATTTAGAAATTTGTAAGAGAAATTGAAGGAAGGTTGTTTAAATATAAGGAAATTTGAAGATTTGCTGTGTAAAATTTAGAGATTATTATGCAAATTTAAGGAGAGCTAGATAAAATTCAGAGATTTATATGGAAATTTAAAGAAGTCTGTGTAAAAGTTAGAGAAATTTAAAGATGACTGTGTAAAAATGAAAGATTTTTAGATACATTTAAAGATAATTGTGTAAAAACAAATAGTTTTTAACTAAAGTTAAATACGGCTGCGAAGAATTTAGATATTTTTATGCAAATTTAAGCATGGCTGTGTAAAATTATAGAGATTTTTGTGTGTAATTAAAGAGGGGTGTGTAAAATTGAGAAAATTAGATACGCTAATTTAAAGAAGGTTTTGGGAATATAGTTTTTTTTATGGAAATATGAAGAGAGCTGGGTAAAATTTAGAGATTTTTGGGTCAAATTGAGAGATTGTTTAAAGTTAATTTAAAGTTAAATTTAATGATTGCTATGCAAAGCTTAGATATCTTTGGACAAATTTAAAGTTTGCTATGTAAAATTTAGAAATTTGTAAAGAAATTGAAGGGAGGTTGTTTAAATACCTATAAGGAAATTTGAAGATTTGCTGTGTAAAATTTAGAGATTATTATGCAAATTTATGGATAAAATTGAGAGATTTATATGGAAATTTAAAGAATTCTGTATAAAAGTTAGAGAAATTTAAAGATGACTGTGTAAAAATGAAAGATTTTTAGATATCTACATTTAAAGATAATTGTGTAAAAACGAATAGTTTTTAACCAAAGTTAAATACGGCTGCGAAGAATTTAGATATTTTTATGCAAATTTGAGCACTATCTAAAATTGTAGAGATTTTTGTGTGTAATTAAAGATGGGTGTGTAAAATTTAGAGATTATTATGCAAATTTAAGGAGAGCTGGTTAAAATTCAGAGATTTATATGGAAATTTAAAGAAGTCTGTAAAAAAGTTAGAGAAATTTAAAGATGACTGTGTAAAAATGAAAGATTTTTAGATACATTTAAAGATAATTGTGTAAAAACCAATGGTTTTTAACCAAAGTTAAATACGACTGCGAAGAATTTAGATAATTTTATGCAAATTTAAGCAAAGCTGTGTAAAAATATAGAGATTTTCGTGCAAAATTAGAGAGTGTTGTGCAAACTTAATGCTTGTGAATTGAATGATCGAGGGTGCAAATGAATGAGTGAGTAATTAAATCAGTGATTGATTGAGTGATTGAATGAGTGATTGAATGAGTAATTGAATGAGTGATTGAATGAATGATTGAATGAGTGATTGAATGAGTGATTGAATGAGTGATTGAATGAGTGATTGAATGAGTGATTGAATGAGTGATTGAATGAGTGATTGAATGAGTGATTGAATGAGTGATTGAATGAGTGATTGAATGAGTGATTGAATGAGTGATTGAATGAGTGATTGAATGAGTGATTGAATGAGTAATTGAATGAGTGATTGAATGAGTGATTGAATGAGTGATTGAATGAGTGATTGAATGAGTGATTGAATGAGTGATTGAATGAGTGATTGAATGAGTAATTGAATGAGTGATTGAATGAGTGATTGAATGAGTGATTGAATGAGTGATTGAATGAGTAATTGAATGAGTGATTGATTGAGTGATTGAATGAGTGATTGAATGAGTAATTGAATGAGTGATTGAAGGAGTGATTGAATGAGTGATTGAATGAGTGATTGAATGAGTGATTGAATGAGTGATTGATTGAGTGATTGAATGAGTGATTGAATGAGTAATTGAATGAGTGATTGAATGAGTGATTGAATGAGTGATTGAATGAGTGATTGAATGAGTGATTGAATGAGTGATTGAATGAGTGATTGAATGAGTGATTGAATGAGTGATTGAATGAGTGATTGAATGAGTGATTGAATGAGTGATTGAATGAGTAATTGAATGAGTGATTGAATGAGTGATTGAATGAGTGATTGAATGAGTGATTGAATGAGTGATTGAATGAGTGATTGAATGAGTGATTGAATGAGTGATTGAATGAGTAATTGAATGAGTGATTGAATGAGTGATTGAATGAGTGATTGAATGAGTGATTGAATGAGTAATTGAATGAGTGATTGAAGGAGTGATTGAATGAGTGATTGAATGAGTGATTGAATGAGTGATTGAATGAGTGATTGATTGAGTGATTGAATGAGTGATTGAATGAGTAATTGAATGAGTGATTGAATGAGTGATTGATTGAGTGATTGAATGAGTGATTGAATGAGTAATTGAATGAGTGATTGAAGGAGTGATTGAATGAGTGATTGAATGAGTGATTGAATGAGTGATTGAATGAGTGATTGATTGAGAGATTGAATGAGTGATTGAATGAGTAATTGAATGAGTGATTGAATGAGTGATTGAATGAGTGATTGAATGAGTGATTGAATGAGTAATTGAATGAGTGATTGAATGAGTGATTGAATGAGTGATTGAATGAGTAATTGAATGAGTGATTGAATGAGTGATTGAATGAGTGATTGAATGAGTGATTGAATGAGTAATTGAATGAGTGATTGAATGAGTGATTGAATGAGTGATTGAATGAGTGATTGAATGAGTGATTGAATGAGTGATTGAATGAGTGATTGAATGAGTGATTGAATGAGTGATTGAATGAGTGATTGAATGAGTGATTGAATGAGTGATTGAATGAGTGATTGAATGAGTGATTGAATGAGTGATTGAATGAGTGATTGAATGAGTGATTGAATGAGTGATTGAATGAGTGATTGAATGAGTGATTGAATGAGTGATTGAATGAGTGATTGAATGAGTGATTGAATGAATCATATCCCTTCAAAAAATCACTAAATTACCCTTAAAAAAATACCTGCAAAGGCAATACCAAAACTACCCCTATCATTTTTTCAAATCGACAAAAAAAAAACGTATGCCGAAGGAATCGATACCGCCTAATCCAAAAAAAAAACCGCCAAAAATCAAATCTCTACACAATAAACCGCCAATAACATTTATATATATTTTTTTTTCTCTATTTTTTTCAAGACATCGTGGAGGCGCTGAAAGACATGCGACTGGCATCGCCGGAGGCAGTGCGCGCCGGCGACACGGCCACCTTGGAATGCGACTACGATTTGGAATCGGCCGCCTTGTACGCCATCAAATGGTACAGGAACGAGGTGGAATTCTATCGGTTCGTGCCCAAGGAGTCGCCCCCATGGCAGACGTACGTCGTGCCCCACGTCGAAGTCGACGTAAGTCTACATGCGTTTTTCTGTTTGTTTTTTATCCAGTTGACTATATACCTACAAAATAGAAAATAGTTTGTTAGATGTAGAAGGGTCAAGGGACGGAAGGGGGTTAAGGGACGGAGCCCGTTTTACGCGTAGTAGGTTATAAGTATGTGGATGTTCGTGTGCGTTTGGAGTGAGTTTGGAGAGGTGCTGAACTGTTTCAAATGGCCCTGGGCGATTATAAAATGGTTCTAAATAATTTTGGAACAGTTCTAAATAATTCTGGAACAGTTCTAAATGGTTCTGTTAGGTGGTTCTGAATTTGTTCCAAACGGTCCGTGGACGGTTCAAAAGTACTTCTAAATAATTCTGGACACTTTCATTATTTTCTGGATCAGTTCTAAATGGTTCTAAGGGATCGTTCTGTACTGTTTCAAATGATGATCCTGGACGATTCTAAAATGGTTCTAAATAATTTTGGAACAGTTCTAAATGGTTTTGAGCTGGTTCAGAGCGACACCTAACAAAACCATTTAGAACTGTTCCAGAAAATAATGAAAGTGTCCAGAATTATTTAGAAGCACTTTTGAACCGTCCGTGGACCATTTGAAACGGTTCAAAAGTGCATCTAAATAATTCTGTACACTTTCATTATTTTCTGGAACAGTTCTAAATGGTTCTAGCAATCGTTCTGTACTGTTTCAAATGATCCTGGACAATTCTAAAACTGTTCTAAATAATTCTGGACACTTTCATTATTTTCTGGAACAGTTCTAAATGGTTCTGTTAGGTGTGGTTCTGAACTTGTTCAGAAATAATTCTGGAACAGTTCTAAATGGAATTGAGATGGTTCTGAACTTGTTTCAAATGGTCCGTGGACGGTTCAAAAGTGCTTCTAAATAATTCTGAACACTTTCATTATTTTCTGGAACAGTTCTAAATGGTTCTAAGTGATCGTTCTGTACTGTTTCAAATAATCCTGGACGATTCCAAAATGGTTCTAAATAATTCTGGAATAGTTCTAAATGGTTCTGTTAGGTGGTTATGAACTTGTTTTAAATGGTCCTGGACGATTCTAAAATTGTTCCAAATAATTCTGGAACAGTTCTAAATGGTTTTGAGATGGTTCTAAATTTGTTTCAAATGATCCTGGACGATTCCAAAATTGTTCTAAATAATTCTGGAACAGTTCTAAATGGTTTTGAGATGGTTCTGAACTTGTTTCAAATGATCCTGGACGATTCCAAAATTGTTCTAAATAATTCTGGAACAGTTCTAAATGGTTTTGAGATGGTTCTAAATTTGTTTCAAATGATCCTGGACGATTCCAAAATTGTTCTAAATAATTCTGGAACAGTTCTAAATGGTTTTGAGATGGTTCTGAACTTGTTTCAAATGATCCTGGACGATTCCAAAATTGTTCTAAATAATTCTGGAACAGTTCTAAATGGTTTTGAGATGGTTCTGAACTTGTTCCAAATGATTCTGGACGATTCCAAAATTGTTCTAAATACCAGTTCTGGACCAGTTCTAAATAACAGTTCTGGACCAGTTCTAAATAACAGTTCTGGACCAGTTCTAAATAACAGTTCTGGACCAGTTCTAAATAACAGTTCTGGAACAGTTCTAAATGGTTTTGAGATGGTTCTGAATTTGTTTCAAATGATGATCCTGGACGATTCCAAAATTGTTCCAAATAATTCTGATACAGTTCTAAACTGTTCTGTTAGGTGGTTCTGAAATCGTTTCAAATGGTCCCGGACGGTTCAAAATGGTTGTAAATTATTAGAGACTTTTAGAGATTTTTAGATTTTTTTTTCCATGTAAATCGTGCAAATAGAGCACACGAATTATTCGAACCGGCAGCCACTTGTGGTCACGCGCGGCGAAATATTTTCTAAAAAAAATCCAGAAAATGGAGAAAAATGTAGAAGAAAAAACCCGGTCTGGAAAGTTTCGGGTAAACGGCGATTTTCGGTATTTGCTCGGCGGTATTTCCAATTTATCGCGATTAGAATCGAGGCCGCCTCGATGACCAAGAAAAAAAAAACCCGAAGAGAAAACGAAAAGAGAAGAAGAGAAAACGGACACAAGATAATACAAAAAAAAAAACGATCCGAAATCGATTCCGAGTATTGTTCTTCAAAAGGGAAAATGGAAAATCTGTAGAAAATTCCCGATGAAATTTACTCCATTGTAATTTATATCTGATAAATACGAGTACTATACATTATTTTGTCTGCGACATCAAGTGACAAGTGACAAATCAATGACGAGTGACAGATGACTAATGACAGATAGAAGACAGGTGAATGTTATAGATATAACTATAGTATACTCAATACAATTAAGTCGTGACGTAGGAGGCGCGTTAGCGCGAACGAGGCTTACATAAATTTACGAAATTGACAACTTGTAAACTTCAAATCACTCCATATTATACACTAATCAGAAACCCGGGGGGGGGGGGGGGGGTATTATTATTACTACCCCAAAAACTCGCTTCTCTCATCTAATATACGTATAGTAGGTTAGGTATAGCGAGCAGCAACCTCAGAAAGCCAAGAATTCGTTACTAATATATTCGAAATTAATTACAAAGTTACCGAACGAACTTCCACCCCCTTTATGTTACACCCCTAAACCCGACACCTAGCACACATGTATACCGTGTGTCCCAAATAAATTCATTCAAGTTAATGTTTATATTTTTAAGAATTTTTAAGGATTCCTAAGGATTTTTAAGGTTTTTTAAGGACTAAGGATTTTTAAGGATTATTAAGAATTTTTATGGATTTCAAAGGATTTCTAAGGATTTCTAAGGATTTCTAGGGATTTCTAAGGATTTTGAATGATTATTAAGGGTTTTTCAAAGGTTTTTTTAAAGGTTTTTAGGGGTTTTAAGGTTCTTTAAGGATTTTTCAAAGGTTTTCAAGTTTTTTAAAGGGTTTTTCAAGTTTTTTGAAGGTGTTTTTAAAGGTTTTTTTAGGTTTTTAAGGTTTTTTAAGGTTTTTTAATGTTTTTTAAGGTTTTTAAGGTTTTTAAGGTTTTTTAAGGTTTTTTTAAAGGTTTTTAAAGGTTTTTAAGGTTTTTTTAAGGTTTTTTAAGGTTTTTAAGGTTTTTAAGGTTTTTAAGGTTTTTAAGGTTTTTAAGGTTTTTAAAGGTTTTTTTAAGGTTTTTTTAAGGTTTTTTAAGGTTTTTTAAGGTTTTTTAAGGTTTTTAAAGGTTTTTTAAGGTTTTTTAAGGTTTTTTAAAGGTTTTTAAGGTTTTTTAAGATTTTTTAAGGTTTTTTAAGGTTTTTTAAGGTTTTTTAAGGTTTTTTAAGATTTTTTAAGGTTATTTAAGGTTTTTTTAAGGTTTTTTAAGGTTTTTTAAGGTTTTTTTTAGGTTTTTTTAAGGTTTTTTAAGATTTTTTAAGGTTTTTTAAGGTTTTTTTAAGGTTTTTCATGATTTTTAGAAGGTTTTTAAAGGTGTTTTAAAAGTTTTAAAAGATTTTTTAATGTTGGTTTAAGGTTCTTCAGGAGTTTTTAAGGACTAGCGATTTTTAAGGTTTTTTTTAAGGTTTTTTAGGATGTTTAAGAATTTTTAAGGGCCAAGGAATTTAAAGGATTTTGAATCACTTGGAAGGATTTTTCAGGACGAAGAATTTTTTAGGGGTTTTAAGGATTTTCAGTGACTTTTAAGGACTTTTGGGGCTTAGGGTTTTTAATGAATTTCGACCACTTTTAAGGACTAAAGATTATCAAGGTTTTTGAACCAGTTTTAAGGACTTTTATGGACGTTTTAGGACTTTCAAGGATTTTTAAGGAATTTTAGGGATTTTTAACCACTTTTAAGAAAAACTGTTTAGGCCGATCTCAAAACCATTTAGAACTGTTCCAGAAAAATTAGAACTGCTCAGATTTAGAACCATTTGAAAACCTTCTATAAGAACCATTTGAAACTGTTTACAACGATCTCAGAACCATTTCGAATTGTTCCAGAAAAAATAGAGCGATCCAGATTCACTTAGAATCATTTTAGAACTGATTTGAAACAGTTAAGGACGATCTCAAAACCATTTAGAACTGTTCCAGAAAAATTAGAACTGCTCAGAATTATTTAGAACCATTTGAAAACCGTCTAGAACCATTTGAAACTGTTTACAACGATCTCAGAACCATTTGAAATGGTTCCAGAAAAAATAGAGCGATCCAGATTCACTTAGAATCATTTTAGAACTGATTTGAAACAGTTAAGGACGATCTCAGAACTATTTAGAACTGTTCCAGAAAAATTAGAACTGCTCAGAATCATTTAGAACCATTTGAAAACCGTCTAGAACCATTTGAAACTGTTTACAACGATCTCAGAACCATTTGAAATGGTTCCAGAAAAAATAGAGCGATCCAGATTCACTTAGAATCATTTTAGAACTGATTTGAAACAGTTAAGGACGATCTCAGAACCATTTAGAATTGTTCCAAAAAAATTTCGAACTATCCAGAATCATTTTAGAAACCATTTGAAACAATTCCAGGGCCGCCTTTTTACACACTCCAATTCAACAATCTCCCTACCCACAATCATCATAAACTTGACCACCCTGTACACCTACAACAAAGAACACTCGATTCTCGAGCAATGCACAGACGAGGATAGAGAACATTTTAGAACATCATCACAGATTGTCCCCCCTCCAAATCTACCCTTCCCCCTTTGCCCGGCAAGTGAACAAATTAGTGTCAAGAACATGTAGCGACCAGAAATTTTCCCGGCCCGCTTTTCGGGGAAAACCCGCAACTTTAACGTCGACACGTAATTAAAGTAATAAAGGAAAACTCTCCGGCGCCGTTCGCCTGACGTATGACAGGCCGGGGCTTTTGTCTGGAAAACTCTCTCTCCTCTCCCTGGAAAACTCTCCACACAAACTCCGTCTCTGTCGTGCGCGTATGTGTACAAGTATGTACAGGTTTGTTTGTACACTAAGTGGGCTGCGCCCCCTTTCGGTGGTGATAATAAATAATCTGTGTGTGTGTGTGTTAGTGAATGTTTCTAAACTATCTAGTATGTAGTTTTAATGAGTTTTGTTGCGATTCGAAAAGTTGTTGTGGTCACCCTGTAGAGTAGAGTAATGTCAGACTGGAGTAAGAATAGGAGTAGAGTAAGATCAGGAGTAGAAAAAGAACAAATTACATTACAGATCGAATAGAGTTAGTAGAGTAAGAACAGAGTAGAGTAGAGTAAGAACAGTGTAAAATAAGAAAAGAGTAGAGTAGAGTAGAGTAACAAACAGAGTAGAGTAAGAATAAGAGTAGAAAAAGAACAAATTAGAGTAAAAACAGAGCAAAGATCGAATAGAGTAGAGTAAAACAGAGTAGGGTAAGAACAGAGTAGAGTAAAAACAGTGTAAAATAAGAACAAAGTAGAGTAGAGTAGAATAACAAACAGAGTAGAGTAAGAATAAGAGTAGAAAAAGAACAAATTAGAGTAAAAACAGAGCAAAGATCGAATAGAGTAGAGTAAAACAGAGTAGGGTAAGAACAGAGTAGAGTAAAAACAGTGTAAAATAAGAACAAAGTAGAGTAGAGTAGAATAACAAACAGAGTAGAGTAAGAATAAGAGTAGAAAAAGAACAAATTAGAGTAAAAACAGAGCAAAGATCGAATAGAGTAGAGTAAAACAGAGTAGGGTAAGAACAGAGTAGAGTAAAAACAGTGTAAAATAAGAACAAAGTAGAGTAGAGTAGAATAACAAACAGAGTAGAGTAAGAATAAGAGTAGAAAAAGAACAAATTAGAGTAAAGACAGATCAAAGATCGAATAGAGTAGAGAAAAACAGAGTAGGGTAAGAACAGAGTAGGGTAAGAACAGAGTAGAGTAGAGTAAAAACAGTGTAGTATTCGATCAAGCTAGATTAAGAGTATTGTGAATTAACAATAGAGTGGAATATGAACAGGAATATGAACAGAGTAGAGAAAGATCAGGGTAGAGTAAAAGTAGTGTAGATTTCGAACAGAGTTGAGTAAGAACGGAGTAAAGTAAAAACATAAGTAGAGTAGAGTAAAAACAGAGTAAAAGGAGAGTTAGAGTAAAAATTCTAAAATGACTATATTCGCCATTTTTAACAAGCAAAATATACAGAGTGTCCCAATAAAAACAACAATTTTTTATTATCTATCTTGTATTTTCTGTATTTCCCCAAATAAATCCAAATGACAAATTTCCTAAACTTTTCAAAGCGAAAATATCACAATACCTCTGATGCAATTTATGAATATTTTATCAAAAAAATAAATAAATAAAAAACCATTTCCATGGCCATCCGGATCAGCAAAACGCGAATAATTCCCCACGTCATCCGCAGACATTTTTTCGCGCGTGCGCGCTCTCTCTCTCTCGCATTTTATATATTTTATACGTCATAGTGAAAAATTAATATTTCAAAGGCACGGCACGCCTAAAATCGAGTTTGCCATGCGGTTTTCGCCCATTTTACGATATACATGTACATTTCCTATTTTTATTCATACCCGTTCGGTTAGCCAGAAATTTACGGCGTTATTTTATCCAGAACAAACACACAAAAAATTGTCTATAATACGATTTGCATACATTTTTCAATCAATGATGAAAATAAAAAAAAACCTGCCACATCGAATTTTCCGCAAAATAATTACTAGTCTGCGAGCGCATTATTAATTGCTCCGTAAAACATTAAAATTATCCAGATTCATTTTGAAACATTTTAGAACTGTTCAGAAAAATTTAGAACTTTTCCAGAAAAATTTAGATCTTCTCCAGATCAATTTCAAACTGTTCAGGACCATTTAGAACCAATTTAGTACCGCCTAGGATCTTATTAAATAGTTCAGGGCAATTTCAGAGCTATTTAGAACTGTTCCAGAATGAATTAAAACTGTCTACAATTATTTTGAACCATTGTAGAACCGTCTAGAACCAATTGTAACTGTTAAGAACGATCTGAGAGACTTTTAGAACTATTCCAGAACGATTTAGAATTATCCAGAATCATTTTAGAAGCATTTGAAGCAGTTCAGGACCATCTTAGAACTCTGCAAAATTTATACATGTCTATAATACGATTTGCCTATATTTTTCAATCAATGATGAAAATAAAAAAAAGCCAGCCACATCGAATTTTCCGCAAAATAATTACTAGTCTGCGAGTGCATTATTAATTGCTCCGTAAAAAAATAAAATTGTCCAGATTCATTTTGAAACATTTTAGAACTGTTCCAGAAAAATTTAGAACTTTTCCAGAAAATTTAGAACTGTTCCAGAAAAATTTAGAACTATTCCAGAACAATTTCAAACTGTTCAGGATCATTTAGAACCATTTTAGTACCGCCTAGAATCATATTAAATAGTTCAAGGCAATTTCAGAACAATTTAGAACTGTTCCAGAATAAATTAAAACTGCCTACAATTATTTTGAACCATTTTAGAACCGCCTTGAACCAATTGTAACTGTTAAGAACGATCTGAGTGAATTTTAGAACTATTCCAGAACGATTTAGAATTATCCAGAATCATTTTAGAACCATTTGAAGCAGTTCAGGACCATCTTAGAACTCTCCAAAATGTATATTATCCTAAACGATAGAGTAAAGAAGCGTCTTTAGAGAGAGGCGTCGCGACGCTTCCGCCCGAGAAGGAAGGACCCTCTTTCCAGGAAAAAAGAAGGACGAAATGGGATATAAATTGTTTCGTATTGTCGCGTCATTCACAAAGGGCTTTTCTCCAGCTCTCCATTTTTCCTACGTGTGCAGTTAATCTCGCACAAACTTTTCCTCGCGAGCTCTCGTTTATCCGCACATAGATAGAGCGTAGAGCGCGGAGCCTCTATTTCTGGAAAAGCTCTATATTAACGCAAAGCCCTCTATTCCCAAATTCCGGCACTTTTGTACACGTCCCTGGATGCGTGATGGATAATTCACCCGAACAAATTATTCAAAATATGACATTTGACATGACATGTGACAGAGATGCATTATATACGTCACACTTCATTCAAACATTCTGGATAATTTTAATTTGTTTTGGAACAGTTCTAATATTGATTCTAAATGATTATGAACGGTTTTAATCTTGTGGAACAATTCTAAAGTGTTTCAGAATGGTTCTGGATAATTTTCATTTGTTCTGGAACGGTTCTAAAATGATGTTGATAATTCTAATTTGTTCTGATACAGTTCTAAATCGTTCTGAGATAGTTCTGAATGGTTCTAAAATGGTTATACATGATTCTGGACGGATCCATTTTTTTCTGGAAGAGTTCTAATTTTTCTGGCACAGTTCTAAAATGATTCTAAATGATTATGAACGGTTTTAATCTTGTGGAACAATTCTAAAGTGTTTCAGAATGTATCTGGGCAATTTTTATTCGTTCTGGAACGGTTCTAAAATGATCTAGACAGTTCTAATTTGTTCTCATACAGTTCTAAATCATTCTGAATGATTCTCAAATGGTTATACATCATTCTGGACGGTTCTATTTTTTTCTGGAAAAGTTCTAATTTTTCTGGAACAGTTCTAAAATGTTATAGAGATCGTTCCGAACTGTTTCAAATAGTCCTAATCAGTTCTAAATTGGTTCTAAATGCTTCTGAACAGTTCCAGTTTTCCTGGAATAGTTCTAAAAAGTTCAGATATCATCCTGAACTGTGACAAATGGTTCTAGTCAGTTCTAAAATAGTTCTAAATGAATCTGGAGAGTTTTAATTTTTTCTGCAATCGTTCTAAATAGTTCAAAGATCTTACTGAGAACTGCTTCAAAATGCTCGTCTACAGTTCTAAAATGATTCCAGACAGTTCTAATTTCTTCTGGAGCAGTTCTAAATGATTCTGACAACGTGTACGTCAAACTTCATATAGCATGTGACGTATAGACGCGTTAAACGTAATATGACATATGACAGATGACGTACGTACGTCAAACGAAATATGACAAGTGACATATGACATATGACGTGAAAAATGTACGTGTGACGTTAAATCGAGCGTAATTTACTAATAGTAGTTTATGGGCGATTCGGTGAACTGGATAACCGAATGAGCGAGGTATTCCAGTGCACCGGGCTGCACGAACGGGGTAATAATAAATTTTCCCAAAACCAGCGAGGGGGGGGGGGCGGATTCCCCCCCCGGGGGCAAAACAACGTTGTTGTTATTATTATTATCGGCGCCGCGTAATTGATATATCGCGCAATTAATTTCAATTTGCAAAATGGCCGATATTCTCGCTCGCGATCCCGTTACGCTACGCACACTAGATACACTCGTATATATAAACGTGCACGCGCGGAAATGGAAAAATGGTTATATATACGGCCCAAGCGGGCGCGGGTTTCCCCGAACGGTGGAAAATTTTCCACGTGGAAATACGACTGATTAATACCGGCGCGAATAAATCATGATACATATAAATCGAAATCCCATTAGGACGTAGAAAAAGTATTGTTAGTAACTAGACTATTTCACCTGCAATTTTGTACTGTTATATGAAACTTGATGTCATCTGTCACTCATGTCATATGAAGTTTGACGTGTGTACGTCACATGTCACATGAAGTTTGACGTATATATGTCAATGTCACTTGTCATATGAAGACTTACATAGGTGAAATTATACGAAATTAGACATATATACGTCATATGTCACATGTCACATGAAGTTTGACGTCTATACGTCATCTGTCCCATGTCACATGAAGTTTGACGTATATATGTCAATGTCACTTGCCATATGAAGACTTACATAGGTGAAATTATTCGAAATTTGACATATATATCATATATGAAGTTTGACGTATGTACGTCATCTGTCACACGTCAATTAGAGGTGTATTAGGGGATGTTAGGGGCATTTAAGGAGCAATTAAAGGGTACTTAATCTGTTGTTATAGAGGTATATTGGGGGGCGTATTAGGGTGTATTAGGGGTGTATCGGGGGTGGTTTTAGCGCGGCAAAAGAAACTTTGATTCGAATGCAAATCGCGCGACTTATTCGTTAAGGGAAACTTGGAAATTACTTTGCGTCAAAAGGATTTCCTCGAGATTTAAAAGTAATCCCGATACTTCCGGGAAAAAGGGGCGGTTGGGGGTGGAAATTTCCATCCGGATCGTGTTTACATTATCGAGTGGTCCGGAAAAAGTGCGATAGTTTTCCGCGGTGTCTTCGAATAAATATTATATATAAAGCGTAGAATGTAGTCGAGACTCGGGATTTAAGGGTGGGTGAAATGGGGGGGTGAAAAAAAATAAAGTTGGGGATGTTTTCGACGGGGTATAATCTCCGATTCGCCCGTCGAAAATCCCGTGTAAACACGAATTTAATCAAAATATTTGTGTACACCGTATTTCCCCGGAAAAACGTTTTCATCCCCTATACTCGGGGCAAATATTTGACGGGCGGCTTATTTATGAGCGAATTTATTGTTTTTGCGAATGTTCGTTAAACGTCCCGGCGATTCTCCGAATATCAATTAACCGATCGGTACGTTAACGTTTTCAACCCCCCCAACCACCCCCTCGGAAAAACTACCCCCTCCCCTAATAACGTCGTGTTAAAGGTAATTCCTGCATTTTGTACCGGCGTTGTTAATGCGTGTTTTGTTTCGTAAAATGAATTTTACTCGATGGAAAATTTCAACCCCTAAATAATGCCCTGTATGGTTTTTACCCTATTAGGGGATTAACATTTTATTTAATAAATTAAAATACCGATAATGAAGAGTGCTCTGCATATATTAATCACGTAAAGTGCCTATTTCACAATTTTGGTTTAGATTAAGGGTTGAACTACCCCTCACAAAGGGGTTGATTTACAAAAATATCCAAAAAACGTATTCCCACAAAACGATTTTCCTCGAAATTCTCCAATCCTTTACGGGCAACAATCTTGGCGAAAGGGGGTGTAAAATAGGGGTGGAATTGAAGTTAGCGGGTTGTCGATTTCATCGAGAGTTTTTCAACCCTTTAATAACCAAAACATGAAGTTTTTCATCCTAGAGAATTAAAATTTTATTTATTAAATTAGCTGTAAATTAACAGTACCCTGTGGATAAGGGTTGAACCACCCTTCACAAAGGGGTTGATTTACAAAAATACCCAAAAAACGTATTCCCACAAAACGATTTTCCTCGAAATTCTCCAATCCTTTACAGGCAACAATCTTGGCGAAAGGGGGTGGAAAATAGGGGTGGAATTGAAGTTAGGGGGTTGTCGATTTCATCGAGAGTTTTTCAACCCTTTATTAACCAAAACATGAAGTTTTTCATCCTAGAGAATTAAAATTTTATTTATTAAATTAGCTGTAAATTAACAGTGCCGCGTGGATAAGGGTTGAACCACCCTTCACAAAGGGGTTGATTTACAAAAATACCCCAAAAAACGTATTCCCACTAAACGATTTTCCTCGAAATTCTCCAATCCTTTACAGGCAACAATCTTGGCGAAAGGGGGCGGAAAATAGGGGTGGAATTGAAGTTAGGGGGTTGTCGATTTCATCGAGAGTTTTTCAACCCTTTAATAACCAAAACATGAAGTTTTTCATCCTAGAGAATTAAAATTTTATTTATTAAATTAGCTGTAAATTAACAGTACCCTGTGGATAAGGGTTGAACCACCCTTCACAAAGGGGTTGATTTACAAAAATATCCCAAAAAACGTATTCCCACAAAACGATTTTCCTCGAAATTCTCCAATCCTTTACAGGCAACAATCTTGGCGAAAGGGGGTGGAAAATAGGGGTGGAATTGAAGTTAGGGGGTTGTCGATTTCGTCGAGAGAGATTTGATCTATCTCGCATCGTCTGTGAAAGGGTAAAAGGGCGAGAGAGCGCGGTCGATCGGAAACCGCGATGCCAATAGGTGAAAAGAACAATTTTCTTATGATGGAAAACCCCTTCGGCCGTTCTACCCCTTTGATCTCGGGGTGCTTTTCTAAGGGTAGATAAGACGACATTACACACAGTATACATGTATTGAGTGGGAAATTACGCTAGGGTAGCGAATAAAAAGATAATAGAAATTGTGTGTAGTGGAATTGAGGGGGTGGGAAATGTTAAGGGGGTGGGTTATTTTATTAGGGGTGGTTTTTTTTGGGGAAGCGGAAAATTATTTTCGAAAATAATAGTACAAAATTAGCGGATAAATAATTCATTTGTAACAAATTTCCCAACAGGACAGATTTTTTTATTTGTGGCCTTTTACTTTGCTCGCAACCAGCCAATAAAATTTTCACAACGCGAGTGAATACATACATATGTAAATCCCCCCAAACAGATTTCCATCGATTTTCCGGCGAAAACTAACGTTCGTCCAGTTTTATCCAGAGTTTTTTTTTTTCGTCCTTTTCCAGGTTTCCCGCTCGAATTCCAGGCACGTCACGTTGAAGACGGTCGAACGGGCCACCTCCGGGAAATTCAAGTGTGAAGTCTCCGCCGATGCTCCGCTGTTTCACACGGACATGAAGACAGCCGACTTGATCGTGGCCGGTGAGTAAAGCTCGTCCAAAATAACCCCCCGGTGACGTCAGGATGTTGTTATATACTGTAAACTATACAGAGTTTTTGACTGTAATGGTCGATTATTTCGTGATTGGCTTGGTGGAAAATTATGAAATTTTGTGTACAAGGGTTGTTTGATATGAGGAATTCATTTAAAGTAGTTTCAAAGATGGCCGACTTCCGTTTGTTCCGGAAGTTGATAGTAATTTCGTTATTTTAAATGGGGCAACCTGTATATTTTTGCATTTTTGGATTCTACTCGATGAGCTGATTACAACGAGGGGTCACACTTGATACTTTGGTCTCGTAATAAAGGCTCTACAGTCGCTCAAAAATCACAAAATTTTAAATTTAGATGGCTGTGGAAGCCAAACAGTTGAAAATCGAGAAAATTGACATCCATGTTTTTATACACACTTTTCAAGAACTATCTAATGGCATGATATAAAATTTACGCAGCCAACTATTGGGCTCTCAAATCAGCCTACATTCAAAATTTTGTGATTTTTGAGCGGCTGTAGAGCCTTTATTATAAAACCAAGATACCAAGTGTGACACCTCGTTGTAATCAGCTCATCGAGTAGAATCCAAAAATGTAAAAATATACAGGTTGTCCCATTTAAAATAACGAAATTACTGCCAACTTCCGGTACAAACGGAAGTCAGCCATCTTTGAAAACCTCCTAAATGAATTCCTTATATCAAAAACCCCTTGTATACAAAATTTCATAATTTTATACGCAGCCATTCACGAAATACTTCCAATTTTACCACAGAAAGCTCTGTATACATAAATATTTACATATGTTATATTCAAAGACAATGCGGCGTGACGTCACCATCGAATTAAAGTGATAATTCCTGTAGAGAGTTTCCGTTTAACACGGTAAATGGCGGGAAACGACCGCAAAGGGATTAACCCCTTTTTCGGCGAAACACGCAACCCCTATTTAGGGGTGCAAGGGTGTAGGGGTCGCTCTATGTGTAGTACACCGTACACCTTTCGCACGTCTTTATCTCTCGATTTATTAGAGGGCTCCCGTTTGAGTTCTCACGCTCTCGCACGAGTTTGAGCTTTAGAGCTTATAATAAGTACATGTATACGTATTAGAGCTCGGAGCGATTGTTGTACGATTGGCCTCTAACTGTTTGAGGCAATTAGTTTAACCGTAGCAAAGAAAAAGAGTGACTTATGAGTTAGAGATGTAGAGCTGTTGTTGGGCTCTAACTGTATGAGGCAATGTAATATGAGTTAGAGAATCTTTAGAGCTTTGTGTTAGAGCAGCTGGCCTTTAACTGTGTAGGGTAATTAGCCAATTAATCGAGTATTATAAAAAAAGATTAAAAAATCAAGAGTGTGTGTGTGTTTTGGTTTCCAGATGTGCCTGAAGATGGACCAGTGTTGCGTACTGAAGGGCACAAAGTGGCTGCTGGTGAAACAATAAGGGCCAATTGTACCACCCCTGGGTCCTATCCCAAGATGAACGTCACTTGGTACTTCAATAATGTCAAGGTAATGCGATTTTTAATAGTTATTTGGGTTAGAGATTAAGAGGATATGGCCATCGTATCGACCTGATTTTGTACCACTCGATTTTTTATACAAAATGGCTGTATTTAGGGTATATAGAAAGGGTCCTGTAGAAAGGATAAAAAAGGATACTTTTGAGCCACCTTTGAATTAATTTTGAGCAACTTTTGAGCCACTTTTGAGCCACATTTACACCTTCTAGAGGACATTTCTCGTTTTTTACTGAAGACAATTTTCACTTTCATTTCGAGCTTTTCTTTTTCTCTATTTTCCCTATTTGGGTTAGAGATTAAGAGGATATATGGCCATCGTATCGACCTGATTTTGCACCACTCGATTTTTTATACAAAATGGCTGCATTTAGGGTATATAGAAAGGGTCCTGTAGAAAGGATAAAAAAGGATACTTTTGAGCCACCTTTGAACCAATTTTGAGCAACTTTTGAGCCACTTTTGAGCCACATTTACACCTTCTAGAGGACATTTCTCGTTTTTTACTGAAGACAATTTTCACTTTCATTTCGAGCTTTTCTTTTTCTCTATTTTCTCTATTTGGGTTAGAGATTAAGAGGATATATGGCCATCGTATCGACCTGATTTTGTACCACTCGATTTTTTATACAAAATGGGTTTATTTAGGGTATATAGAAAGGGCCCTGTAGAAAGGATAAAAAAAAGGATACTTTCGAGCCACCTTTGAATTAATTTTGAGCAACTTTTGAGCCACTTTTGAGCCACATTTACACCTTTTAGAGGACATTTCTCGTTTTTTACTGAAGACAATTTTCACTTTCATTTCGAGCTTTTCTTTTTCTCTATTTTCCCTATTTGGGTTAGAGATTAAGAGGATATATGGCCATCGTATCGACCTGATTTTGCACCACTCGATTTTTTATACAAAATGGCTGCATTTAGGGTATATAGAAAGGGTCCTGTAGAAAGGATAAAAAAGGATACTTTTGAGCCACCTTTGAACCAATTTTGAGCAACTTTTGAGCCACTTTTGAGCCACATTTACACCTTCTAGAGGACATTTCTCGTTTTTTACTGAAGACAATTTTCACTTTCATTTCGAGCTTTTCTTTTTCTCTATTTTCCCTATTTGGGTTAGAGATTAAGAGGATATATGGCCATCGTATCGACCTGATTTTGTACCACTCGATTTTTTATACAAAATGGGTGTATTTAGGGTATATAGAAAGGGTCCTGTAGAAAGGATAAAAAAAAGGATACTTTTGAGCCACCTTTGAATTAATTTTGAGCTACTTTTGAGCTACTTTTGAGCTACTTTTGAGCAACTTTTTAGCTACTTTTGAGCCACATTTACACCTTCTAGAGGACGTTTCTCGTTTTTTACTGAAGACAATTTTCACTTTCATTTCGAGCTTTTCTTTTTCTCTATTTTCCCTATTTGGGTTAGAGATTAAGAGGATATATGGCCATAGTATTGAACTGATTTTGCATCACTCGATTTTTGATAAAAATATTGCTGTATTTAGGCTATATAGAAAAGGTCCTGTAGAAAGGATAATAGAGTACTGATTATAACTTGAGTCAGAAATTAAGAGGATACAGCCATCGTATTTACCAGATTTAGCACCGTTTGAACCTGTACAAAACCACACACTTATTTAAAACACTTTGGCACGTGTGGTACTTTGAGCCACTTTTGAGCTACTTTTGAGCAACTTTTGAGCCACTTTGGAGCCACTTTTGAGTCACTTTTGAGCAACTTTTGATCCATTTTTGAGCCACTTTTGAGTACTTTTGAGCCACTTTTGAACCACCTTTGAGCCACTTTTGAGCAACTTTTGAGCAACTTTTGAGCAACTTTTGACCCACTTTTGAGCCACATTTACCCCTTTTAGAGGACATTTCCCGTTTTTTACACCGAAGACAATTTTCACTCTCATTTTGAGCTTTCCTTTTTCCCCTATTTTCCCGGGAGCGTTCGATGAAAACTATCTCGTTCGAGAGACATCGCTCAATTTTATCTCCAACCGCACGGCCGTGTACATATTAGGCCGTTAGCTCTCGAAAGTTATATAGCGACAAGTGACAAGCGACAAGTGACAAGTGACGAGCCGTAAAAAAAGGAGGAACATAAAACGAGAACGCGTCGATATCTGATGATGGTTTGAAAGCGCGAACGAAACGCGAGACAATCGATACTTTAATGTGACATTTTTTGTTGATTGTATCGAATTTTTTCTCTATATATATATAGAGAAAAAAATCGAGCGGTGCTGAATCTGGTCAATATAATGGACGGATTTGTATGTAAATCTTCCATTTCGAAGCAGGGCCTACTCGGTTTAGTAAATATGCCGTAACTAAATCTAGTCGGACGGTAAACTGATCTATCGCAATGTATCATTGCAACCATCTTAAATTCCTGCCTTCTAAGATTCTACATTAGAGCTATTTATTAACAAGGGTTATATAAAATAGGGCTTATTTTACAAACAAGGTCCTTTGAATTTGAGTTTGTTGCATAAATATGGCGAATAATAGAATATGTAGTAGAATTTTCAAAGAATTGATTGTGCAATTTTTTTATCGATAACGTCAGGAGAATTCCGAGGGAATTCGATTACATAACAAACGACTAACGACGATTCGCTTGAGCGAATTAGAGAAGAAAAAGAGCGGGGCCTCGTCGGCCCGTTTCGGGGGCGAGAATAGAGCGGGAATAGAGCCGGAGCGGACGAGAGAAGAGAAAAGTCGCTAACGATCCGGAAAAAATTATAAGCAAAAATATTAACGAACATCTTTTGAAGTTTCTCGGCTCGGCCCACTCGAAAAATCTCGATTTCTCCAATTTAAATTCTTTTTCTTCTTTTTTCTTCTTTTTTTCTTCTCTCTTTTCTTGTCAATCGGCGGGAACGGAAATTATAGGGGCGACGGGAAATTTCGCTGGTGTGCCGGGATAATTTTATTGACGTTGTCGTTCTTTCTATGTACTTATAAATATATACAGGGTGTCCTAAAAATTGTCTTAAATATCTAGTTTGTAGGCACAAAACTCGACTACTCGATGCGGTGTTAATAACGCGGGAATTTAAGGTGGTTGTTATGATACATTGTGACGTAATAGATCAGTTTCCCGTCCGACTGGATTTCGTTATTGCGTATTTAATAAATCGAGTAGGCCTGCTGCGATGTGTAATATGTGATAAGTACATATTTTCATTACGAGGTTTTTATATGGAAATTTGAGGTATTTTTTTCGAATAATTCAAATGAAAATTAGATTAATTTTTTAGGGTTAATTTGCTGAATCAGTTCAGATGAAAAAAAATATAAATAGTCATCTAAATATTCTAAAAAAAAGTCCTGGATCTGTTCTAAACCTTTTTGGACAGTTCAAATATGTTCTGGAATTGTTCTAAAAATTTCTGGAAACTTCGAAAACAGTTCTTAGATCGTCCTAAACTGTCTCAAACGATCCTAATTAGTTCAAAAACGATTCTAAAACGATTCTGGATAGTTCTATTCGTTCTGGAATAGTTCTAAAAATTTCTGTAAACTTCGAAAACAGTTCTTAGATCGTCCTAAACTTTCTCAAACGATCCTAATTAGTTCAAAAACGATTCTAAAACGATTCTGGATAGTTCTATTCGTTCTGGAATAGTTCTAAAAATTTCTGGAAACTTCGAAAACAGTTCTTAGATCGTCCTAAACTTTCTCAAACGATCCTAATTAGTTCAAAAACGATTCTAAAACGATTCTGGATAGTTCTATTCGTTCTGGAATGGTTCTAAAAATTTCTGGAAACTTCGAAAACAGTTCTTAAATCGTCCTAAACTGTCTCAAACTATCCTAATTAGTTCAAAAACGATTCTAAAAAGATTCTGGATAGTTCTATTCGTTCTGGAATTGTTCTAAAAATTTCTGGAAACTTCGAAAACAGTTCTTAGATCGTCCTAAACTGTCTCAAACGATCCTAATTAGTTCAAAAACGATTCTAAAACGATTCTGGATAGTTCTATTCGTTCTGGAATGGTTCTAAAAATTTCTGGAAACTTCGAAAACAGTTCTTAGATCGTCCTAAACTGTCTCAAACGATCCTAATTAGTTCAAAAACGATTCTAAAACGATTCCGGATAGTTCCATTCGTTCTGGAATTGTTCTAAAATTCGCGGGACACCCCGTATATATCCCGATTTTGATTCGATTACGCGAAGCGCACACGTTGATTTCGTTTTAAGGGATGGGGGATGATGAATCATCCCCCCTCGAAACGCGTTTATACTTCCCTTTGATATCAATTCGAACGAGAACTTATGTATACATATGTATCTAGATGGCGTTTGATTTGATTCGCAAACGTCTTATATATATTCGGCTATAATTAACGTACTCGTTACGTAATACGTACGTAATACGTATGACGTGTCTGTGTCTACGTAAGCGTTTTGGCGGGAGAATTATTAAAGGAGATTAATCGTAATTGATGCGTAATTGAAAGATGAAAGGAGATAGCAAAGCTTGAGCACGTTGAGCTGTTTAGCTTGGTAGAGGAGGCTAAAGGATAAATTGCGCGGTTGAAAGGATCCTACTTGATGCATATGTATCGTGTGTGTTTGTAATTGTTGCCAAAAAGGACCTAAAGGGATGAACTTTAAGGGAGGAAGGGTGGTTTTTGGCGCTGTGTTTCAGCGTTCAAAGAGAGATGGTAACTGTTCCAGATTTTTTTAGAACTGTTCCAGAATTTTTAGAACTGTTCCAGAATTTTTAGAACGGTTGCAGATTTTTAGAACTGTTCCAGAATGTTTTAGAATTTTTCCAGAATGTTTTAGAATTGTTCCATAATATTTTAGAACTGTTCCGGAATATTTTAGAAATGTTCAAGAATATTTTAGAACTTTTCCAGATACTTTTAGAACTGATCCATATAATTTTAGAACTGTTCCGGAATATTTTAGAACTGTTCAAGAATATTTTAGAACTCTTCCAGATACTTTCAGAACTGATCCAAATTATTTTAGAACTCTTCCATATAATTTTAGAACTGTTCCGGAATATTTTAGAACTGTTCAGGAATATTTTAGAACTGTTCAAGAATATTTTAGAACTCTTCCATATAATTTTAGAACTGTTCCGGAATATTTTAGAATTGTTCCAGATTATTTTAGAACTGTTCCAGATTATTTTAGAACTGTTCCAGAACGAATGGAACTATCCAGAATCGTTTAAAATGACGAATTAAAAACATAATCATCCCCTAAAATCGTCCTGGAAAAGGACCTCTCCAAATCTGGATCAACATATACCTTTACAGCCCCGGCTACATAATTTACCAGTAATTAGCCCCCTCGGATCCGCACCCGCATAAACCGCGTAGCGCTGCGAGAGATAATTACCCCTCCCCAAAATCCAACCCCCCCGCTCGCCCCCCCGTCATCAACCCCTATTTTCGAACAGGTTACGTTTGCGTAATTACTAAATAGCCGAAACGGGGCCCGTTAAGCGTCACTCCTCTACCTCTGCTCGCGATATATATCGCAGTTAGTAATCAAATTATCGAACTCGATGCCGCCCCCCCTCCCGGGGGCCCCCCGCCTCCAATGTAAAACCACCCCCCCGGGGCCGCCTGCTTAGATGACGACGACATTGATTAAATAGTCGGGATTCCGGAGGAGCGAGGAGGCGCAATCAAGGCTCATCGGGAAAAAGTTAGCCGCATAACTTATAGCCGCCCCCCCGCAGCCCCCTTAGGGGTGAGTTATAAGGGGGTTGGTTTAATATATGGTGTCCTGCGAGAAGGACGGGGACTGGTTTTCGTACTGATTCGAATGTTCAAGTGTCAACAGTCATTTGTGTCAAATGTCAAACTTCCAATGTCACTTCTCAAATGTCACTGGTCAACTGCTACTTGTCAACTGTTAAATGTAGTTTTGTGTTATTCAAATGAAAAGTGTCATTCTGAATTCTGATTCTCAAGTGTCAAATGTGAAGTTTTTAGTGTCAATTGTCATTTGTGTCAACTGTCAAACCTCAAATATAATTTGTGTCAAATATTTTGTTCAAACTCTCAAATATAATTTGTGTCAAATGCCTAGAATCAACTGTCAACTGTCAATTTTCAAATAAAACTTTTTTCAAATAAAACTTGTTTCAAACGTCTAGTTTCAACTGTCATATGTGTCAAATGTCTAATTTCAACTATCATCTCTCAAATGTAATTTGCTTCAAATGTCTAGTTTCAACTGTCATTTCTGTCAAATGTCTAGTTTCAACTGTCATCTCTCAAATGTAATTTGTTTCAACTGTCTAGTTTCAACTGTCATTTGTGTCAAATGTCTTGTTTCAACTGTCATCTCTTAAATGTAATTTGTTTCAAATATCTAGTTTCAACTTTCATTTGTGTCAATTGTCTAGTTTCAACTGTCATCTCTCAAATGTAATTTGTTTCAACTGTCTAGTTTCAACTGTCATTTGTGTCAAATGTCTTGTTTCAACTGTCATCTCTTAAATGTAATTTGTTTCAAATATCTAGTTTCAACTTTCATTTGTGTCAATTGTCTAGTTTCAACTGTCATCTCTCAAATGTAATTTGTTTCAACTGTCTAGTTTCAACTGTCATTTGTGTCAAATGTCTTGTTTCAACTGTCATCTCTTAAATGTAATTTGTTTCAAATATCTAGTTTCAACTTTCATTTGTGTCAATTGTCTAGTTTCAACTGTCATTTGTGTCAAATGTCTAGTTTCAACTGTCATCTCTCAAATGTAATTTGTTTCAACTGTCTAGTTTCAACTGTCATTTGTGTCAAATGTCTTGTTTCAACTGTCATCTCTTAAATGTTATTTGTTTCAAATATCTAGTTTCAACTTTCATTTGTGTCAATTGTCTAGTTTCAACTGTCATTTGTGTCAAATGTCTAGTTTCAACTGTCATCTCTCAAATGTAATTTGTTTCAACTGTCTAGTTTCAACTGTCATTTGTGTCAAATGTCTTGTTTCAACTGTCATCTCTTAAATGTAATTTGTTTCAAATATCTAGTTTCAACTTTCATTTGTGTCAATTGTCTAGTTTCAACTGTCATTTGTGTCAAATGTCTAGTTTCAACTGTCATCTCTCAAATGTAATTTGTTTCAACTGTCAACTCTCAAATGTAATTTGTTTCAAATGTCTAGTTTCAACTGTCATTTGTGTCGAATGTCTAGCTTTAACTGTCAACTCTCAAATATAATTTTTTGACAGGACTTAATATAGTCCTTTGAACAGGATATTTAAGGATCTTTTGAATAAGACGAATAACATGGTCGAATAAGTCGGCTACAAGATGAATTGAGCCGTGGAAAATTGAAAATTTCATTTTCCAATCGGAAAACGCGGCTCTCGTCCTTGCGATTTTTCCGAAGGACTTTCAATTAGTCCTTCGGAGCGTTTTAATTGAAGGCTTAAAGGTATAGAGGTCGTTCGCCGTTTATGCAACAACAACCGAGAAAAGTAAAAAAAGGACGAAAAGAAAGAGAGTCCCGGAAAATCGTCCTGGAAAATTCGAATCGCGGGAAAATTCGATTCGAGTGTAGGACTCCCGCCGAGCGGGGTATTAAAGGCGGGGGTTTTTCGAGCGGAATGCCCGCCGAGACGCGTCGGAAAATTCGAATTTTCCCCCGGAAAAGCGGCCGAAAGGGCCATGAAAAGCCCATTTATAAACCGGGCGGCCTTTTGCCTTTCGGCGGCGGGCCTCGCATTAATTAGGCCCGTCGAATTTTCCAGGAAAAGCGCGAGATTTTCGCGGGAGTTTTCCAGAAGAAAAGCGGGAAAATTTCGATGCGAAATATGCCCGAGTAAACGCGAATTTCCTGGGCCGCTTTTACAGGGTGGCGAGAGAATTTCCCGTCGGAAAAACCAAGCCGAAGAATTTTCCTTTTCGAGAGTTTTCCCGGCCGCTCGGAAAAATCGAGTTTATTTAGCGTGAAATTTTATACAGTATAAATATTTCATTCTTCTACCGGGCTCGGCTCGAAAAACTTTTCCGCCGGTTTCGCGTTTTTCTTTTTTATTTTTCCTCTCTTGAAGGGTTTTAGTTAGAGTTGAGAAAGCGAGCAAAATTCCACACGCCGAATTTTCTTTGAAAAATAAGGAGGAAAAATTGAGATATAATTCCTTTTATTTAAACCCTATACAAAAAACTAGACATTTGACAGGCGGCAATTGACGAGTGACAGATGACAAGTGACAGTGGACAAGTGGCCTTTGACGAGCGACAGTCGACAAGTGACAATTGACGTTTGAAACTTGAAAAATGACCTTGGAAGTTTGGCGTTTGACATAAATGAGAGTTGACAGTTGATACTTGACATTTGAGACAAATGACAGTTAAAACTAGATATTTGAAACAAATTACATTTGAGAGATGGCAGTTGAAACAAGACATTTGACACAAATGAGAGTTGAAACTAGACGTTTGAAACAAATTATATTTGAGGGTTGACAGGTGACAAAAATGACAGTTGATACTTGAGAATGAGAATTGAGAATGACATTTAAAAATTGACATTTCTCATTTGAATCATGTCCAAAACGCCTTTTGACAGTTGACATTTGACAATTTATATACTTTTCATTTGAATCATGACCCAAACGACATCTGACAGTTGACATTTGACACGACCGAAATTTGACAGTTGATACTTGCCATTTGAATCACGGCTCAAACACTTCTGACAGTTGACATTTGACACCACCGATATTTAACAGTTGACATTTGAATCATATGAAAAACGCCATTTGACAGTTGACATTTAACACAACAAACATTTGACAATTTATATACTTTTCATTTGAGTCACGACCCAAACGACATCTGACAGTTGATATTTGACACGACCGACATTTGACAGTTGATACTTGTCATTTGAATCATGGCTCAAACGCTTTTGACAGTTGACATTTGACACCACCGATATTTGACAGTTGACATTTGACAATTTATATACTTTTCATTTGAATCATGACCCAAACGACATCTGACAGTTGACATTTGACACGATCGACATTTGACAGTTGATACTTGCCATTTGAATCATGGCTCAAACGCTTTTGACAGTTGACATTTGACACCACCGATATTTAACAGTTGACATTTGAATCATATCAAAAACGCCATTTGACAGTTAACATTTGACACAACAAACATTTGACAATTTATATACTTTTCATTTGAGTCACGACCCAAACGACATCTGATAGTTGATATTTGACACGACCGACATTTGACAGTTGATACTTGTCATTTGAATCATGGCTCAAACGCTTTTGACAGTTGACATTTGACAATTTATATACTTTTCATTTGAATCAAGACCCAAAAGACATCTGACAGTTGACATTTGACACGATCGACATTTGACAGTTGATACTTGCCATTTGAATCATGGCTCAAACACTTTTGACAGTTGACATTTGACACCACCGATATTTAACAGTTGACATTTGAATCATATCAAAAACGCCATTTGACAGTTGACATTTGACACAACAAACATTTGACAATTTATATACTTTTCATTTGAATCACGACCCAAACGACATCTGACAGTTGATATTTGACACGACCGACATTTGACAGTTGATACTTGTCATTTGAATCATGGCTCAAACGCTTTTGACAGTTGACATTTGACACCACCGATATTTGACAGTTCACATTTGACAATTTATATAGTTTTCATTTGAATCATGACCCAAACGGCATCTGACAGTTGACATTTGACACGATCGACATTTGACAGTTGATACTTGCCATTTGAATCATGGCTCAAACGCTTTTGACAGTTGACATTTGACACCACCGATATTTAACAGTTGACATTTGAATCATATCAAAAACGCCATTTGACAGTTGACATTTGACACAACAAACATTTGACAATTTATATACTTTTCATTTGAGTCACGACCCAAACGACATCTGACAGTTGATATTTGACACGACCGACATTTGACAGTTGATACTTGCCATTTGAATCATAGCTCAAACACTTTTGACAGTTGACATTTGACACCACCGATATTTAACAGTTGACATTTGAATCATATCAAAAACGCCATTTGACAGTTGACATTTGACACAACAAACATTTGACAATTTATATACTTTTCATTTGAGTCACGACCCAAACGACATCTGACAGTTGATATTTGACACGACCGACATTTGACAGTTGATACTTGCCATTTGAATCATAGCTCAAACACTTTTGACAGTTGACATTTGACACCACCGATATTTAACAGTTGACATTTGAATCATATCAAAAACGCCATTTGACAGTTGACATTTGACACAACAAACATTTGACAATTTATATACTTTTCATTTGAGTCACGACCCAAACGACATCTGACAGTTGATATTTGACACGACCGACATTTGACAGTTGATACTTGCCATTTGAATCATGGCTCAAACACTTTTGACAGTTGACATTTGACACCACCGATATTTCACAGTTGACATTTGAATAATATCTCAAACACCATTTGACAGTGGACATTTGACAGTTGATACTTGATACCCAAACGACATTCTAACCCGAAGTAAATCAGAGTAAGCCAAAAACGCGCAACCGGTCGCCACCCGCGATAAATCCCAACGAATAAATCAAAAGTGCGCAATTAGCACGGAGAGCCAGATCGGGTTAGCTGTATCACCGGGCGGTCAAGAGGGCCCCGGCCGAACCAAGCCGGCGAGAAGAGCAGAGAACGGGAAGAGAGAGATTTCCAAACGGGATAAGCCCGACTCGACTCGACTCGTCGAGACGCGTTAATTAATGGCGTCGACGACGTCGGTGACGTCGGTCGCCTAATCCCGACCATACATCCTATACGCCTGCTACGCTCTGACGCTAGGGAAGGAGCGAGACGGCGATATATAAAGACACGAAGGGGAATTTGCGTCCTGTGCGACGATGTGTCAACGTGCTAACTAAAGGCTAAATGATGGATTATAAAGTGTGCCGTGGAATCGTTATAGGATTTCAGTTAAATGCAGACCGACTGTGGGATATCTTGGAAATGTCGTTTTAATTAAATCAGGAATAAAATAGGTGCAAAAAAAGCGGTACTAAATTCAGTAGGAAGTCAAAAATATTAGTAAAGAATCAGTAAAAATCAGTAAAAACGAGTAAAAAGACAGGACACAATCAGTAAAAATCAGTACAAAATCAGACCACAATTAGTACAAAATCAGTCCAAAATCAGTAGAAAAATCAGACCAAAATCAGGAAAAAATCACTCCACAATCTGTACAAAATCAGTAAGAAATCAGTAAGAAATCAGTAAGAAATCAGTAAGAAATCAGTAAGAAATCAGTAAGAAATCAGTAAGAAATCAGTAAGAAATCAGTAAGAAATCAGTAAGAAATCAGTAAGAAATCAGTAAGAAATCAGTAAAAAGTCAGTAAAAAATCAGTAAAATTCAGTAAAAACGAGTAAAAAGGCAGTCCACAATCAGTACAAAATCAGTACAAAATCAGTACAAAATCAGTAAAAAATCAGTAAAAAATCAGTACAAAATCAGTAAAAAATCAGTAAAAAATCAATAAAAAATCAGTAAAAAATCAGTAAAAAATCAGTAAAAAATCAATAAAAGAATCGGTAAAAAAGTCAGTAAAAAATCAGTAAAAAAGTCAGTAAAAAAGTCAGTAAAAAATCAGTAAAAATCAGTAAAAACGAGTAAAAAGACAGTCCACAATCAGTAAAAAATCAGTAAAAATCAGTAAAACATCAGTAAAAGAATCAGTAAAAAAGTCAGTAAAAAATCAGTAAAAAAGTCAGTAAAAAATCAGTAAAAAAGTCAGTAAAAAATCAGTAAAAATCAGTAAAAATCAATAAAAAACAGTAAAAACGAGTAAAAAGACAGTACACAATCAGTAAAAATCAGTACAAAACTAGTACAAAATCAGACCAGAATCAGTAGAAAAATCAGACCAAAATCAGAAAAAAATCACTCCACAATCAGAACAAAATCAGTACAAAATCAGACCAAAATCAGTCCAAAATCAGTAAAAAATTTGTAAAAGAATCAGTAAAAATCAGTAAAAATCAGTAAACACGAGTAAAAAGACAGTCCACAATCAGTACAAAATCAGTACAAAATCAGTACAAAATCAGTACAAAATCAGTACAAAATCAGTCCAGAATTAGCAGAAAATCAGTACAGAATCAGTAGAAAAATCAGACCAAAATCAGAAAAAAATCACTCCACAATCAGTACAAAATCAGTACAAAATCAGTCCAAAATCAGTACAAAATCAGCAAAAAATCAATAAAAGAATTAGTAAAAAAGTCGGTAAAAAATCAGTAAAAAAGTCAGTAAAAAACAGTAAAAAATCAGTAAAAAAATCAGTAAAAATCAGTAAAAATCAGTAAAAAATCAGTAATAAATCAGCACAAAATCATTTAAAAATTCATACCTATTACCAACATCCTTCGAAATGAATCAATTAATTATCCTTAATTTTTTCCATATTTCAGGTCCAACCAAACGACGCCGATGTCCGTCTCGACGACGACGTCGTCCGTTTCGACGCCCTACCCGGACTGGAGACCGTCCGTTCTTCTCTAACCATCACAGCGTCACCTTCTCTCTTCGTAGACGGCAAGTTGGCCCTGCGTTGCACGGCCACCTTATTCGCCCTCTACACCGCCTCCAAGGAGGTGGACGTGCTGGAGGCGGCGCCCCAGCTCGCCCTCATGATCCATCCCTCCAGCTCCGGACCGCACAGTGGTCAGTATGCCAAAATACTCCTTATTGACATTTGACAGTTGACAGTTGACAGTTTACTATTATTTGACATTTGTTGACATTTGAAATTGCTGACAATTGACAGGTTATTGACAGTTGAGATAATTGCCATTTGACATTGTTGGCGTTTGACATTTGAAATTGTTGACATTTGACACATCTTCCCACAAATATTACAAATTTTGATAGACATTTTAGCCGCTTTTTCCGGATATTTTTTTACTATTCTCGAGTATAAAAACAAAATAGTCCTTATTGACATTTGACAGTTGACAGTTGACAGTTTACTATTATTTGGCATTCTTGACATTTGACGTTGCTGCAACGACATTTTATTATTATTTGACATTTGTTGACACTTGACATTGCTGACAATTAACGTTATTGACAGTTGACATAATTGCCATTTGACGTTGTTGGCGTTTGACATTTGAAATTGTTGACATTTGACACATCTTGCCACGAATATTATAAATTTTGATAGACATTTTAGCCGTTTTTTCCGGATATTTTTGACTATTCTCGAGTATAAAAACAAAATAGTCCTTATTGACATTTGACAGTTTACTATTATTTGGCATTCTTGACATTCGACGTTGCTGCAACGACATTTTATTATTATTTGACATTTGTTGACAATTGACATTGCTGACAATTAACGTTATTGACAGTTGACATAATTGCCATTTGACGTTGTTGGCGTTTGACATTTGAAATTGTTGACATTTGACACATCTTGTCACGAATATTACAAATTTTGATAGCCATTTTAGCCGGTTTTTCCGGATATTTTTGACGGTTCTCTAGTATAAAAAAAAAGAAATTACCCCATAATGGCGCCCCCTCTGCCGAATTATCCGCGAATTAGGCGAAAAGCGCCCCGGAGTCCGGAATAAGGGCGGAAGAAAACCGTCCCCGTATTTATTTCTCCGCGAGGCGATAAACACTCCGGGCTCCACGTTCGCCCTTACCAGCCCGGAACTTTTAATGAACCGTCCGAAAATCCCGGAATTTAATTTACAATTCGGCGATATTCCGGGGGCGGTAATCGCCGCCGCCCGTCCGGAAAGCGCCGGAAAAGCGGCGGGATTTTAACTCGCGAAAATTAGACTTATTCACTCGCCCTTAAATTAATCGCTTACTGTTTTTTTTGGAGCCACCTTGTATATGTATTATTAGAGACTTTGGTATTTACCTACTTGATTTTTTTTTGAATATTTATTGAGCCACCCTGTATATTAGAATTTTTCGGAATTTCAAAGTAATGCGATTTTTGTATAAAAAAAAGATTCTTCTACCTACCTACTAGATTTTATGAATATTTATTAAGCCTACCCTGTATATTAGAATTTTTGGGAATTTCAAAGCAATGCGATTTTTGTATAAAAAAAGATCCTTGTACCTACCTACTAAATTTTTTGAATATTTTCTGAATATTTATTGAGCCACCCTGTATATTAGAATTTTTGGGAATTTCAAAGTAATGCGATTTTTGTATAAAAAAAGATCCTTGTACCTACCTACTAGATTTTTTGAATATTTTATGAATATTTATTAAGCCTACCCTGTATATTAGAATTTTTGGGAATTTCAAAGCAATGCGAATTTTGTATAAAAAAAGATCCTTGTACCTACCTACTAAATTTTTTGAATATTTTCTGAATATTTATTGAGCCACCCTGTATATTAGAATTTTTGGGAATTTCAAAGTAATGCGATTTTTGTATAAAAAAAAGATTCTTCTACCTACCTACTAGATTTTTTGAATATTTTATGAATATTTATTAAGCCTACCTTGTATATTAGAATTTTTGGGAATTTCAAAGCAATGCGATTTTTGTATAAAAAAAGATTCTTCTACCTACCTACTAGATTTTTTGAATATTTTATGAATATTTATTAAGCCTACCTTGTATATTAGAATTTTTGGGAATTTCAAAGCAATGCTATTTTTGTATAAAAAAAGATTCTTCTACCTACCTACTAGATTTTTTGAATATTTTATGAATATTTATTAAGCCTACCTTGTATATTAGAATTTTTGGGAATTTCAAAGCAATGCGATTTTTGTATAAAAAAAGATCCTTGTACCTACCTACTAAATTTTTTGAATATTTTCTGAATATTTATTGAGCCACCCTGTATATTAGAATTTTTGGGAATTTCAAAGTAATGCGATTTTTGTATAAAAAAAAGATTCTTCTACCTACCTACTAGATTTTTTGAATATTTTATGAATATTTATTAAGCCTACCTTGTATATTAGAATTTTTGGGAATTTCAAAGCAATGCGATTTTTGTATAAAAAAAGATTCTTCTACCTACCTACTAGATTTTTTGAATATTTTATGAATATTTATTAAGCCTACCTTGTATATTAGAATTTTTGGGAATTTCAAAGCAATGCTATTTTTGTATAAAAAAAGATTCTTCTACCTACCTACTAGATTTTTTGAATATTTTATGAATATTTATTAAGCCTACCTTGTATATTAGAATTTTTGGGAATTTCAAAGCAATGCGATTTTTGTATAAAAAAAGATCCTTGTACCTACCTACTAAATTTTTTGAATATTTTCTGAATATTTATTGAGCCACCCTGTATATTAGAATTTTTGGGAATTTCAAAGTAATGCGATTTTTGTATAAAAAAAAGATTCTTCTACCTACCTACTAGATTTTTTGAATATTTTATGAATATTTATTAAGCCTACCTTGTATATTAGAATTTTTGGGAATTTCAAAGCAATGCGATTTTTGTATAAAAAAAGATTCTTCTACCTACCTACTAGATTTTTTGAATATTTTATGAATATTTATTAAGCCTACCCTGTACATTAGAATTTTTTGGAATTCCAAAGCAATGCGATTTTTGTATAAAAAAGATCTACCTACTTACCTACTTGATTTTTTTGGACATTTTACGTTTTTTTTACATATTTATCATATTTTTGTTTGTTGCAGGATTTCGAGTTCCCTCCAGGATAATGTTTATTGTAATGCTGCACACGTCCGTTATCCTGCTGTTTCGTCACACGCCCGGCTAGAAGGGGACGTAATTTATATTATTATTTTTTTTTTTGATTTATTTATTTCATTTTGTTTCTTTAATAATGCAAAAATATTACTCCTACCACCCTATATGTACCCCTATATCCCCCCATAATTGACATTTGACATTGTTGACCTTTGACATTGTTGACATTTGACATTGTTGACATTTGACTTTGTTGACATTTGACATTGTTGACATTTGACAATTAATCGAACCCAATTTTTCCCCGATTTTACCCCCATTTAGCAAATTTCGTTGCCGAAAAATCGGAAAGCATATTAGTGAGTTTAATTAGTGTAATAAACGGGAAAATTTAAAAATAATAATAATAATAATAAAACGACTCGAAAAGTGTCCGTTTTTAAAATATTTGTGATAAATGTGGAAATGTTGTATTAATCCAATTCTGGAAAGCGATCCAGGATTAAACGTTAAAATATGGATGTTATTTGGAAAAGCGTGTATAATTGTAGTTTTATAGCGATGAAAAACCACGAGTAGTCTGTTTTTGGGAAATTTTCGAAAAAAAAATCCTCCTAATTTTCGCGAATTTTCCGAAGGATTTTTCGAATTTTTTTACATTTATATTATAGTCAGGGCGATTCGGATATTTCAAACTTTTTATATACAGGGCGAATAGACAATAAGTTTGCGAATTTTCCCCGGAAAACTCGAAGAATGTTGTGTTGTGTTTTTTTTATTAAACAATTAATTAATTCGTTAATTTAATTGCATAATTAATTAATTAATATTCGAATCGCCCGAACACTAATCGCCTATTTTCAATTAATTTTTTATAACAAATAAGAAAAGCTACTGTGTAAGTTTTCTGTTAATAAAAGTGGTAAAAATTATCAACAATTTTCATTCAAAAAAAATCCCCAAAAACTTTAGACGATTTTAGAACTGTTCCAGAAAAAATCTAGAACTATCCAGAATCATTTCGAACCATTTTAGAACTGACTAGCACCATTTGGCAGATCCCGGACAGTTTTGGAACCATTTTAGAAGTGTTCCAGAAAAAAATTAGAACTGTCCAGAATTATTTCCAACCATTTTAGAACTGACTAGCACCATTTGACAGATCCCGGACAGTTTTAGAACCATTTTAGAATTTTAGAACCATTTTAGAAGTGTTCCAGAAAAAAATAGAACATTTCGAGCCATTTTGGAACTGACTAGCACCATTTGACAGATCCCGGACTGTTTTTGAACCATTTTAGAAGTGTTCCAGAAAAAAATTAGAACTGTCGAGAATCATTTCGAGCCATTTTAGAACCGACTAGGACCATTTGACAAAGTTCCTGACAATTTTAGAACCATTCCAGAAAAAAAATTAGAACTATCCAGAATCACCTATAAAATCCGGAATTACCGGACTATCAACAAACCGGAGCAAAAACACCGCCCCCTTTTACAATTGTTTACGTCATGTAAAACTTCCTCCCCTAAAATCAAAATCAGTCTGTCGCAAGAAATTTTATTGCTCCCCATAAACTTCGGATAGAAACGCGAGTCCGGATTAATCCGGGAGAAATTCGACGAAACTTCGGCGAGCGAAACTCCCAAATTATCCATACACAATCCGAAATTGTAGGAAAAAAAAAAATCTAATCCCCTCGAAACAACCTCACTTATCATTGCCATACTGTTTTTATTCCAATGCGGTGTTGCCGATTCTACAGAAAAATCCTATCATCTGCTTAATTCCTAATTCAGAAGTTTAATAAGTAATTAGGACAATCTGTTCAGTATATATTGTGCAGAAATCATTCTAGAATTGACTAGGACCATTTGAAACAGTTCAGGACAATGTTAGAATTGTTCCAGAAAAAATTAGAACTATCCAGAATAATTTAAAACCATTTTATAATTGACTGGAACCATTTGAAACAGTTCAGGACAATTTTAGAATTGTTCCAGAAAAAAAAGAAATATCCAGAATCGATTAGAACTCTCCAGAATCGATTAGAACTCTCCAGAATCGTTTAGAACCATTTTAGAATCGAATAGGACCATTTGAAACAGTTCAGGACAATTTTAGAATTGTTCCAGAAAAATTAGAACTATCCAGAATAATTTAGAACCATTTTAGAATTGACTGGAACCATTTGAAACAGTTTGGGAACGATCTCAGAACTATTTAGAACAAAATTTTCTGACGACTTTCCACTATTATTGGCTGTAAAACACCAAAATTAGAGGCCACTCGATTCTAATTTTAACGCATTAGTTCACGCTTCACCCTGTATAAGCTTGGAGCAATCGAAAACCACCTGGAATTCGTTACAAATCCCGGATAAAACAAAAACCTGGAAAACCTGGAAAAACTGGATAGATTATAATTCCAATGGACAAAAGAGCGCTCTTTATAAGGGCGATAAATCATCGGCGGGGACTTTTTAATTGTTCAAACCGGTTTTAACGAAGTTCGAAAATTACGAGGGGAGAGCAAAAAATACGACCAGCGTAAAACGAGTAAAGTAATTAGATCGAGTTACTTAGCGATTCTCGTAATTCATTAAAAGATCTAAAACCAATTAATTTTTTATACTTTACATGAGATTAATTAATTAAACGTTCACGAATTAATTTTAGAACTGTTCCAGAACAAATTAAAACCAACCAGAATCATTTTAGAACAATCTAGGACGATCTAAAAACTATTTAGAACTTTTCCAGTACAAATTAGAACTACTCCAGAACAAATTAGAAACATCCAGAATCATTTAGAATCATTTTAGAACAGTTCAGGACGATCTTAGAACTATTTAGAACTTTTCCAGTACAAATTAGAACTGTTCCAGAACAAATTAGAAACATCCAGAATCATTTAGAATCATTTTAGAACAGTTCAGGACGATCTTAGAACTATTTAGAACTTTTCCAGTACAAATTAGAACTATCCAGAGACCAATTATTAGATAAGAATTACGAGGGGAGAAGGCGTGGCAAATCCATATCAGAAGTTGTTTTACGCTTGCTAGATTGAATTTTGAAGTGCATGACACGGGCGAGGAGTTGGCTGTGAAATTCGCGTTTGTATTATTTCAAATTCGCGATAATATTGACTTTATGTCGTTAGAACAACCCCTGTACTTGTTAGTCCAGGTAGAATAACAATTAGACATTAATATAGACTATATTAATATCCACATACGTAGGGGATGATGTTTTTCTATTATTGATACGCAATGAGCGGGAGAAAGAGAGTGTATGTGAATGTTGCAAAAGAGCGGGAGAGATGGTACTATACACGAAACACAGAGTACTCGTACGTGTTTCTTTCTAAGAACCGTTTTAGAACTGTACCAGAACTAATAAGAACTATGCAGAATTATTTAGAACTATTTTAGAAATGACTAGGACAATTTTAGAACTGTTCCAGAACTAATTAGAATCGTCCAGAATCCATTTTAGAAGTGATTAAGACCGATTGAAACAGTTCAGGACATTTTTAGAACTTTTCCAGAACCAATTAGTATTGTCCAGAATTGTTTAGAACCGTTTCAGAATTGATTAGGACCATTTGAAACAGTTCAGGGCAATTTTTAGAACTATTCCAGAACGAATTTAGAACTGTACAGAATTATTTAGAACCAAAATTGGGTTCGAACTATCACCATTAGCGCTCAGGACGGCATTAGAACGATTTTAGAACTGTTCCAGAAGTAATTATAACAGTCCAGAGTCCGTTTAGAATTATTGAAGAACTAACTAATACCATTTGAAACAATTCAGAACGATTTTAGACTCATTTTAGAACTGTTCCAGAATTATCCAGAGTCGTTTAGATTATTTTAGAACTAACTAGTGCAACTTGAAACAATTCAGAACGATCTTAGAACCATTTTAGAACTGTTCCAGAATTAATTAGAACTATCCAGAGTCGTTTAGAATATTTTAGAACTAACTAGTACCATTTAAAACAATTCAGAACGATTTTAGACTCATTTTAGAACTGTTCCAGAATTATCCAGAGTCGTTTAGAATATTTTAGAACTAACTAGTACCATTTAAAACAATTCAGAACGATCTTAGAACCATTTTAGAACTGTTAAGTATCATTTAGAATCGATCCAGAACTATTAAGAACGCTCCAGGATAAAAACTAGAACGCCATTTCCTACTAACTATACAACTGAAACCGAAAGAATCCATTCATTCATTCATTCATTCATTCACTGACTCATTGGCGTGTTTTTTTTTTTACGGCCAAACGCGAAGGAAAATCGTCGCGGAAAAAACGCTATCCGACGTAACTCGACGAGATCTATCGGAAAATCGATATTTCGAAACCCGGAAAAGTTTCCTTCCGGGTGAAAAACCGGATTTTTGGGGTATTTTTGAGGTTTTTCGGGATTTTCTCCGAAAATCTTCCGACGATTTTCTTTAAAATTTTCCAAAATATTCTTTAATATATTACCAATCACCTCACGCAAACCGCATATCGGGGAAAATCCATTTACCGGAGTTATAGGAAAAACAAATTGTCATTTTCGCAATTTCGGCAAAAAAATTGAAATATCTCGAAAAAAGATGCGATTTCGAAAAAAAATTTATTCTTCGAAAATTGTAGAGAACGCTTTTCTCTATAATAGGACATATAAGGGGTTATTCTATTTTGAACCGTTTTTGAGTTATAACGATAAAAAACTAACATTCCTTCGCGAACGAAAAATTTATATTTTACAATTACTCAAAAACTAGCCGTTTTTTGAAAATTTCTCAAGAATCGAAATTTGTAAAGAATAGTATTTTGTATAATATATGTGGATGGGGTGATTCGATTTTGAGCGGTTTCCGATTTATAGCGCGATATCGATTTTTTAAAATAAACGCGATTGACAAAAAGTCGAAATAACTCGAAAAAAGATGCGATTTCGAAAAAAAATTTATTCTTTGAAAATTGTAGAGGATGTTTTTTTACATAATAAAAATTTTACGGGGTGGTTCCAACTTTAACGGTTGTTGAGTTACGACGAAAAACCTGCGATATTACTGGGTAAAACCGAGCTGATTGGCGCGTTTTTTTCTTACGGCCGTACGCGAAGGAAAATCGTCGCGGGAAAAACGCCATCTTTACGAATTTTGACGAGATCTATCGGAAAATCGACATTTCGAAACCCGGAAAAGTTTCCTTCCGGGTGAAAAATTCCGGATTTTTAGGGTTTTTTGCGATTTTATCGGAAACGAAGAGATCGATTTTTCTCAATCTCTCCTAAAATATTCGTCAAATTAATATCGATTATCTCACGCAAACCGCGGGAAAATCAAATTTTCTTTCGTGGAGTTATGGCAAAAATAATTTAATTATAATTAAATTCATTATTATTTACACGCTCAAATCTCGAAAACTATTAGGTGTACGATAATTTTACAAGAATACAAATTTGTTAAGCGTAGTTTTTTCCAACTAACAAAACAAATTGCATATGTTTATCTTGAACAGTTCAAAAGTTATAGGGGTAAATCGAAGTCGTGAACATGAGACTCGAGCGACTGATTTATGGTTCAAATTCGCGCAGCAAAGGGATTCCCGAAACCGTTCTCTCCGTAGAGAACAGGGACGGATCGAGAAGGAATTACTTTATGAATAAATACATTAATATCTCCGAAACGGAAGGTTTACGAAAATATTACAAAAATACAAATTTGTTAAGCGTAGTTTTTTCTAACTAACAAAACAAACCGCATATTTTTAAATTGAACTGTGCGAGGGTATTTTACTTTGAAAAGTTAGCTTGTAGCGGTCGAGAGAGGGGTGTGCAATGTGCATTAATATTTTGGCATTTTGGATTTTGGCCGAGCGACTATTAGCATTAGCATATGTTAGAAATGGGGACGGCACTGCGATGGATATTTATTTAAACCGAAAGAATTGTATCGAAAATGTATGATTCACGGAGGGACTAGTTTTTAGGTTGATAAGGTGGAATCGGATGATGTATTACTTTACTTTGTTATTTTGTTATTGGGTGTTAATAAAGAAAGACTTACAATTATTTATTTTTCGGGGTGCGCTTATAAACCTTATTTGATTTCAAGCGAACAAATTTTTGGATTTGGACGCTATTATCAAAGTTTTATTAACAATTACGGCTAATAAACTTTTGAGCTTACAATTAGTGATTTGTGATAATGAAGCAGTAGTGTATGGTTGTATAGTAGAGTGTATATAGTGGTAGTGATTGCCTGACTAACTGACAAGACCACCAAAAGATTTAATTGCAACAATTGACGACCTGGCAACGGGTAAGTGTCCCAAGAAAGGGCGAAATCGAAATAACTCGAAAAAAGATGCGATTTCGAAAAAAAAATTATTCTTTGAAAATTGTAGAGGATGTTTTTTTACATAATAAAAAGTTTACGGGGTGGTTCCAACTTTAACGGTTGTTGAGTTACGACGAAAAACTTGCGATATTGCTAGGTAAAACCGAGCTGATTGGCGTATTTTTTTCTTACGTCCGTACGCGAAGGAAAATCGTCGCGGGAAAAAACGCCATCTTTACGAATTTTGACGAGATCTATCGGAAAATCGACATTTCGAAACCCGGAAAAGTTTCCTTCCGGGTGAAAAATTCCGGATTTTTAGGGTATTTTTAGGGTTTTTTGCGATTTTATCGGAAACGAAGAGATCGATTTTTCTCAATCTCTCCTAAAATATTCGTCAAATTAATATCGATTATCTCACGCAAACCGCGGGAAAATCAAAATTTCTTTCGCGGAGTTATGGCAAAAATAATTTAATTATAATTAAATTCATTATTATTTACACGCTCAAATCTCGAAAACTATTAAGTTTACGATAATTTTACAAGAATACAAATTTGTTAAGCGTAGTTTTTCCAACTAACAAAACAAACTGCATATGTTTATCTTGAAAAGTTCAAAAGTTATAGGGGAAAATCTAAGTCGTGAACATGAGACTCGAGCGACAGATTTATGGTTCAAATTCGCGCAGCAAAGGGATTCCCGAAACCGTTCTCTCCGTAGAGAACAGGGACGAATCGAGAAGGAATTTCTTTATGAATAAATACATTAATATCTCCGAAACGGAAGGTTTACGAAAATTTTACAAGAAACAGAAATTGTTTACAATTATTTTTTCCATCGAACGGTATATTTTCCGAACCTCGCGAACAAGCCGTAACAAAAATCGTTTTTTCCGGAAAATTCAAAATCAAATATCTCCTAAACCGTTAGATTTACGAAATTTTTTCAAACTAGGTGATTTGTAGGGATTATTTTTTTACATCGAATAGTAATTTACAAATTTTTATTCGACAATTAGTTTTTGAGTTATTAGATAAGGTTTAATTTTAATTAGACATAATTAAAATTATCACGCTCAAATATCGAAAACTATTAGGTTTTCGAAAATATTACAAGAATACAAATTTGTTAAGCGTAGTTTTTTCAAACTAACAAAACAAACCGCATATTTTTAACTTGAACCGTGAGAGAGCATTTTACTTTGAAACGTTAACTTGAAGCGGTCGAGAGAGGGATGTGCAATGTGCATTAATATTTTGGCATTTTGGATTTTGGCCGAGCGATTATTAGCATTAGCTAATATGTTAGAAATGGGGACGGCACTGCGATGGATATTTATTTAAAACGAAAGAATTGTATCGAAAATGAATGATTCACGGTGGGACTAGTTTTTAGGTTGATAAGGTGGAATCGGATGATGTTTTACTTTACTTTGTTATTTTGTTCTTGGGTGTTAATAAAGAAAGACGTACAATTATTTATTTTTCGGGGTGCGTTTATAAACCTTATTTGATTTGAAGCGAACAAATTTTTGGATTTGGACGCTATTATCAAAGTTTTATTAACAAATATAGCTAATAAACTTTTGAGCTTACAATTAGTGATTTGTGATAGTGAAGCAGTAGTGTATGGTTGTATAGTAGAGTGTATATGGTGGTAGTGATTGCCTGACTAAGTGACAAGCAAGACCACCAAAACATTTAATTGCAACAATTGACGACCTGGCAACGGGTCAGTGTCCCAAGAAAGGGCGCGTTAGCGCCCTTTCCAACCATTCTGCGAGTCCTACTAACTATACAACTGAAACCGAAAGAATCCATTCATTCATTCATTCATTCATTCATTCACTGACTCATTGGCGTGTTTTTTTTTTTACGGCCAAACGCGAAGGAAAATCGTCGCGGAAAAAAACGCTATCCGACGTAACTCGACGAGATCTATCGGAAAATCGATATTTCGAAACCCGGAAAAGTTTCCTTCCGGGTGAAAAACCGGATTTTTGGGGTATTTTTGAGGTTTTTCGGGATTTTCTCCGAAAATCTTCCGACGATTTTCTTTAAAATTTTCCAAAATATTCTTTAATATATTACCAATCACCTCACGCAAACCGCATATCGGGGAAAATCCATTTACCGGAGTTATAGGAAAAACAAATTGTCATTTTCGCAATTTCGGCAAAAAAATTGAAATATCTCGAAAAAAGATGCGATTTCGAAAAAAAATTTATTCTTCGAAAATTGTAGAGAACGCTTTTCTCTATAATAGGACATATAAGGGGTTATTCTATTTTGAACCGTTTTTGAGTTATAACGATAAAAAACAAACATTCCTTCGCGAACGAAAAATTTATATTTTACAATTACTCAAAAACTAGCCGTTTTTTGAAAATTTCTCAAGAATCGAAATTTGTAAAGAATAGTATTTTGTATAATATATGTGGATGGGGTGATTCGATTTTGAGCGGTTTCCGATTTATAGCGCGATATCGATTTTTTAAAATAAACGCGATTGACAAAAAGTCGAAATAACTCGAAAAAAGATGCGATTTCGAAAAAAAATTTATTCTTTGAAAATTGTAGAGGATGTTTTTTTACATAATAAAAATTTTACGGGGTGGTTCCAACTTTAACGGTTGTTGAGTTACGACGAAAAACCTGCGATATTACTGGGTAAAACCGAGCTGATTGGCGCGTTTTTTTCTTACGGCCGTACGCGAAGGAAAATCGTCGCGGGAAAAACGCCATCTTTACGAATTTTGACGAGATCTATCGGAAAATCGACATTTCGAAACCCGGAAAAGTTTCCTTCCGGGTGAAAAATTCCGGATTTTTAGGGTATTTTTAGGGTTTTTTGCGATTTTATCGGAAACGAAGAGATCGATTTTTCTCAATCTCTCCTAAAATATTCGTCAAATTAATATCGATTATCTCACGCAAACCGCGGGAAAATCAAATTTTCTTTCGTGGAGTTATGGCAAAAATAATTTAATTATAATTAAATTCATTATTATTTACACGCTCAAATCTCGAAAACTATTAGGTGTACGATAATTTTACAAGAATACAAATTTGTTAAGCGTAGTTTTTTCCAACTAACAAAACAAATTGCATATGTTTATCTTGAACAGTTCAAAAGTTATAGGGGTAAATCTAAGTCGTGAACATGAGACTCGAGCGACTGATTTATGGTTCAAATTCGCGCAGCAAAGGGATTCCCGAAACCGTTCTCTCCGTAGAGAACAGGGACGGATCGAGAAGGAATTACTTTATGAATAAATACATTAATATCTCCGAAACGGAAGGTTTACGAAAATATTACAAAAATACAAATTTGTTAAGCGTAGTTTTTTCTAACTAACAAAACAAACCGCATATTTTTAAATTGAACTGTGCGAGGGTATTTTACTTTGAAAAGTTAGCTTGTAGCGGTCGAGAGAGGGGTGTGCAATGTGCATTAATATTTTGGCATTTTGGATTTTGGCCGAGCGACTATTAGCATTAGCATATGTTAGAAATGGGGACGGCACTGCGATGGATATTTATTTAAACCGAAAGAATTGTATCGAAAATGTATGATTCACGGAGGGACTAGTTTTTAGGTTGATAAGGTGGAATCGGATGATGTATTACTTTACTTTGTTATTTTGTTATTGGGTGTTAATAAAGAAAGACTTACAATTATTTATTTTTCGGGGTGCGCTTATAAACCTTATTTGATTTCAAGCGAACAAATTTTTGGATTTGGACGCTATTATCAAAGTTTTATTAACAATTACGGCTAATAAACTTTTGAGCTTACAATTAGTGATTTGTGATAATGAAGCAGTAGTGTATGGTTGTATAGTAGAGTGTATAATAGTGGTAGTGATTGCCTGACTAACTGACAAGACCACCAAAAGATTTAATTGCAACAATTGACGACCTGGCAACGGGTAAGTGTCCCAAGAAAGGGCGAAATCGAAATAACTCGAAAAAAGATGCGATTTCGAAAAAAAAATTATTCTTTGAAAATTGTAGAGGATGTTTTTTTACATAATAAAAAGTTTACGGGGTGGTTCCAACTTTAACGGTTGTTGAGTTACGACGAAAAACTTGCGATATTGCTAGGTAAAACCGAGCTGATTGGCGTATTTTTTTCTTACGTCCGTACGCGAAGGAAAATCGTCGCGGGAAAAAACGCCATCTTTACGAATTTTGACGAGATCTATCGGAAAATCGACATTTCGAAACCCGGAAAAGTTTCCTTCCGGGTGAAAAATTCCGGATTTTTAGGGTATTTTTAGGGTTTTTTGCGATTTTATCGGAAACGAAGAGATCGATTTTTCTCAATCTCTCCTAAAATATTCGTCAAATTAATATCGATTATCTCACGCAAACCGCGGGAAAATCAAAATTTCTTTCGCGGAGTTATGGCAAAAATAATTTAATTATAATTAAATTCATTATTATTTACACGCTCAAATCTCGAAAACTATTAAGTTTACGATAATTTTACAAGAATACAAATTTGTTAAGCGTAGTTTTTCCAACTAACAAAACAAACTGCATATGTTTATCTTGAAAAGTTCAAAAGTTATAGGGGTAAATCTAAGTCGTGAACATGAGACTCGAGCGACAGATTTATGGTTCAAATTCGCGCAGCAAAGGGATTCCCGAAACCGTTCTCTCCGTAGAGAACAGGGACGAATCGAGAAGGAATTTCTTTATGAATAAATACATTAATATCTCCGAAACGGAAGGTTTACGAAAATTTTACAAGAAACAGAAATTGTTTACAATTATTTTTTCTATCGAACGGTATATTTTCCGAACCTCGCGAACAAGCCGTAACAAAAATCGTTTTTTCCGGAAAATTCAAAATCAAATATCTCCTAAACCGTTAGATTTACGAAATTTTTTCAAACTAGGTGATTTGTAGGGATTATTTTTTTACATCGAATAGTAATTTACAAATTTTTATTCGACAATTAGTTTTTGAGTTATTAGATAAGGTTTAATTTTAATTAGACATAATTAAAATTATCACGCTCAAATATCGAAAACTATTAGGTTTTCGAAAATATTACAAGAATACAAATTTGTTAAGCGTAGTTTTTTCAAACTAACAAAACAAACCGCATATTTTTAACTTGAACCGTGAGAGAGCATTTTACTTTGAAACGTTAACTTGAAGCGGTCGAGAGAGGGATGTGCAATGTGCATTAATATTTTGGCATTTTGGATTTTGGCCGAGCGATTATTAGCATTAGCTAATATGTTAGAAATGGGGACGGCACTGCGATGGATATTTATTTAAAACGAAAGAATTGTATCGAAAATGAATGATTCACGGTGGGACTAGTTTTTAGGTTGATAAGGTGGAATCGGATGATGTTTTACTTTACTTTGTTATTTTGTTCTTGGGTGTTAATAAAGAAAGACGTACAATTATTTATTTTTCGGGGTGCGTTTATAAACCTTATTTGATTTGAAGCGAACAAATTTTTGGATTTGGACGCTATTATCAAAGTTTTATTAACAAATATAGCTAATAAACTTTTGAGCTTACAATTAGTGATTTGTGATAGTGAAGCAGTAGTGTATGGTTGTATAGTAGAGTGTATATGGTGGTAGTGATTGCCTGACTAAGTGACAAGCAAGACCACCAAAACATTTAATTGCAACAATTGACGACCTGGCAACGGGTCAGTGTCCCAAGAAAGGGCGCGTTAGCGCCCTTTCCAACCATTCTGCGAGTCAACTTTATAAAGCACTAAAGCATCAAATTTACCAAAATAATCAGTAAATTATCACCGCAAAAAAGTATCACCCAAATCAACCCTAATCTCGCTACCCCAATCAGTTCGATGGGAAAATAGGGAAACAAACAACTTACTACACCCGAATAGCTTTTGCATTTGGCATATATGTATATAAATAATACCCTCCATCAACCCCTCGGGACCGCCGATATACGCCCGGCCGTCTGGATGAGGAAAATAAGAAGAAGAAACAAAAAAGGATCAACTTCACTTTCCTGTAGTGGGCTGTGGATGCAGAGAAACTGTTTACAATACAAATCGCCTATAAATCACCGTGTTCGATGCTGCTCTCTCTGTCGCACTCGCTTGGTTTCTTATTAAGAGGAAGAGAGAGAGAGAGTGAAATGAGTTATGTAGAGAGAAAAAAAGAAGACATCTTTTGTTGTGGCCTCTACTAATGCGGTTATTTAGTGTAATTAATTACGTTGTGGTTAATCGATGTTTTTTGTGGTTTTGTTCGATTTTATTTTAATTAATCGAGTTAGTCCTGACGAGCTGTCATTTACAGGAAACTGTAATGTCGGTAAACGAATAGAGATGGTAAAGAGAGTAACTGTTACAAAATAACTTTGATTGGGGATTTTTGTTTGAAGCGGTGTTGCCGGGTGATTGTTAATTTACGTAATTTTAGGGATTTTTTTTATAAAAAATGTGTACTTAAATTGCGATGTTGTTTGTGGAAGGAATTGGAAAAAGTCATGAAAACGGATTCACAATAAACCTAAGTAAATTTAAATATAAATTAGAAAACCCTGTAATGCGGAAAGAATACATTTATTTGGAGTATACAAAACCGCTTTGCGACATTTTCCGCATTTTAAGTACATTTCCTGGAGGAAAATCCCCTATTGAGAGTTTAGCTAAACCGGCGAAGCTATATACAGAATGTCCTCGCGAATTGTTGCGTGCTGGATCGATTTTGAGGCACGCCCTGTATAGAAAATAATTTGGCATACGGGTGATTTATTTGGGGAGGTTTTTTTCTACAGAATAAAGCATACAGGATGTTTCTATCTCGATTAGTTTTCGAGATAATAGCGATTTTTTAATCATATTACAATAAAAATAGAAACTTTTATACAATCGATAAAAACTCAAAATATCTCGAAAACGAAGCGTTTTTTGAATATTTTCGATTCTTGAAAAATTGTAAAGAAACATTTTTTGTATAGAATAAATTAAACAGGGTATTTCTATCTTGATTAATTTTCGAGATATTGGCGATATTTCATCAAATTACACTAAAATTAGCAATTTCCTTTAACCATTAAAAAACTCAAAATATTTCGAAAAGGAAGCGTTTTTTGAATATTTTCGATTCTTCAAAAATTGTAAAGAAACATTTTTTGTATAGAATAAATCAAACAGGGTATTCCTATATTGATTAATTTTCGAGATATTGGCGATATTTCATCAAATTACACTAAAATTAGCAATTTCCTTTAACCATTAAAAAACTCAAAATATCTCGAAAAGGAAGCGTTTTTTGAATATTTTCGATTCTTGAAAAATTGTAAAGAATCATTTATTGTATAAAATAAATTAAACAGGGTATTTCTATCTTGATTAATTTTCGAGATATTGGCGATATTTCATCAAATTACACTAAAATTAGCAATTTCCTTTAACCATTAAAAAACTCAAAATATTTCGAAAAGGAAGCGTTTTTTGAATATTTTCGATTCTTCAAAAATTGTAAAGAAACATTTTTTGTATAGAATAAATCAAACAGGGTATTCCTATATTGATTAATTTTCGAGATATTGGCGATATTTCATCAAATTACACTAAAATTAGCAATTTCCTTTAACCATTAAAAAACTCAAAATATCTCGAAAAGGAAGCGTTTTTTGAATATTTTCGATTCTTGAAAAATTGTAAAGAATCATTTATTGTATAAAATAAATTAAACAGGGTATTTCTATCTTGATTAATTTTCGAGATATTGGCGATATTTCATCAAATTGCACTAAAATTAGCAATTTCCTTTAACCATTAAAAAACTCAAAATATCTCGAAAAGGAAGCGTTTTTTGAATATTTTCGATTCTTGAAAAATTGTAAAGAATCATTTATTGTATAAAATAAATTAAACAGGGTATTTCTATCTTGATTAATTTTCGAGATATTGGCGATATTTCATCTAATTGCACTAAAATTAGCAATTTTCTTTAACCATTAAAAAACTCAAAATATCTCGAAAAAGAAGCGTTTTTTGAATATTTTCGATTCTTGAAAAATTGTAAAGAATCATTTTTTGTATAAAATAAATTAAACAGGGTATTTCTATCTTGATTAATTTTCGAGATATTGGCGATATTTCATCAAATTGCACTAAAATTAGCAATTTCCTTTAACCATTAAAAAACTCAAAATATCTCGAAAAGGAAGCGTTTTTTGAATATTTTCGATTCTTGAAAAATTGTAAAGAATCATTTTTTGTATAAAATAAATTAAACAGGGTATTTCTATCTTGATTAATTTTCGAGATATTGGCGATATTTCATCAAATTGCACTAAAATTAGCAATTTCCTTTAACCATTAAAAAACTCAAAATATCTCGAAAAGGAAGCGTTTTTTGAATATTTTCGATTCTTGAAAAATTGTAAAGAATCATTTATTGTATAAAATAAATTAAACAGGGTATTTCTATCTTGATTAATTTTCGAGATATTGGCGATATTTCATCTAATTGCACTAAAATTAGCAATTTTCTTTAACCATTAAAAAACTCAAAATATCTCGAAAAATAAGCAATTTTCGAACGTTTTCGATTCTTCAAAAATTGTAAAAAAACCTTTTCTCTACCAAATAGAATCATCAGCACATTTGTATCTCAATTATTATTCGAGATAATAGCGATATTTCATCGATATGCACTACAATCACCAATTTCTATACAACCCATAAAAAACTCGAAATATCTCAAAAACAAAGCCATTTTCAAAAAATTTCTATTCTTCAAAAATCATAAACAAACCTTTCCTCTACAAAACAAAACAAACCGCACACTTCTATCTCGACTACTTCTCGAGATATCCGCCCCGTATAGTGTCCCTAACATCCAGATTTAGCATTAATTCGAATCGCATACGGGCGATTCCCGGGAAACGTGGGGGATTCCCCCAGGACGCGGCGATTTATCAGCTCGACACCTTCCCGGAATACGATCGGTAGTTATGCCGAAAGAAAAGCGACTTTTCCCCGGTCCCCAGAGGTCGAAGGGAAAGCGTTCGTGGCCGGACTAAATGCGATTGTTTACCCTCGCTGAATGCACGTTGATTGTTTCCTTATTCAGTTCGAGGCCGTTTTTAGATCACTCGATTTACTACAGAGAATCAGTGGGAAAAGTGTTGTGAGGTACTCGCGCGGAGTAGGAGGGATGAGTGTAGCGAAATAGGGGCGTTTAATAGGAATAACGGGGGTGGAACAACCCCCCTTGGGGATTTTTATATAGTCCAAAAAAACTCAAAATATCTGGAAAATTAAGCGATTTTCGAAAAATTTTGATTTTTCAAGAATTGAAAAGAAACGTTTTTTCTACAAAATAAAATAAACGGGGTGTTTGTAGCTCTATTAGTTTTCTAGATAATGGCGATTTTTTATCGGATTGCACTAAAAATAGTAATTTTCATACAATCTATTTAGAATCAAAATATCTCGAAAACGAAGCGTTTTTTGAATATTTTCGATTCTTCAAAAATTGTTAAGAAACTTTTTTTGTATAAAATAAAAGAAACAACGCGTTTCTATCTCAATTAGTTTCCCAGATAATGGCGATTTTTCATCATAATGCCCTAAATTTAGTAATTTCGATACATCTTTAAAAAACTCAAAATATCTCGAAAATAAAACGATTTTCGTGAATTTTCGATTCTTTAAAAATTATGGGGAAATCGTTTTTCTACAAAATGTAATAAAAATCGCGCTTCTAACCCGGTTATTTTTCGAGATAATGGCGATATTTCATCGACTTTCATTAACATAAATAAAATCCTACAATCCATAAAATCTCAAAATATCTCGAAAACGAAGCATTTTAAGAAAATTTTGGATTCTTCGAAAATTGTACAGAAACGTTTTTTATACAATATAAAATAAACGGTACGCTTCTATCTCGATTACTTTTCGAGATAATAGCGATAATATCATCTCTTAGCACTACAATCAGCAAACCCATAAAAAACTCAAAATATCTCAAAAACAAAGCAATTTGTGGAAAGAAATCAGTGGAAAAAGTGTTGTGAGGTACTCTCGCGAGGTAAAATCGATGAGTATAGCGAAATAGGGGAGTTAAATCGAAATAACGGGGGTGGAACAACCCCCGTCAGGTAATTACGAAACTGACAGTTCAATCGGGGAAATTTTCACCGCAAAACGGAAATTACCCGGGAAAATCTACCTAGAATGTACAGCATATATACAGGATGTTTTCGATCTATTAGGGGTTTAATTTTTAATGATGAAATGGGGGGTCATCTTAGCGAATTATGTGAATATATTTAATCTAAAAAGTGAATAATTTAAATTTGTTTGTTGCTTATTTATTCCATATGGTAGACAAATTTTATAAATTTTATATCCATTTGTCCTTAAATAATAGAAGAAAAGAAATATTAGCTCACCTATTTTGTTGTAGAAAAATGGCTCGAAGATCATGCTAATTGTTCAAAGTAATCACCGCCTGAGAGAAACATTTTTTGTACCTACAGATTAAATTAAATAAGGTATTTCTATCTTGATTAATTTTCGAGATATTGGCGATATTTCATCAAATTGCACTAAAATTAGCAATTTCCTTTAACCATTAAAAAACTCAAAATATCTCGAAAAGGAAGCGTTTCTTGAACATTTTCGATTCTTGAAAAATTGTACAGAAACATTTTTTGTATAGAATAAATTAAACAGGGTATTTCTATCTTGATTATTTTTCGAGATATTGGCGATATTTCATCAAATTACACTAAAATTAGCAATTTTCTTTAACCATTAAAAAACTCAAAATATCTCGAAAAGGAAGCGTTTTTTGAATATTTTCGATTCTTGAAAAATTGTAAAGAAACATTTTTTGTATAGAATAAATTAAACAGGGTATTTCTATCTTGATTATTTTTCGAGATATTGGCGATATTTCATCAAATTACACTAAAATTAGCAATTTTCTTTAACCATTAAAAAACTCAAAATATCTCGAAAAGGAAGCGTTTTTTATATATTTTCGAATCTTGAAAAATTGTAAAGAAACATTTTTTGTATAGAATAAATTAAACAGGGTTTTTCTATCTTGATTAATTTTCGAGATATTTGGCGATATTTCATCAAATTGCACTAAAATTAGCAATATCCTTTAACCATTAAAATACTCAAAATATCTCGAAAAGGAAGCGTTTTTTAAATATTTTCGATTCTTGAAAAATTGTAAAGAAACATTTTTTGTATAGAATAAATTAAACAGGGTATTTCTATCTTGATTATTTTTCGAGATATTGGCGATATTTCATCAAATTACACTAAAATTAGCAATTTTCTTTAACCATTAAAAAACTCAAAATATCTCGAAAAGGAAGCGTTTTTTATATATTTTCGAATCTTGAAAAATTGTAAAGAAACATTTTTTGTATAGAATAAATTAAACAGGGTTTTTCTATCTTGATTAATTTTCGAGATATTTGGCGATATTTCATCAAATTGCACTAAAATTAGCAATATCCTTTAACCATTAAAATACTCAAAATATCTCGAAAAGGAAGCGTTTTTTAAATATTTTCGATTCTTGAAAAATTGTAAAGAAACATTTTTTGTATAGAATAAATTAAACAGGGTATTTCTATCTTGATTATTTTTCGAGATATTGGCGATATTTCATCAAATTGCACCGAAATTAGTAATTTCATACAGCCCTTAAAAAACTCAAAAATATCTCGAAAAGTAAGCGATTTTCGAAAATTTTCGATACTTCAAAAATTCTAAAAAAAACCTTTTCTACTCTCCATAAATCGAAAAGTTAAGATTCTCTTAGCACCTATATTTTGTTGTAGAAAAATGTCTTGAAGATCATAAGAATTCCCGGTTCAAATATGTAATCACACATCAATCTTCTTATACTGAGAATTAAAGAACCACTAAGAACTAACACTATCAAATAAATCACAAATAAAATACTTAGTATCTAAAAACAAAAACTATTTTAAATTCGATGTTAACAACTTAAGACACGTTAATAGACTACTCATCACTTTAGTTTATTTCACAGTGGCGTGCGAATTTAATTTACATAAATGAATGAGAAAACAAAAATTTCTCTGGGCAAATAATCTATATAAATATGTTTTAACCATTTCCCATACAGGGAACCTCACTAATGTGTTTTCAAAAAAATTCGGTTTTGTTTTCTCTGAAAATATAATATTTTATGCGAATATATAAATATTAAAAATTTTATTCACTACGCCCATGGAAATAAATCATTTATCGAGTATGACTCGCAAAAATACCGCAGTCGACCAGAAAAATAGTAGTCCCTTATAATTTCATCATATTGTTGGTATATTCTTAATATACACGGTCCACATGTGTACAGGGTGTCTCACGTGACGAGTTAAAACTATATGTAAGTATATTTAAAACTAATTAACCGATTTTAATAAAATTTGGTATGCATATATTAGGCAATAAAGCGAGTTTTTCAAAAATATTTTGACAGTCATAGCACTTCCGGTTGTACCGGAAGTGTACAGCAACTTTCTTATTTTAAATGGGACAACCTATATATTTTTGTATTTTCGGATTCTACACGAAGAGCTGTTTACAAAAAGGTAGCATACTTGATATTTTGGTTTCGTTATAAAGGCTCAAAAATCGCAAAATTTTGAATTCAAGTGTGCCGTGAAATTCACTAAAGGAGGATTTTTTTTATATATCATAACGTTTTCGTCGAGCAGTCATAAAGCGGCCATTACGCAAAAATTGGATCGTAATTTTAATTTTCGAGCTGATCGCGTTTTTCGCAAGGCGGCCCTGACGAATGATAATGGAAAAATTTGACGAGCGCGCGACTAAATAAAATCAATTCGACCGACAAAATACGAAAATTGGAATTTTAATTGAACGCACAACACACCCAATAAATCATACACCACCCCCACAAAAAAATAGGAACAAGACATTTCAAATGTCTCATATAGGTCATTTGTCATACGTCAAATCTTTCATCTGTCAAATGTCATACTTTAAACATGTCATAAAATGCCACCCTGTAAAATAACGCCATTACGAAATTTCCTTTTCATCTTATAAACATACTAGACTCGCTAAAGGTTCGGAAAGGGGGCCGCGCCCCCTTTCTATATTTACATGCTGATTTAAGATCCCTTTTTGTATATGTTTGTACATTTTTTTCTTTCGTTTCAAAATGACTCGATTCGAGCCCGGCTCGCTCTCCTCCCGGAGCACATTCAATATTCCGGAAAGGTTTTTTTTCCCTTACTCCGGGCATTTGTTCCTCGCGAGAGCGCGAGAAAGCCGTAATACGGCGAATTAGGCGATATTTCTCCTGATGAACGTCGATTTATCAACAGTCGCCGAAGTTATGGAAGGCAATTCCTCCGGCCGCGGAAAACTCCGGGGCCCGGAAAAATGATCTACGACCTACGGCCTACTCCGGCGGTTCTTTTCTACCCCGCATACACCCTCCCTGTAATTGATTAGATTTTTTTTCTTCCGATATTTCCTAAAAAACATCTGACCGTTTTGCCGCATAGCAAAAGGCCAATCGAATAAGTCGTTTACTCCGACATTTGATACATGACATATGGCTAATGAGCCATTTTGAAGTATGAAGAATGCATTTTTTGCATGAAATATTTGACGTATGACGTTTCACCTACGACATTTGACACATGACAAATGACTTCGCGTATGTCATTTGACGTGTGAAGCATTTTAGAATTTTTTCCCCCGTTTTTCTCTTGTTGTATTCCTTAAAAACTAATCACACTTTTACCAGCATAGCAAAAGGCCAATCGAATAAGTCGTTTACTCCGACATTTGACACATGACATATGGCTTATGAGACATTTTGAAGTACGAAGAATGCATTTTTTGCATGAAATATTTGACGTATGACATTTCACCTACGACATTTGACACATGACAAATGACTTCGCGTATGTCATTTGACGTGTGAAGCATTTTAGAATTTTCTCCCCGTATTTATCTTGTTGTATTCATTAAAAACCACTCGCACTTTTACCTGCATAGCAAAAGGCCAATCGAATAAGTCGTTTACGCCAACATTTGACACATGACATATGGCTTATGAGACATTTTGAAGTATGAAGAATGCATTTTTTGCATGAAATATTTGACATATGACATTTCACCTACGACATTTGACACATTACAAATGACTTATGCGTATGTCATTTGACGTGTGAAGCATTTTAGAATTTTTTCCCCCGTTTTTCTCTTGTTGTATTCCTTAAAAACTAATCACACTTTTACCTGCATAGCAAAAGGCCAATCGAATAAGTCGTTTACGCCAACATTTGACACATGACATATGGCTTATGAGACATTTTGAAGTATGAAGAATGCATTTTTTGCATGAAATATTTGACATATGACATTTCACCTACGACATTTGACACATGACAAATGACTTCGCGTATGTCATTTGACGTGTGAAGCATTTTAGATTTTTTTTTCTCTTGTTGTATTCCTTAAAAACTACCTGCACTTTTACCTGCATAGCAGAAGGCCAATGGAAAAAGAATTTACGACCCAATCCAGTCGGACGGGAAACTGATCTATCGACGATATACCATCGTACGCAACTTAAACCCCTTCGCATCGGCCCCATGTAGTCGATGTAATGTGACGTTGTTAATCCGGGCCCGGAGCGTTCGCGCGTCGCCTTCCCTCCACCCCCACCCACCCCTTCCGCCCCCTTTCGTCCCCCTTTCTTACCGCCCCCTATATCAAAGTTGATACGCCGGACCGCTGCAGTTGGCACCGGAAATACACGTACATCGCCTACATCCGACGTAGTTTCCGGGTTTCCGGGGGGCGGGGGCGGCGGGTAGAGGACTTTACAAGAGAAGTGGCCTGTTACTCGCTAAGTGGCCCAGTTCGGAACAAGTTTAATATATCAATTCTCGGCGAGATGTATAGGTGGATATTATGTATTTCCTGCTGTGTATGTATTTATACATATACAGGGTGTGGCTCCTTAAATGTTTATTATATGCTCATAAATTGGCATGAAAAAAGTACAAAATTAGCATATTACATTATGTAAAATTCAACTTTTTAATCAACTTTTCTTCCTTTTTGTTGAAATTGACGTGTGACATTTGACGTATGGCATTTAACATATGGGACATTTGACATACCACATTTCACAATTGGCAAATGACAACTAACACATTTAAGACCAGACAAACCAACGCATTTGACTAATGACAAGTGGCACATTTGACAAATGACAAGTGACAGATTTGGCAAATGACAAGTGACACATTTGACAAATGACCGTATTGGCGTAGAAAGTGCGAACAGAGGGTGGTTTTATGATGATTTTTGAAGGCCCATCCTGTATATATAAATGGAGCGTATTCGGGGCATTTTTCTTTTGGACTTGTTCGAGTGGGGAAAATTGAAAATTTGCGCCGGAGAGGAGACGAATGCGCGGAGGAAACGATGTGAAAAGCGGGAGTAAACGTCTCGCCGTCGCGCTAGAATGGCGGACTTCCGGCGAATGCAGCGCCCTCTCCGGTCGCGTGGCTAATTCGTCGAGGCGAAATGCTCGGGAATTAACGTGAGAAAATTCTCTTTTTTCATTAAAAAAAGTGTTTTTTTTTTAATATTTGACTTATGCGACATTTGACGTATGACAGCATTTAACGTAAGAGACATATTTGACGTTTGCAAAATTTGATGTATGACATTTGACGGATGAAGCATTTGAAATATGACAAATGACCTCCGCGACATTTGAAGTGTGACATTTGACATTTAAGGCAGTCGACGTATATATGACATTTCATATATTGCCTTTTGACGTATGAAATTTGACGTGTCAGACATTTGACGTATCCACAAAACCAAGCCCCCCCTCCCCTCTCACCCCTAACCTACCCTTCCATCAGCACAAAACGTTAAATAATTTCCACGGCCCGCTTGATAATGGAGATTTTACATCACATTAGGTACAATAAAAACAGTAATTTTCATACAATCGATAAAGACTCAAAATATCTCGAAAACGAAGCGATTTTTGAATATTTTCGATTCTTCAGAAATTTTAAAGAAACTTTTTTTTATATGAAATAAAAGAAACAACGCGTTCCTATCTCGATTAGTTTTCGAGATAATGGCGATTTTTCATGGAATTGCACTGAAATTAGTCATTTTTATACAATCCCCAAAAACTCAAAATAACTCGAAAATAAAACGAATTTTAGTAAATTTTCGATTCTTCAAAAATTATAGAGAAATCTTTTTTCTACAAAATGTGATAAAAAACGCGCTTCTATCTCTATTAGTTTTCGAGATAATGGCGATTTTTCATGGAATTGCACTGAAATTAGTCATTTTTATACAATCCCCAAAAACTCAAAATAACTCGAAAATAAAACGAATTTTAGTAAATTTTCGATTCTTCAAAAATTATAGAGAAATCTTTTTTCTACAAAATGTGATAAAAAACGCGCTTCTATCTCTATTAGTTTTCGAGATAATGGCGATTTTTCATGGAATTGCACTGAAATTAGTCATTTTTATACAATCCACAAAAACTCAAAATAACTCGAAAACAAAATGATTTTCGTAAATTTTCGATTCTCCAAAAATTACAGAGAAATCTTTTTTCTACAAAATGTGATAAAAAACGGGTTTCTATCTCGATTAGTTTTCTAGATAACGGCAATTTTTCATGGAATTGCACTGAAATTAGTCATTTTTATACAATCCCCAAAAACTCAAAATAACTCGAAAATAAAACGAATTTTAGTAAATTTTCGATTCTTCAAAAATTATAGAGAAATCTTTTTTCTACAAAATGTGATAAAAAACGCGCTTCTATCTCTATTAGTTTTCGAGATAATGGCGATTTTTCATGGAATTGCACTGAAATTAGTCATTTTTATACAATCCACAAAAACTCAAAATAACTCGAAAACAAAATGATTTTCGTAAATTTTCGATTGTCCAAAAATTACAGAGAAATCTTTTTTCTACAAAATGTGATAAAAACGCGCTTCTATCTCGATTAGTTTTCTAGATAACGGCAATTTTTCATGGAATTGCACTGAAATTAGTCATTTTTATACAATCCACAAAAACTCAAAATAACTCGAAAACAAAACGATTTTCGTAAATTTTCGATTGTCCAAAAATTACAGAGAAATCTTTTTTCTACAAAATGTGATAAAAACGCGCTTCTATCTCGATTAGTTTTCTAGATAACGGCAATTTTTCATGGAATTGCACTGAAATTAGTCATTTTTATACAATCCCCAAAAACTCAAAATAACTCGAAAACAAAACGATTTTCGTAAATTTTCGATTCTCCAAAAATTATAGAGAAATCTTTTTTCCATAAAACGCAATAAAAAACGCGCTTCTATCTCGATTAGTTTTCGAGATAATGGCGATACAAAACCTCCATCATTTCCAAAAATCCGACCCCCCTTCCCCTTCCCTCCTCCAACAACACAAAACGTTAAACAATTTTCCACGGCCCGCTTGATTTACGCGCCCGCGAAACGATTTATCCTCGCAGAGGGGCTCGTACAACAATTTCGGGGGCGACATTATTGGGCCGCTATTTCAATGCGGAATTAATTAATTCGAATTCGACAGACCGACCGGCGGTCTACCGAATGATACATTTTAAACGGGGGGGGGGATGATGACGATGACGGGTGGGGGCGAAAGGGGCGAGAGGTGAGGGGCGATGCGCCCTGTATATAGGTTAGGATATCTCTCGTTACTCGTTATAACTATATCGTTTCAATCTAGTTGGCTGTGCTGGGGGGCAGAGTTCGATGGGTGGAGGGGGGCGGTTATTAATGAAATGGCCGTTGACAATTCGAAATGGATTAGTTTTGGGACATTGATTAGGTCGTTTATTGCCCCCTGAATTAATGTACTTATACACCTATATGGATGTTATTGTTATTATTTCGGGATGTGTAGAAATTGATTTGTTTTAGCTGCGTGGATGAATCGTTAAAGGCCAGTGGTGCAGAAGATTGGCTCGTTGAAGTTCATTTTGGGACATCCTGTATAGAAAATATTTTTTTGGCATATTATGGGATAGTAAAAGGCCAATGGTGAAAGAAGATTGGTTTGTTGAATTTTTTTATCGGTTCTTTTGTGGACACTCTGTATATAGAAAATATTTTTTTGTCATGTTATAGGATAGTAAAAGGCCATTGTTAAGAGAAGAATCGCTTGTTGAAATCTTTTTCACGTCATATTCGGACACTCTGTATAGAAATTGAATTTTTCGCTACATAACCGAATAGTAAAAGAGCAATTTGGTAAGAGAAGAATTAAATAATTTTGTCATTATTTTGGGACATCCTATATAGAAAATATTTTGTTTGGCATATTATGGGATAGTAAAAGGCCAAAGGTAAAAGAAGATTGGTTTGTTGAATTTTTTTATCGGTTCTTTTGTGGACACTCTGTATATAGAAAATATTTTTTTGTCATGTTATAGGATAGTAAAAGGCCATTGTTAAGAGAAGAATCGCTTGTTGAAATCTTTTTCACGTCATATTCGGACACTCTGTATAGAAATTGAATTTTTCGCTACATAACCGAATAGTAAAAGAGCAATTTGGTAAGAGAAGAATTAAATAATTTTGTCATTATTTTGGGACATCCTGTACAGAAAATATTTTGTTTGGCATATTATGGGATAGTAAAAGGCTATATGGTAAAAGAAGATTGGTTTGTTGAATTTTTTTATCGGTTCTTTTGTGGACACTCTGTATATAGAAAATATTTTTTGTCATGTTATAGGATAGTAAAAGGCCATTGTTAAGAGAAGAATCGCTTGTTGAAATCTTTTTCACGTCATATTCGGACACTCTGTATAGAAATTGAATTTTTCGCTACATAACCGAATAGTAAAAGAGCAATTTGGTAAGAGAAGAATTAAAGATTTTTGTCATTATTTTGGGACATCCTGTATAGAAAATATTTTTTTGGCATATTATGGGATAGTAAAAGGCCAATGGTAAAAGAAGATTGGTTTGTTGAATTTTTTTATCGGTTCTTTTGTAGACACTCTGTATATAGAAAATATTTTTTTGTCATGTTATAGGATAGTAAAAGGCCATTGTTAAGAGAAGAATCGCTTGTTGAAATCTTTTTCACGTCATATTCGGACACTCTGTATAGAAATTGAATTTTTCGCTACATAACCGAATAGTAAAAGAGCAATTTGGTAAGAGAAGAATTAAATAATTTTGTCATTATTTTGGGACATCCTGTATAGAAAATATTTTGTTTGGCATATTATGGGATAATAAAAGGCCAATGGTAAAAGAAGATTGGTTTGTTGAATTTTTTTATCGGTTCTTTTGTGGACACTCTGTATATAGAAAATATTTTTTGTCATGTTATAGGATAGTAAAAGGCCATTGATATTCGGACACTCTGTATAGAAATTGAATTTTTCGCTACATAACCAAATAGTAAAAGACCAATTTAAGTAAGAGAAGAATTAAATATTATTGTCATTATTATGGGACACACTGTATAGAAATTATCTTTATTTGCCACATAATCGAATAGTAAAAGACCACTAGTAAAAATAAATCCCATTATTTTCGAACACACTGTATAGAAATTAAAATTTTTTATATACAAATCAATTCACATTTTATAGTCGGACGGTAAACTGAACCCTCTATAAAAGCAAGTATCATCACTCCCACCTTAAAGTCCCCGTATACTGATAAATTCATTAAATCGCTTTATCTAGTGAAAATTCTTTTCTTTCCTCCCCCGTAACGATTTTTCCAACTTCCCCGGAAAGTTTTTCCCGACTTTCCTCAACATTTCCGCATATTGTTTCGCCAAGTCAATTAAAGAACGCTCCCGGACAACGCCATATGGAAATCGATCGCCCCTAGGGGGCGTTGTATTTCAATTAGGCTTTAAACGACTTTTTTATATCTTCTTCTTCCCCCGTACATGTACAGGGCGACGCGATAAATATCCTAAAATGCGTTGTTGCCGTCCTAAAAAAATCCCCGAAACTCGGACAGCTTCATTTCGATATGTTGTGAGGAGTTTGAGCGAATTTTAGGTTCTCATTTGACAGTTGACATTCCTTGAATCGACATGTACGTCACCTATCTGTCAATTGATTAAAATTGCTAGATTTAGCGAATTTTTACTAATTTTAGCGCATTTTTACTAATTATCGTGAATTTTAGGTACTCATAACATGCCAGTTGACATGACAGTTGACATGCCGCGTTTTGACATTTGCGCCACTTGTCATCTGTCAATTAGACTAATTGGATATATTTTAGCGCATTCTGACGAGTTTGAGCGAATTTTAGGTTCTCATTTGACAGTTGACATTCCTTAATTTGACGTGTACGTCACCTGTCATCTGTCAATTAATTAAAATTGCTACATTTAGCGCATTTTTACTAATTTTAGTAAATTTTAGATACTCATATGACAGTTGACATGGCGCATTTTGACATTTACGCCACTTGTCATGTGTCAATTAGACTAATTGGATATATTTTGGCGCATTTTGACGAGTATGAGCGAATTTTAGGTTCTCATTTGACAGTTGACATTCTTTAATTTGACGTGTACGTCACCTGTCATCTGTCAATTAATTAAAATTGCTAGATTTAGCGCATTTTTACTAATTTTCGTGAATTTTAGGTACTCATATGACAGTTGACATGCCGCATTTCGACATTTACTCCGCTTGTCTTCTGTCAATTAGACTAATTGGACTAATTGGATATATTTTAGCGCATTTTGACGAGTTTGAGCGAATTTTAGGTTCTCATTTGGCAGTTGACATTCCTTAGTTTGACATGTACGTCACCTGTCATCTGTCAATTGATTAAAATTACTACGTTTAGAGCATTTTTACTAATTTTAGGTACTAATATGACAGTTGACATGCCCCATTTTGACATTTACGCCACTTGTCATCCGTCAATTACACTAATTGGACTAATTATTTGAGTTTGAGCGAATTTTAGGTTCTCATTTGACAATTAACATTCCTTAATTTGACGTGATCTGTCAATTGATTAAATTTGCTAGATTTAGCGCATTTTTACTAATTTTAGGTACTCATATGACATTTGACATGTCGCATTTTGACATTTACGCCACTTGTCATCTGTCAATTAGACTAAATTGGATACATTTTAACGCGTTTTCACTAATTCTAATGAATTTTAGGCACTCATCTGACAGTTTTGACATTCCATACGTCACTTGTCATCCGTCAATTGATTACAAAACTACAGTTATCTTCTCAACGAGTATACAGGATGGCACAATAAACTCTCCAAATAAGCATCATAGCGTTATAAAGTTGGCGTTATAAAAAAAAACGTCACGCAGCTTCATTAGCACGCCATCCCGACACACAGCCCACTTGTTTTATATGATAATAAAGGAGTAGCGGCGCGTCTTACGTCGAGCGGAAAGAAGTTAATAAAGAAAGTCGCGAGGCCTTTGTTCTGTCGCGGGATAAATTGTAAACAAAAAGTTAAATCTACCTACTTATGTATACTTAGGAGGAGCGCCGGGACGCTTTGCTGTACAAGTAGGGGGAGGCGGGGGAAACGGGGGGAGGTCGGGAAAGTGTTAAGAGTTTTCCGACGTTTCGTTGTTGTTGTTCGGAATCGCGGAGTCGCAATTGTAATGATAATGGGGGCGAGAATTTCGGCTCTTGTGGGGTGATTAATGTCGTAATGTATAAGGGGCGTGGGGGGTGGTGAAGCTCTGTTTGTGTTATATACTTGGAAATCGCGTTGGCTTTGATGTGTACGTACAGGGGGTGTTTGATTTGTTGTTTTTTTTATGGGGATTTGTGAGTATTATAATAGTTGTGGGGTGCTATGATTTGTTAGGGTTTGTTAAGGTTTTTTTATGATTTCTACTGATTTCTACTGATTTCTACCGATTTCTACTGATTTCTACTGATTTCTACTGATTTCTACTGATTTCTACTGATTTTTTCCGATTTTTTCCCGATTTTTACTAATTTTTTTACTAATTTTTTTCCTGATTTTTACTGTTTTTTACTGATTTTTTTTTCCTGAATTTTACTGATTTTTTATTGATAATTTACTGATTTTTCATTGACTTTTTTCCTGATTTTTACTGTTTTTTGTGGATTTTTCACTGATTTTTTTAAGGATTTTTAAGGATTTTTTTTCAGGTTTTTACTGATTTTTTATTGATAATTTTCTGATTTCCACTGGTTTTTTCTGTTTTTTCCTCATTTTTATTGATTTTTTTTTATGATTTCTACTGATTTCTACTGATTTCTAATGATTTCTACTGATTTTTACTGATTTTTTTTTCTGATTTTAACTGTTTTTACTGATTTTTTAAAGGAATTTTTAACATGTTTTTACTGATTTTTTATTGATAATTTATTGATTTTTCACTGACTTTTTTCCTGATTTTTACTGTTTTTACGGATTTTTCACTGATTTTTTAAGGGTTTTTAAGGATTTTTTCAGGTTTTTACTGATTTTTTATTGATAATTTACTGATTTTAACTGATTTCTAATGATTTCTACTGATTTCTAATGATTTCTACTGATTTCTAATGATTTCTACTGATTTATAATGATTTCTACTGATTTATAATGATTTCTACTGATTTCTAATGATTTCTACTGATTTATAATGATTTCTACTGATTTCTAATGATTTCTACTGATTTTTACTGTTTTTTTACTGATTTTTTTAACAGATTTTTACTGTTTTTTTATTGATAATTTACTGATTTTTCACTGACTTTTTTCCTGATTTTTACTGTTTTTTAAGGATTTTTAAGGATTTTTTCAGCTTTTTACTGATTTTTTTATTGATAATTTATTGATTTCTACTGGGTTTTTTCTGTGTTTTTTCCCGATTTTTACTGATTTTTTTCTGACAATTTACTGATTTGTCACTGATTTTTTTTTTCACCGACTTTTTGACTGACTTATTCCTGATTTTTATTGATTTTTTTACTTGTTTTAACTGATTTCTAATGATTTCTAATGATTTCTAATGATTTCTACTGATATCTACTGATATCTAATGATTTCTAATGATTTCTACTGATTTCTAATGATTTCTAATGATTTTTACTGATTTTTCACTGACTTTTTTACTGACTTTTTTCCTCATTTTTATTGATTTTTTTACTGATTTCAACTGATTTTTATGCACACACGATCAGATATATTCGTGCACCCAAAACAACCGCATTAACGCATTTATTTTTAATTTGATTATTTTATTTTTAACAAAATGCCAAGGTTGATATTTGATATTTCGAGAGGCCGAGAATGCCATTAAAAAAAAACATATTTTTAATAATAATCAGATTTGAATATTTATTTACCAAAACGAATTTTATCGTTAGATGTCAAAAAGAGATAAGACGATATCATTTTGAATAACAAATTATACGAGGTGCAATATAAATACAAATTATTATCGACAATATTCTGAATTGTCTACAAAAAATTAAAAAAACAATCTAAATAGTCCTGAAAAAGTTCTAAACTGTTCTAATATAGTCAAGAATCCGGTACAGAATAATGGTTACAAACAAAAATTGTTCTAAACGATTCTGAAGAGTTATAATTAGTTCTGGAATAGTTCTAAGATAGTCCTAATATCGTCCTCAACTGTTTTAAATAGTCCTAAACAGTTCTAAACAGTTCTAAACAGTTCTAAACAGTTCTAAACAGTTCTAAACAGTTCTAAACAGTTCTAAACAGTTCTATACAGTTCTAAACAGTTCTAAACAGTTCTAAACAGTTCTAAACAGTTCTAAACAGTTCTAAACAGTTCTAAACAGTTCTAAACAGTTCTAAACAGTTCTAAACCGTTCTAAATGACCCAGAAAAGTTCAAATTTATTCTGGAACCAGTTCTAAATGGTTCAAAGATCGTGCTGAACTATTTCATTGGTTATAAAATGGTTCTAAACGATTCTGGACAATTCTATTTTTTTCTGGAACAGTTCTAAAATCGTCCTGAACTGTTTCAAATGATCCTAGATAATTCAAAAATGATTCCGAAGGGTTCTAATTTGTCCTAGAGCAGTTCTCTAATTCTTCTACTATATCTAGTATAAAACCTGTATACAGAATGTCCCACTCTTTTATACGATATTATCTCCAAAACAAACCGGAATTGTTATAATTTCGCGCATTTTTACGAATGTAAGAGAATTTTTGATACGCATTTGACAGTTGACATTCCTTAATTTGACATGTACGTCACTTGTCATCTGTCAATTGTTTAAAATTACGACAATTAGCGCATTTTTACTAATTTTCGTGAATTATTTAGTCATTTAACATTTGACATTCCGTATTTTGACGTGTGTACGTCATTTGTCATCTATCAATTAAACTAAATTGGACATATTTTAGCGCATTTTCAATAATTTTGCTGAATTAAGGTACTCATCTGACAGTTGACATTCCGTATTTTGACATGAACGTCACTTGTCATTTGCCATTTCGACTAAATTGGATATATTTCAGCGCATTATTACAAATCGCACCAAATTTTAAGTTCTAATTTGACAGTTGAGATCTCTTGTACTCTAATTCTTCTACTATATCTACTATAAAAACCTGTATACAGAATGTCCCACTTTTCTATACAATATTATCTCCAAAACAAACCGGAATTGTTATAATTTCGCGCATTTTTACGAATGTAAGAGAATTTTTGATACGCATTTGACAGTTGACATTCCTTAATTTGACATGTACGTCACTTGTCATCTGTCAATTGATTAAAATTACGACAATTAGCGCATTTTTACTAATTTTCGTGAATTATTTAGTCATTTAACATTTGACATTCCGTATTTTGACGTGTGTACGTCATTTGTCATCTATCAATTAAACTAAATTGGACATATTTTAGCGCATTTTCAATAATTCTACTGAATTAAGGTGCTCATCTGACAGTTGACATTCCGTATTTTGACATGAACGTCACTTGTCATTTGCCATTTCGACTAAATTGGATATATTTTAGCGCATTATTACAAATCGCACCAAATTTTAAGTTCTAATTTGACAGTTGAGATCTCTTGTACTCTAATTTTTCTACTATATCTACTATAAAAACCTGTATACAGAATGTCCCACTTTTCTATACGATATTATCTCCAAAACAAACCGGAATTGTTATAATTTCGCGCATTTTTACGAATGTAAGAGAATTTTTGATACGCATTTGACAGTTGACATTCCTTAATTTGACATGTACGTCACTTGTCATCTGTCAATTGATTAAAATTACGACAATTAGCGCATTTTTACTAATTTTCGTGAATTATTTAGTCATTTAACATTTGACATTCCGTATTTTGACGTGTGTACGTCATTTGTCATCTATCAATTAAACTAAATTGGACATATTTTAGCGCATTTTCAATAATTCTACTGAATTAAGGTGCTCATCTGACAGTTGACATTCCGTATTTTGACATGAACGTCACTTGTCATTTGCCATTTCGACTAAATTGGATATTTTTAGCGCATTATTACAAATCGCACCAAATTTTAAGTTCTACATTGACAGTTGAGATCTCTTGTACTCTAATTCTTCTACTATATCTACTATAAAAACCTGTATACAGAATGTCCCACTTTTCTATACGATATTATCTCCAAAACAAACCGGAATTGTTATAATTTCGCGCATTTTTACGAATGTAAGAGAATTTTTGATACGCATTTGACAGTTGACATTCCTTAATTTGACATGTACGTCACTTGTCATCTGTCAATTGATTAAAATTACAACAATTAGCGCATTTTTACTAATTTTCGTGAATTATTTAGTCATTTAACATTTGACATTCCGTATTTTGACGTGTGTACGTCATTTGTCATCTATCAATTAAACTAAATTGGACATATTTTAGCGCATTTTCAATAATTCTGCTGAATTAAGGTGCTCATCTGACAGTTGACATTCCGTATTTTGACATGAACGTCACTTGTCATTTGCCAATTCGACTAACAATAAATTGGATATATTTTAGTGCATTATTACAAATCGCACCAAATTTTAAGTTCTAATTTGACAGTTGAGATCTCTTGTACTCTAATTCTTCTACTATATCTACTATAAAAACCTGTATACAGAATGTCCCACTTTTCTATACGATATTATCTCCAAAACAAACCGGAATTGTTATAATTTCGCGCATTTTTACGAATGTAAGAGAATTTTTGATACGCATTTGACAGTTGACATTCCTTAATTTGACATGTACGTCACTTGTCATCTGTCAATTGATTAAAATTACAACAATTAGCGCATTTTTACTAATTTTCGTGAATTATTTAGTCATTTAACATTTGACATTCCGTATTTTGACGTGTGTACGTCATTTGTCATCTATCAATTAAACTAAATTGGACATATTTTAGCGCATTTTCAATAATTCTGCTGAATTAAGGTGCTCATCTGACAGTTGACATTCCGTATTTTGACATGAACGTCACTTGTCATTTGCCAATTCGACTAACAATAAATTGGATATATTTTAGTGCATTATTACAAATCGCACCAAATTTTAAGTTCTAATTTGACAGTTGAGATCTCTTGTACTCTAATTCTTCTACTATATCTACTATAAAAACCTGTATACAGAATGTCCCACTTTTCTATACGATATTATCTCCAAAACAAACCGGAATTGTTATAATTTCGCGCATTTTTACGAATGTAAGAGAATTTTTGATACGCATTTGACAGTTGACATTCCTTAATTTGACATGTACGTCACTTGTCATCTGTCAATTCATTAAAATTACTACATTTAGCGCATTTTTACTAATTTTTGTGAGTTTTAGGTACTCATATGACAGTTGACATGCCGCATTTTGACGTTTACGCCACTTGTCATCTGTCAATTAAACTAAATTGGACACATTTTAGCGCATTTTCAATAATTCTACTGAATTTAAGGTACTCATCTGACAGTTGACATTCCGTATTTTGACATGAACGTCACTTGTCATTTGCCAATTCGACTAACAATAAATTGGATATATTTTAGTGCATTATTACAAATCGCACCAAATTTTAAGTTCTAATTTGACAGTTGACATCCCTTGTACTTGTCACTTGTCAATCGAAATTGACACTTTTTTTTAGGCACAGCCCACTCGATTTTTTTTTCTCGTCCTCTTTTATTCGAGTTTCCTTCGTCCGGCTCATAATTAAAATGATTTTTTTACGACCGGATCGTTCGGTCCGGTTTTTACGGCCTTCCCCCTCCTCCTCCGGGGGGACAACCCGGAGGAAAAACAATCGCCCGGAATTCCCGGAGAGTTCGATTTCTCGGACGTAATATGAGTAATCTCGCCCGTCCGCGACTCGACAAACGGTTATCGGTCCGGATTTTTCCGGGGAGACGAAAACCCGGAGGGGCCTGGAAAACCCCCCCTCGTCCAGTTTCTGGAATAACAAAAGTTTACGACGTCCTCCGGCCGATCCGGAAAAACAATACCTACTCCGCGATATCGACAATGTAAATACATGCGATTGTAGTAGTTATCTGGAAACGACCAAAACCGATCCAGAAATAGCCAGAAATAAATAATGGTGCATTTAGACTTTTTTTAACAATTAGATTCTTCAAATGATCGAAAAAATCCCAAAAATTCATCCAGACATTTATCCAAAAACGTATCCAATAATTTATGCAGAAATGTCCAAATATTATCCAGAGACACGCATATATCGTCCATTTAGAAGGCTTAAAACAACAATTAAGACACTGCAAATATTCGAGAAAAAAATCTACCAAAAAAAAGCATATCCAGAAATTTATCCAGAAACGTCCAAATATTATCCAGATACACGCATATATCGTCCATTTAGAAGGCTTAAAACAACAATTAAGACACTGCAAATATTCGAGAAAAAAAAGCTACCAAAAAAGCATATCCAGAAATTTATCCAGAAACGTCCAAATATTATCCAGAGACACGCATATATCGTCCATTTAGAAGGCTTAAAACAACAATTAAGACACTGCAAATATTCGAGAAAAAAAAGCTACCAAAAAAGCATATCCAGAAATTTATCCAGAAACGTCCAAATATTATCCAGATACACGCATATATCGTCCATTTAGAAGGCTTAAAACAACAATTTAGACACTGCAAATAATCGAGAAAAAAAAATGAAAAAAAAATATTATCCAGAAATTTATCCAGAAACGTCCAAAATCCTATCCAGAGATAAATACGTGCGACACGGTGAGTTTTTAAACAACAATTAGACGCTCTCCGGGGATATAATAAGCGAAATAATTTCGACTGGAACGTTAACGAGCGAGCGCTATCCAGAGCGCTTTCCAGAGCGAATTTCCCGGGGCGTAAAAGTGAAAATGCAAAAGTGCAAGAGAGTGCACTCGAAGGTTTTCCGGGAGAGTCCGTTTTCCTGACGCCCGCCGCTTCCGACACACCATACACACTCGACTTTAAGTAGATCCAGAATTTCCAGAATTTCCTAACACGTGCACATATATACGCCGCGTAAACACGCGATAATAACACGTCATTAAATGAAGTACCCGGAGATTTTACTGGATTTAATACCGAAAGGATCAGAAATGGAAATTAATCCAGTTTCTGGATACATTTTTGGATACAATTTTTGGATAGATTTTTTTCGATTATTTTGACTGTCTAATTGTTGTCTAAACATTTCTAAATGGAACATTAACTCGAATCTGGATGAATTTTGCACATTTCTGGATAAATTTCTGAATAAACTTCTGGATAAATTTCCGGATAAATTTCTGGATACATTTCTGGATACATTTCTGTATATATTTCTGTATAAATGTCTAGATAAATGTCTGGATAAATGTCTGGATAAATTTCTGGATACATTTCTGGATACATTTCTGGATAAATGTCAGGATAAATTTCTGGATAAATTTCTGGATGAATTTCTGGATACATTTCTGGATAAATTTCTGGATAATTTTTGGTCACTTTCCAAATAACGGGAGGGATGACATTGGACGATATACGGTCGAATTTGGCAAATATTCGCGATATTTGATCGATTGATTAATGTTAATATTTATTCGAAATTGGGAATATAAACAAAGCAACAAACCGAGGTGAGTTTTGATAAGCTCATTTCTGGCAAATTGATTTCGAAGCCTCGAAACGTTCCATATGCATGTATCCAGATTATCGAGCTTTAATATATAGTCATAATAATAATATAAATAAATCGCGAAACGAAAAATATTCCAATGTAAATTTGTTTATTTGTATGTATTTTGTTATTGATTTAATCAAATTTTAATTAGTAGGCGTTGAAAATACATATGTCATTACTGTCAATTTTTATTGATATCTGACGTTTGATGCAATAAAATTCTACTTAGTAGGCGTTGAAAATATACATGTCATTATTGTACAATTTTTTGACATCTGACATATGTCAAAATTATTGATATATTTGACGCATAGATAAAATTCGACGTATCTACTCGCTTATAATTTTTTTGTTCCTCAAAAATGCAATCATATTCTTATCGCAGTGCAGTTTGCAGATTGCAGATTGCAGATTTTCCAGGAATTTCCAGGAATAAATTTGATTTATTCGTTTAACGCAAGATAAAAAATCGCCGAGTCTGGATGAGCGTCGGGAAAGACGGCGCGAAACGTCGCCTCTCCAGAAACAGGAAACCGGAAACTGTACGTTATATTCCGCTGGAGCGGCGTCGCGACGCTCTCCGGGCTGCAAAACACCAACGACGCCCTTATTTCTTATTATATTATCTCTACAAATATACTATATTTAAATAAATCTACTCGGTGTGCTGTGGAGAAGTATTTGTATGATTTATTAAGTTGATTTTTTGTACTTTTTTGTGTTAGTTGAGCTTGCGAAGCGAGCGAGAACAAGGGTCAAGGGACGGATGGTGGACTCCTACTTAACAAGTTTCGTCTTATATCTCGGAAATTAGGGGATTTTTCGAAATTTTTTATTCTTCAAAACTTGTAGAGAATTGTTTTTTTAAAAAGACGGTGAATATTTTAGATTTTTATCTCAAGTAGTTTTCGAGATAATTCAGGTTTTTTGAAGATTAGCATTAGAAATTTGGTTTTTTTATGTACATTAGGATAAAAAAGTCGAAATATCTCGAAAAATTGTGGATTTTTCGAAGTTTTTTATTCTTCAAAACTTGTAGAGAATTGTTTTTTTAACAAAATTGTGATAATTTTACATTTTTATCTCAATTAGTTTTCGAGATAATTCAGGTTTTACAAAGAATAGCACTAGAATTTTGGTTTTTTTCATGTAGGTACATTAGTACAAAAAAGTCAAAATAACTCGGAAATCTGTGGTTTTTACGAAATATTTCATTCTTCAAAACTTGTAGAGAATTGATTTTTCAATAAAACACCGAAATTTTGGTTTTACTATCTCAAGTAGTTTTCGAGATAATTCAGGTTTTTTTAAAGATTAGCATTAGAAATTTGGTTTTTTATATACATTAGGATAAAAAAGTAGAAATATCTCGGAAATTTGTGGATTTTTCGAAATTTTTTATTCTTTAAAACTAGTAGAGAATTGTTTCTTTAAGAAAATGGTGAAAATTTTAGATTTTTATCTGAAGAAGGTTTCGAGATAATTCAGGTTTTTCAAAGATTAGCACTAGAAATTTGGTTTTTTTATGTACATTTGGATAAAAAAGTCGAAATATCTCGGAAATCTGTGGTTTTTTCGAAATATTTTATTCTTCAAAACTTGTAGAGAATTGTTTCTTTGACAAAACGGTGAAAATTTTATATTTTTATCTCTATTATTTTACGAGATAATTTAGGTTTTACAAAGAATAGCACCAGAAATTTTTTTTTTCATGTAGGTACATTAGTACAAAAAAGTCAAAATAACTCGGAAATCTGTGGTTTTTTCGAAATTTTTCATTCTTCAAAACTTGTAGAGAATTGATTTTTCAATAAAACACCGAAATTTTAGTTTTTCTATCTCAATTAGTTTTCGAGATAATCGAAATGAATTACCTACATTAATCTCACGATTACCTGCATTATCATCCCCTAATAAAACCATCCCCCCGCCGCGACACCACCCCCAAACTCCCCCCATAAAAAAACCCTTTCCAAAACAAACTTCATCACGTACTTTCACCCCACAATTACAGTACCACCCCCTTCGCAGGACAAGCCGAACTTTTCCAACCCCCACCCCCCACGTCCCTATATCGTAAATAATTCAAGAGGAAGCGCCCGGAGGAAAAAGGTACAAGGGTCGCCGGGCGCCCTCTATATTTCCCGCAACTACTATAAATTAACTTATAGCGACACGTCCGAGAAACTTTTCCGAAGGAATCCCCTTTCACCCCCTCGCAACCCCCTTAGGCCGGGCCCCGCGTAACAACGCAAGAAACTCCGGGGGGCGCTCGTCAAGTGAAAACCAGTCGAAACAATGACCCGACTTTGCATTATTCGCGAATCAACCCCTTCCAGTTCCACCCCTATTCGGGCCCCTGGGGGTTGGAGTAGGCGAGTGAAAATTACAAGTACCTGTATTGAAGTCGTGTTGGATAAGTGTGCGTTGAATGGTTAAAGAAGTGTCATAAATAAGTGACCAAGGGGCGTGCAAATAGGGGTTGATATTAGGGGTTGAAATTGTGTGTATGAGCAAAAATAATTGTTTTTCTTTTTTTTGATGAAAAATGATGATTTAGAAAGGTTTAAGGGTTAATTTAGATCAAATTAGGTCAAAACTACCCCTTTACGTATTGCAGAAATAGGGGTAGTTTCGTTAAAAAAAATCAAATTCGTTTAAATTTTCTGCACCGTTTCAAACGCTGTTATAATTAAGCAGGATAATAAAAAATAATGATTTTTTTTAACCCTCCACCCTTAAGGTTCACCCTTAAAGATGCGCCCGGAGAAGAGAAAAGAAGGTCGAAAGATTTGTAAATACACAGAAGGGAATTAAGCGACCTTAATCTCCTCTTTGCAGAGCGATTAATTCGAAGGGCTCGCGATTTATTTGCCATCCCCCGTCCGAGAAAGGGGTGGGGGCGAGCGGGGCGCGTAAAAGAAAAATTAGGAAATCCGTTTGTCGGAAGGGCGCCGCCGGTCTCTAAATCATTTTATCTTCGCAACATAAAAAGAAAAATGAAGTGCCATAAGTCTGAATTACGGGCGGGGACCTATTATTTCGTTTTAACAAAGCCCCGAAATGGGGGGGATGTGGGGCGAGTGGGGCGCCGCGGGCGACTAGATTTATCGTTCGAAAATATGAAAATCGAGTTGATTTTTTCGTCGATTAATTCAAGTCGATTGTTGGCATTTGAATGACAGATGAATGACAGATGAATGACAGATGAATGACAGATGAATGACAGATATGAATGACAGATGAATGACAGATGAATTGGCAGATGAATGACAGATGAATGACAGATATGAATGACAGATATGAATGACAGATGAATGACAGATGAATTGGGCAGATGAATGACAGATGAATGACAGATGAATTGGCAGATGAATGACAGATGAATGACAGATGAATGATAGATGAATGACAGATGAATGACAGATATGAATGACAGATATGAATGACAGATATGAATGACAGATATGAATGGCAGATGAATGACAGAAGAATTGGCAGATGAATGACAGATGAATGTCAGATGAATGTCAGATGAATGACAGATGAATGACAGATGAACGACATATGAACGACAGATGAACGACGGATGAATTGACTAGATGAATGACAGATGAATGACAGATGAATGACAAATGAATTGACTAGATGAATTAAGTAGATGAATTAACTAGATGAATTAACTAGATGAATTAACTAGATGAATTAACTAGATGAATTAACTAGATGAATTAACTAGATGAATTAACTAGATGAATTAACTAGATGAATTGACTAGATGAATTGACTAGATGAATTGACTAGATGAATTGACTAGATGAATTAACTAGATGAATTGACTAGATGAATGACAGATGAATGGCAGATGAATGACAGAAGAATTGGCAGATGAATGACAGATGAATGTCAGATGAATGTCAGATGAATGACAGATGAATGACAGATGAACGACATATGAACGACAGATGAACGACGGATGAATTGACTAGATGAATGACAGATGAATGACAGATGAATGACAAATGAATTGACTAGATGAATTAAGTAGATGAATTAACTAGATGAATTAACTAGATGAATTAACTAGATGAATTAACTAGATGAATTAACTAGATGAATTAACTAGATGAATTAACTAGATGAATTAACTAGATGAATTAACTAGATGAATTGACTAGATGAATTGACTAGATGAATTGACTAGATGAATTGACTAGATGAATTGACTAGATGAATTAACTAGATGAATTGACTAGATGAATGACAGATGAATGACGGATGAATGACAGATGAATGACAGATGAATGACAGATGACTAATGACAGATGACTAATGACAGATGAATGACATTTTATCTTTATTCTCGCAACATAAAAAATTAAATGTGCAATAGGTCTGAATTAGGGGCGGGGACCTATTATTTCGTTTTAACAAAGCCCCGAAATGGGGGGGTGAGTGGGGCACCGCGGGCGACTAGATTTATCGTTCGAAAATATGAAAATCGAGTCGATGTTTTCGTCGATTAATTCGCGCCGATACTCCTCTACCTAATTTCCGATTTTTCATATTTTCGTTTGTGTACCTTTTTCATCCCACTTCCGATTTTTTTTTCGTTTGTTTTAACGGTTTTATCCCACTTCTGATCGCTTAATTCGGTCGTCTGGCGGGAAAATGGGGAGCGAACTCCACCGGGCGCGGTTTATCCATTAAATGGCGATTGATTGATCGCCTAATGCGCCCGAAATTCGATATTGAATACACCTCAAAACCCGCCCTTAATGGAGGCGAAAATGCCACTTTTTTTTAAATTAAAAGATTATCCCCACAGCTCGTTCGACATAATCGCAAGACAAGTGAATGACAGATGCCTAATGACAGATGGCAGAATGACAGATGGCAATGACAGATGGCAGAATGACAGATGACAGAATGACAGATGGCAGAATGACAGATGGCAGAATGACAGATGGCAGAATGACCGATGGCAGAATGACAGATGGCAGATTGACAGATGGCAGAATGACAGATGGCAGAATGACCGATGGCAGAATGACAGATGGCAAATTGACAGATGGTAGAATGACAGATGGCAGATTGACAGATGGCAGAATGACAGATGACAGAATGACAGATGGCAGAATGACAGATGACAGAATGACAGATGGCAGAATGACAGATGGCAGATTGACAGATGGTAGAATGACACATGGCAGAATGACACATGGCAGAATGACAGATGGCAGAATGACAGATGGCAGAATGACAGATGGCAGAATGACAGATGGCAGAATGACAGATGGCAGAATGACAGATGGCAGAATGACAGATGGCAGAATGACAGATGACTAATGACAAATCAATGACAAATGGATGACAGATGAATGACAAATGAATGACATACTTGACAAGTTTACTTGTACCAATTTATTTGAATAGTTTAGCTGAAATACCGAAAAATACCAGTCCTCTTTTTCCTTTTCATAAAGAATCGATTAATTATTCTCTTTGTATATCTACGTATAAAAATAACGCAATAAAATCGCGGCCGGCTCGGATTAAAAATTCCATATATTTTAGGGTACGGCACGCTGAAATGCACTCACTCCCAACTCACTGGCCTTTTGCTGACCTTGCCGCCGGTTAATAATTTAACGGAATGTTCCTGTTTCTCCAAAGTATCGCCAATGCTGCTTATTTTGCCATTCACCTACTATATAGTACATGAGCCCACCGTCATTATACGAACCGTCAAAAATTAAAAAAAAATTGACATTTGACATATGACACATTTGACGTTTGAGACATTTCATGCGCGATTTGACAAGTGACAGTTGAGGGTTAATTGGTATTTCATTTATGAAACCTTTGACGTATGAATCATTTGACGTGAGACATTTGACGTATGAGACAGTTGACGTAAAAAATTTGAATTATGACATTTGGATATGTGACATTTGGAGTATGACATTTGCTGTATGATATTTAACGTAAAAAACATTTGACGTATGACGTATGACATTCTACGTCTCAATTGCAACATTCTATTGTGTAATTTTTTTATTTGTGATTATCTAGCGAGCACAGGAAATGGTACAATCGAACTTCGCTTTGGATGACGCGTAATTAAATCGATTAAAATCGATTACAATCGAGTGCGATTTTCTGGGAAACGATAAGATTTTATCGGGCTACTCGATGCGATTTCGAATTAATAATAATTTTTAGCAAAATGGCGACATTTCGATCGCCCCTCGTAGGTGTTATTTGAATGTTCAACGACCCGGCGACCGTGACTGTATAATATAACGTATAGAGTTATACCTGAAATGTGAAAGTTGTCGTGGAACATTCGCTATTTTATTTCTATAGATATTTTCGCGTTTGTAATAATAACAACAACGTGTAGAAGAGAGAATATAGTAAGAGTCGCGTAGCGTTAAAATTTCGTTAATTAATTTTTAATTTGAAAAATTCGTATACTTTCTAAATTAAAGTGTGCGCTGCTCGCTATGACAATTCGATTGTCATGGAGATTTTAGCGTTAATGAGCGCTAATTATTAGCGAAAATTTTGTTTGATGTATTTTAAATTTAATACAGATTTTTTTTTGTGATTAAATATTTTATCTGTAATTTTTGCGAATCGTTATCTTTTAAGTACTCGAAAATATGTTGTATATTTCCGAAAATTTTACAATTTTTTTAGTTAAATCTTAGATCATACATAAATGGATGCTTCAGTACCATAAAAACTGAATGTACGTCACGGTTCCAACATTTCCAACATGCCTTTTTCACATTATCTCATTCTGCTTTATAGAATTTCTAATAGCTTTATCTTTGTTTTGGTCAGCTAATGGAGCATGCGCATTGAAAACTTGAACGTATGAATTAGATAACTGTTTAAATATATCTTGTTGCCAGATTTATCTAGATTTATTATTAATTCAAATATTTTAACACTTTTGAATTATATCTATGCATATTTATCAAAAATTATAATGTTTAAGTTCGTATATGAAATTTTGATGTATAGATATTTTAACTTTATAATTATTAATAAAAATAGTTAATACATTATTTATTTTTGGTACAAGATAAAAAGAGAAAAGAAATAGCTTTTAGAAATTTGGCAACGTTGCTACTTTCTAATTCCTAACCTAATCCTAATCTAACCTAACTTTTGCTAACCTCAAAACGTCAAGTGTTTGCTTTGATTGTCATTTCTTATTTTTTTATATTTGAATTATTGAATATGGTTACGTAAATAAAATTCAAAGTATGAATGTTTAAATTTGGCGCTAATTCTGTATGTCAAATGTATCATAAGATGTCAGTTGACCAAAAGAAAGATGGAGCGTTAAGAAACACAACATGTTAAACAAGGATGGGTAATTAAAGTACGTCACTGATATGTTGCAACCGAGTTTTTACTTCATCGATGCATCCATTTATATATGATCTAAGAGTTAAATAAAGTAATACGTCAAATGTCTCATACGTTAAAAATTCATACGCCAAATGTCATCTCATATACGTCAAATGTCACGTGTCAAATATTTCGTACGTAAAATGTCACTTGTCAATTTTTTTAATTAAAAATAAAAATAGAGGATGTTATTGAGGAGTATAAGTTAAATTCGTATAATTTAATAGTACTATTTATTTGCTAAAATATCATAAAATTTACAAATTTACAGCTAACTCTATCGTATATTATATTTAATAAAATAAGATAAAAAAATAGAATTTCATCGAATAATTAATTTAAATAGCTACATCACAATAATCGGCAAGTTCTAATAAAAGAATTGCGTTTTCAACACGTCCACTGCCTCACCATTGACAAAATATACAATTTATTATTTTTTAGTACATTATTACAAAATGGGCGTTATTTTTGCCAGCGACGTCACTTACAAATTAATGACGTCACTACCAAAAACCGCGCTCTAACTTGATCGACTACTCAAATCAAAGTTGGCAACATTCCTCCCGTTGCCAACCCAAATTAACGCGTCATCTCGCCGCCATTGCTACCCTCGATATCGTTGTTATTATTCAAAATCAAGAGCTCCTCGTCCGACAACAGCACCGTTTTCTTGTCAAACACCTTCCCCTTCACCCGCACCTCCAAATTCTCCCCACCATACGACAACAATGGCGACACCTCCACCTCATCTGACGTCACCACACCCCCGGCCTTCCTGATCCACTCCGCGTGCAACCGCAACAAATCCCTTTTGCACGTCATAGGGCAATCCACGGCCGCCTCGTCGGAGTTTTTCAAGGCGCTGAACTCGCCGCCGCGTCCCACCTCCCACGCCACGAATTTTCGAGCGAACTCGAACACGTCAAACACGAATTTCTCTATTTTAATACCGTTTGGGGCAGTTGGCGCCACTCGGCGCCCATCGGCGCCCACATGCGCTATCTTCTTTTTGGCCACGTGCAGCTTCAAGTCTTCTTCGTGCACCTCCACGACCCGCTCCAGGAACTCCACGGTGAAGAAATGGTTGCAAATGTTCCCGGCGTCGAATTCCAGCGTACCGTCGGGGCGAGTTTGGCGCGCCGTCTCCGCGCCGATTTCGCTGTACTCGACAACGCGGTACTTCCCGTCGGCTCGGCACACCACCCCCACGGCCTCCTCGGCGCGCGACTTCTTCACCACCTTGGCGCCGCACTCGGCGCCGCGCTGTACACAATACCCCACGAATACGGGATCGGCGACCTTCACGAGGATGTTGTCCACGCTGTAGGCGTGCACGTATTTTATACCGCGTTGGCGCATGTCCTCCAGGACCTGGTGCACTTTCAGCGCCCTGTAGATGCCGCCGTTGCCGTCCGGTGCCAGCGCTACGGAGTGTTTCTGATCGAGCAGGATCTTGCCGTTGAAGTCGAAGCACGGTAGTACTCCTTGCTCGAAGAGCACCACGTCCTGGGGGTTCAATCCGAAGTAGTCGTGGCGCTTTAGATACTTCTCTGTGGTGGAGTTCGTGGCTTCGCTGGTCATTATATACCAGCAGATCTTCCCCGTGGCTCCGGTTTGTTGCTTAGCCAGTGCTACCAACCTCCTCAATCGCTCGGCTTGGAGCTGGAAGAGGGTCTTCTCCGAGGGCAACCCCACCGAGTACATCCCCTTGGGGTGGCTGACGCCCAGCCTGGTGCCCTGCCCGCCGGCCATCAGCAGCACGGCCACCGTGCCCGCGGCGATCTCCTGCAGGCCTCTGCGGCGGTACTGCGGCGACGCGGAGGACTCCTCGGAGGCGATGGCGTCGTCGGGCAGCGGCGCCATGGAGGGCGCGTTGGAGGCGGCGGCGGCGGCGGCGGCTTTGGCGAAGAGGGCGGTGGCGCGGCGCAGGTCGATGGAGGCCAGCTGGCGCCGGAGGGCGGCGAGCTCGGCGGGGGCGAGGTCGGCGGCGAAGCGCAGGAGGTGGGGCTGGCCGGCGCGGCGGAGCTCCTCGGCGACGGCGTCGCTGGTGCTGGTGGAGCTGTTGGTGATGGCGGTCATCGTGCGAGAGTTCGGCGGGTACTGAGCTGGGGTACTCGAGCGGACGAGCGTGATGCGTGTAGTAGGCAGTGGGTTTGGGGAAAGCGGTGTGTGAGTGGCGGGTGGGGGGGGAGTTGGGTACTTTTACTTTCGAATTGTTTCGATTGTATTATAATGTGCTCGGTACTATACGAGTACGAGTACTGTATATTATCTCGACGGGATGCTAGAAGATTAGATTTGTTTAGATTATAACGATTATTATTTATTTGATTAATGGATATTTTTTTTGGAAAATAGTTGGAATTAAAATTAGAATCGTTTTTGAATTGTTTTCTGAATCATTTAGGACTGTTCAGAATCCTTTAGAACCATGTTAGAACTGACTAGAACCGTCTGAAACAGTTCAGGACGATGTTAGAATTATTTAGAACAGTTCAGAATAATTTAGAACCATGTTAGAACTGACTAGAACCGTCTGAAACAGTTCAGGACGATGTTAGAATTATTTAGAACTGTTCAGAATAATTTAGAACCATGTTAGAACTGACTAGAACCGTCTGAAACAGTTCAGGACGATGTTAGAATTATTTAGAACAGTTCAGAATAATTTAGAACCATGTTAGAACTGACTAGAACCGTCTGAAACAGTTCAGGACGATGTTAGAATTATTTAGAACTGTTCAGAATAATTTAGAACCATGTTAGAACTGACTAGAACCGTCTGAAACAGTTCAGGACGATGTTAGAATTATTTAGAACAGTTCAGAATAATTTAGAACCATGTTAGAACTGACTAGAACCGTCTCTGAAACAGTTCAGGACGATTAGAATTATTTAGAACTGTTCAGAATCCTTTAGAACCATGTTAGAACTGACTAGAACCGTCTGAAACAGTTCAGGACTATGTTAGAATCATTTAGAACTAGTTTAGAACTGACTAGAACCGTCTGAAACAGTTCAGGTAGATTTTAGAATTATTTAGAACTGTTCAGAATCCTTTAGTACCATGTTAGAACTGACTAGAACCGTCTGAAACAGTTCAGGACTATGTTAGAATCATTTAGAACTAGTTTAGAACTGACTAGAACCGTCTCTGAAACAGTTCAGGTAGATTTTAGAATTATTTAGAACTGTTCAGAATCCTTTAAAACCATGTTAGAACTGACTAGAACCGTCTGAAACAGTTCAGGACGATTTTAGAATCATTGTAGAACTCACCAGGACCTTTTAAAATAGTTCAGAACGAAATTAGAATCCTCCGAACTTAATATATATCCCCATTTAGAATTGATTAGGACTGTTTGAAACTGTTCAGGATAATCTTAGAACCGTCTAAAATAATTTAGAATTCTTTTAGAAATGACTACAACCTTTTCAAACAGTTCAGGAAAAACTTAAAACTGTCCAGAATCATTTAGAACTAGTTTAGAACTGACTAGAACCGTCTGAAACAGTTCAGGACGATTTTAGAATCATTGTAGAACTCAGCAGGACCTTTTTAAAACAATTCAAAATGAACTTAGAATCCTCCGAACTTAATATATCCCCATTTAGAATTGATTAGGACTCTTTGAAACTGTTCAGGATATAATCTTAGAGCTGTCCAGAATCATTTAGAACTGTTTTAAAACTGACTAAGACCGTTTGAAATTGTTCATGGTGCAACTAATTAGAACTATCCAGAATCTTTTGGGACCGGTTCAGAACTCTTTTGAACTATATAATTAATTTAACATCATTTAGAACACTTTCAGGACTATTTAGAATTTTTCAATCCAAAAAATTAGTCTAATTTAACGAAATATCCTCATCCTATATATCATCAAATCCACCCAAAAAACAAGTACTCGTGTTATTTATAAATAAAAAATATTTATTCATCACTTAAACAACATTTTTACATTTCATATATAAAAAACAAAATTTAATATATTATAAATATATTTCTACAAATACATATTTAGTAAATATACTATAGTAAATACAGTGAATTCACTATGTGAATACCCTACCGAATAACCAACTTATTCTCCACGTGACTTATAACTCCTTGGGCTACTTGATTAGGAGTCGTAGAATATAACTTAATAGGCAAACTCCACACCATAGTCTCCACCGTGACGTCACCGGGAGCCTGCCAATGAGTCTCCCCCACCTCGGGTAAATTAATTTCTTTAGTCGTACTCGTAACGAACTCGAAATGCAATCTCCAACTCAATCCCACTAATTATTAAAAAATTAAACGCAAATTAACAACAAATTCTCATATAGACGATCACAGAACCATTTTGGAACTGTCCAGAATCATTTTGAACTGTTTTAAAAGGTCCAGAATCATTTAGAACTGTTTTAAAACTGACTAGAACTATTTAAAGCAGTTTGGGACTATCTCAGAACCGTTTTGAAACTGTCCAAGACCTTTTGAAACAGTTCAGGACCATTTTGGACCTGTCCAGAATCATTTTGAACTGTTTTAAAAGGTCCAGAATCATTTAGAACTGTTTTAAAACTGACTAAAACTATTTAAAGCAGTTTGGGACTATCTCAGAACCGTTTTGAAACTGTCCAAGACCTTTTGAAACAGTTCAGGACCATCTTGGACCTGTCCAGAATCATTTTGAACTGTTTTAAAAGGTCCAGAATCATTTAGAACTGTTTTAAAACTGACTAAAACTATTTAAAGCAGTTTGGGACTATCTCAGAACCGTTTTGAAACTGTCCAAGACCTTTTGAAACAGTTCAGGACCATCTTGGACCTGTCCAGAATCATTTTGAACTGTTTTAAAACTGACTAAAACTATTTAAAGCAGTTTGGGACTATCTCAGAACCGTTTTGAAACTGTCCAAGACCTTTTGAAACAGTTCAGGACCATCTTGGACCTGTCCAGAATCATTTAGAACTGTTTTAAAACTGACTAAAACTATTTAAAGCAGTTTGGGACTATCTCAGAACCGTTTTGAAACTGTCCAAGACCTTTTGAAACAGTTCAGGACCATCTTGGACCTGTCCAGAATCATTTTGAACTGTTTTAAAACGTCCAGAATCGTTTTGAACTGTTTTAAAACTGACTAGAACTATTTAAAGCAGTTTGGGACTATCTCAGAACCGTTTTGAAACTGTCCAAGACCTTTTGAAACAGTTCAGGACCATCTTGGACCTGTCCAGAATCATTTTGAACTGTTTTAAAACGTCCAGAATCATTTAGAACTGTTTTAAAACTGACTAGAACTATTTAAAGCAGTTTGGGACTATCTCAGAACCGTTTTGAAACTGTCCAAGACCTTTTGAAACAGTTCAGGACCATCTTGGACCTGTCCAGAATCATTTTGAACTGTTTTAAAACGTCCAGAATCATTTTGAACTGTTTTAAAACTGACTAGAACTATTTAAAGCAGTTTGGGACTATCTCAGAACCGTTTTGAAACTGTCCAAGACCTTTTGAAACAGTTCAGGACCATCTTGGACCTGTCCAGAATCATTTTGAACTGTTTTAAAACGTCCAGAATCATTTAGAACTGTTTTAAAACTGACTAGAACTATTTAAAGCAGTTTGGGACTATCTCAGAACCGTTTTGAAACTGTCCAAGACCTTTTGAAACAGTTCAGGACCATCTTGGACCTGTCCAGAATCATTTTGAACTGTTTTAAAACGTCCAGAATCATTTTGAACTGTTTTAAAACTGACTAGAACTATTTAAAGCAGTTTGGGACTATCTCAGAACCGTTTTGAAACTGTCCAAGACCTTTTGAAACAGTTCAGGACCATCTTGGACCTGTCCAGAATCATTTTGAACTGTTTTAAAACGTCCAGAATCGTTTTGAACTGTTTTAAAACTGACTAGAACTATTTAAAGCAGTTTGGGACTATCTCAGAACCGTTTTGAAACTGTCCAAGACCTTTTGAAACAGTTCAGGACCATCTTGGACCTGTCCAGAATCATTTTGAACTGTTTTAAAACGTCCAGAATCATTTAGAACTGTTTTAAAACTGACTAGAACTATTTAAAGCAGTTTGGGACTATCTCAGAACCGTTTTGAAACTGTCCAAGACCTTTTGAAACAGTTCAGGACCATCTTGGACCTGTCCAGAATCATTTTGAACTGTTTTAAAACGTCCAGAATCATTTTGAACTGTTTTAAAACTGACTAGAACTATTTAAAGCAGTTTGGGACTATCTCAGAACCGTTTTGAAACTGTCCAAGACCTTTTGAAACAGTTCAGGACCATCTTGGACCTGTCCAGAATCATTTTGAACTGTTTTAAAACGTCCAGAATCATTTAGAACTGTTTTAAAACTGACTAGAACTATTTAAAGCAGTTTGGGACTATCTCAGAACCGTTTTGAAACTGTCCAAGACCTTTTGAAACAGTTCAGGACCATCTTGGACCTGTCCAGAATCATTTTGAACTGTTTTAAAACGTCCAGAATCATTTTGAACTGTTTTAAAACTGACTAGAACTATTTAAAGCAGTTTGGGACTATCTCAGAACCGTTTTGAAACTGTCCAAGACCTTTTGAAACAGTTCAGGACCATTTTGGACCTGTCCAGAATCATTTTGAACTGTTTTAAAAGGTCCAGAATCATTTTGAACTGTTTTAAAACGTCCAGAATCATTTAGAATTGTTTTAAAATTGACTAGAACTATTTAAAGCAGTTTGGGACTATCTCAGAATCGTTTTGAAACTGTCCAAGACCTTTTGAAACAGTTCAGGACCATTTTGGACCTGTCCAGAATCATTTTGAACTGTTTTAAAACGTCCAGAATCATTTAGAATTGTTTTAAAATTGACTAGAACTATTTAAAGCAGTTTGGGACTATCTCAGAACCGTTTTGGAACTGTCCAAGACCTTTTCAAACAGTTCAGGACAATCTTAGAACTGTCCAGAATCATTTTGAACTGTTTTAAAACGTCCAGAATCATTTAGAACTGTTTTAAAATTGACTAGAACTATTTAAAGCAGTTTGGGACTATCTCAGAACCGTTTTGAAACTGTCCAAGACCTTTTGAAACAGTTCAGGACCATTTTGGACCTGTCCAGAATCATTTTGAACTGTTTTAAAAGGTCCAGAATCATTTAGAACTGTTTTAAAATTGACTAGAACTATTTAAAGCAGTTTGGGACTATCTCAGAACCGTTTTGAAACTGTCCAAGACCTTTTGAAACAGTTCAGAACCATTTTGGACCTGTCCAGAATCATTTTGAACTGTTTTAAAAGGTCCAGAATCATTTTGAACTGTTTTAAAACGTCCAGAATCATTTAGAATTGTTTTAAAACTGACTAGAACTATTTAAAGCAGTTTGGGACTATCTCAGAATCGTTTTGAAACTGTCCAAGACCTTTTGAAACAGTTCAGGACCATTTTGGACCTGTCCAGAATCATTTTGAACTGTTTTAAAAGGTCCAGAATCATTTTGAACTGTTTTAAAAGGTCCAGAATCATTTTGAACTGTTTTAAAACGTCCAGAATCATTCTTCAGAATCATTTTTAAAATTGACTAGGACTATTTAAAGCAGTTTGGGATTATCTCAGAACCGTTTTGGAACTGTCCAAGACCTTTTGAAACAGTTCAGGACCATCTTGGACCTGCCAGAATCATTTTGAACTGTTTTAAAAGGCCCAGAATCATTTAGAACTGTTTTAAAACTGACTAGAACTATTTAAAGCAGTTTGGGACTATCTCAGAACCATTTTGGAACTGTCCAAAACCTTTTGAAACAGTTCAGGACCATCTTGGACCTGTCCAGAATCATTTTGAACTGTTTTAAAAGATCCAGAATCATTTTGAACTGTTTTAAAAGGTCCAGAATCATTTAGAACTGTTTTAAAATTGACTAGGACTATTTAAAGCAGTTTGGGACTATCTCAGAACCGTTTTGGAACTGTCCAAGACCTTTTCAAACAGTTCAGGACCATCTTGGACCTGTCCAGAATCATTTTGAACTGTTTTAAAACTGACTAGGACTGTTTGAAACATTTCAGGACCATCTCAGAACCGTCTCATAACCATTTTGGAACTGTCCAAGACCTTTTAAAACAGTTCAGGACCATCTTAGAACTGTCCAGAATCGTTTTGAAATATTTTAAAACTGACTAGGACTATTTAAAGCAGTTTGGGACCATCTCACAACCATTTTGGTACTGTCCAAGAACTGCCTACTCACCCAATTTAGTAGCAAACTCCGGCGTCACGTGCAAAGGTATCGGCAACATCAACTGCACGTAATCGTACCCCAAGCACACTTCGTGAAAGTTACCAAACGTCAAAATCCGTATCTGCTTGTCACAATCCCCGGCCAACGTGGTTTTCTCCTCGCATTGCAGCGACACGGAGACTTGTACACAACTGACGGTAGCCACCGTGAAATCGAACGTACCGATTATATCCTCCCCCAGCCTATACGATGACTTAAATAGGCAGAATCTGACTACTTTTCCCCTACTGTTGGTGATCATGTAGTAATTAGGGTTACGTCTAGCTGTTATATTCTACAAATAAATTGATTAATAATCATTCGTAGGTGATCGTACGATTAATACTTGTAATCCTTGTAGAGCGATATCTAGCGGGCTCTCTTTACGTTTGATCTCCATGAAGGGATTGGTGGGGGTTAGTTCATCGGTGGTGTCATTGCAGAGGGCCATGGCTTCGTTTAGGAGAGTTTCGCATAAGGGCAGCACTCTTATGGGGATTCTGAGCAGTCTTACGGGGCTGTTAACGCGTTGGGTGCCTACTGTGATTTTGTACGAGTATTTAACCAGCTGGCCTCTGTACGATGGCGGGGAATCGTTCGGAATGTGCTCAATATAGGTAACTAAAATACCACGATAAATTAATAAAGTAAAATAGATTATTGTTAATAATTTACAAGTTTTAGTTTGTCCGGGTGATAGCCTCAAATCGCAGAAGAGTATCTTGGGCTTCGTGCTCACTACTACTTGGGCATTCTCGTTGCTCGAAACACTTAGAGCAGTGCCGGGGTAGGATGTTAATTTATCGGAGTCGGCTTTGGCGACCTTGGAGTCGGCGAAGCAGTAGCAGTGGATTTGGGCGGAGGCCCAGGCGAGGCTCTCGAAGGCGTCTTCGTGGCTCTGGGAGACGGCCGATGTGGGGGAGGGCAGGCGGGTGAAGGTGATGTGGCATTCGAGGGTCTCGCCCGAGAGGTAGATGTGGCCGCGGGGCAGCTTGGCTAGCACTTCGATCATTTTTTGGGGGGCGATGTTTACATTTTTTTAACCTAGAAATGATGGTTGACGTCAAACTGTCAAAAATGTCATTCTTCTTTTTTTTTATTACAAAAAAAGTGGTAATTTTTGGTAACCTAATTTAAGTTGGCAGCAATGAAAGTAATCACGATTTAAATACGGATTTTTCTTTAATTTTGAGATGTATTTATGATAGAGTGAGCATTTCTCTAGTCAATGACGGATTTTTTTAAAGAACTATGCAAAAATAACAGAATTACAAGTATTTGAAAGTTGACATTTGCAGTGTTTTGATAACCTAATTTAAGTTGGCAGCAATGAAAGTAATCACGATTTAAATACGGATTTTTCTTTAATTTTGAGATATATTTATGATAGAGTGAGCATTTCTCTAGTCAATGACGGATTTTTTTAAAGAACTATGCAAAAATAACAGAATTACAAGTATTTGAAAGTTGACATTTGCAGTGTTTTGGTAACCTAATTTAAGTTGGCAGCAATTAAAGTAATCACGATTTAAATACCGGTTTTTCTTTAATTTTGAGATATATTTATGATAGAGTGATCATTTCTCTAGTCAATGATGAATTTTTTTAAAGAACTATGCAAAATTATCAGAATTACAAGTATTTGAAAGTTGACATTTGCAGTGTTTTGGTAACCTAATTTAAGTTGGCAGCAATTAAAGTAATCACGATTTAAATACGGATTTTTCTTTAATTTTGAGATATAATTATGATAGAGTGAGCATTTCTCTAGTCAATGTCGGATTTTTTTTAAGAACTATGCAAAAATAACAGCATTACAAGTATTTGAAAGTTGACATTTGCAGTGTTTTGGTAACCTAATTTAAGTTGGCAGCAATTAAAGTAATCACGATTTAAATACCGGTTTTTTCTTTTATTTGATGATAGAGTGAGCATTTCTTTAGTCAATGACGGATTTTTTTAAGAACTATGCAAAAATAACAGAATTACAAGTATTTGAAAGTTGACATTTGCAGTGTTTTGGTAACCTAATTTAAGTTGGCAGCAATGAAAGTAATCACGATTTAAATACCGATTTTTCTTTAATTTTGAGATATATTTATGATAGAGTGAGCATTTCTCTAGTCAATGTCAGATTTTTTTAAAGAACTATGCAAAAATAACAGAATTACAAGTATTTGAAAGTAGACATTTGCAGTGTTTTGGTAACCTAATTTAAGTTGGCAACTATGAAAATTAGCTCGATTTTACAGTATGCGAAAAATCTCGATTTTTCCTTAATTTTGAGGTATAATATAAATAGCAGCTGCTAGAGTGAACTTTCCTCTATGAATTGATGGATTATTTTTGAAGAACTATGCAGAAATAACGAAATTACAAGCATTTGAAGGTAGGCATTTATTTTGATGTGATATACAATGTAATGTTGGTTGCATAAGCTCAAGTAAATATGAGCTCTAGATGCATATAGGAAGAAAATAGAGACAATTCGATCATTTATTAGGTACATAAAGGTACTCTTTGAGGTATGTAGCTAAAATATAAGTACTTTCTTTCTTTTTGATGCGTAGGTAATAGTTGTGCTGAATAACCTAACAAACGAGGCCATATAAAAAAAAAGCAGATATTGACAGTTGACAGTTGGGAGTATGACACATTTTCGTTTCACTTTTTACATAGTTGTTGCGAAAACTCCGATGAAATTCGACGAATCGTAAATAAATGCAACAAAAATGACTGATAAACGTAATCTATCCTTATCGCCCGAACGTATCGGCAAATAATTAAAATCGGATTATCCATTTCCAAGCCAACTACGAGCAGGTGAAACGAACTAATGCTGACGAAGGGTTTGGCATTTTTACTTTTTTAGTTCGCCCGCATTCACAGCCAACTATGAGTAAGTAATATTAATAAATAAACAAACAATGATCGCATAGGTAGTAGTAGGCGTGTGTCAGTTTGCTCAAGCATCGCACACCTTGACCAAAAAAAAAAAAAAACATGACACACTTATCGAAATACAACCAACAATAAACCGTTATAAGTTATAAGACACAAAATAATTAAAAATTGATATTTTTTAGGCACTAATACTAACAAAGTAGTGGTAGAGTACGACTACACGGCGAAAGAACCCGACGAATTGACGATACGCAAAGGCGATGTGATTACGGACGTGATAAAAAAACCAGGCGGCTGGTGGGAGGGCACCCTGCGCGACAAGACCGGCATGTTCCCCGACAACTTCGTCCGCTCCTTGGACAAGGACAACGCCGTGGTGCTGCGCAACCAAAAGGACGTGGCCAGGATACGCCAATGCCGCGCCGTCTTCTCCTACGATCGAGACCACGAGGACGAGTTGAGCTTGAAAGTCGGCGATATCATTGACATAACCGGGGAGGAGGAGGAGGGTTGGTGGCGGGGGACGTTGCACGGTAAAGAGGGGGTGTTCCCCTCGAATTTCGTGAAGGAGTTGACCTGGCAGCCGAGCCCTTCGATCAGAGTGTCGGGGAATTTGGAGAACGGTGGTGGCGAACACAAACCGCCCAAACTACCGGCTAAGCCGAGTAAGTTAGTAGATTTAATAGAGTAGATACGTGGGTGTGTAATATGAGTTATAACATACTGTATATTATACAGGGTGTGGCAGTAAAAGGCTTAACTGTTTTCCAGAACGTATTAGAACTGTCCTGAATCGTCTAGAACCGTTTTAGAACTGACTAGGATCATTTAAATCAATTCGGGATAATCTTAGAACATTTTAGGATTGCCCGGAATCATTTAGAACAGTCCAGAACCATTTAGAACCGTTTTAGAGTTCACTAGAACCATTTGAAACAGTTCAGGATGCTCTTAGAACCATTTAGGAGAGTATAAAATCATTTAGAACAAGTTAAGGACTATTTGGAACGGTCCAGGATGAACTAGAACTATCCAGAACAATTTTAGAGTGACTATTTACAACTTTTCTTTTGAAAAATTGACTCATTTTTAAAATTAGTCTGCATTAGAACTATCCTGAATCATCTAGAACCGTTTTAGAACTGACTAGGATCATTTGAATCAATTCGGGATAATCTTAGAACATTTTAGGATTGCCCGGAATCATTTAGAACAGTCCAGAACCATTTAGAACCGTTTTAGAGTTCACTAGAACCATTTGGAACAGTTCAGGATGCTCTTAGAACCATTTAGGAGAGTATAAAATCATTTAGAACAAGTTAAGGACTATTTGGAACGGTCCAGGATGAACTAGAACTATCCAGAACAATTTTAGAGTGACTATTTAGAAATTTTCATTTGAAAAATCGACTCATTTTTACAATTAGTCTACATTAGAACTGTCCTGAATCATCTAGAACCGTTTTAGAACTGACTAGGATCATTTGAATCAATTCGGGATAATCTTAGAACATTTTAGGATTGCCCGGAATCATTTAGAACAGTCCAGAATTATTTAGAACCGTTTTAGAGTTCACTAGAACCATTTGGAACAGTTCAGGATGCTCTTAGAACCATTTAGGACAGTATAAAATCATTTAGAACAAATTCAGGACTATTTGGAATGGTCCAGGATGAACTCGAATTATCCAGAATAATTTTAGAGTGACTATTTAGAACTTTTCATTTGAAAAATCGCCTAAATTCAAAATTTTGTGATTTTTGAGTGGCTGTATAGCCTTTATTATAAAACCAAGATACCAAGTGTGACTCCTCTTTGTAATCAGCTCGTCGAGTAGGATCCAAAAATGGGTCACACATTATATTTTGGTCTCATATTAAAGAATATACAGCCACTAAATACATTTATTCACTTCAAATTTTTGAGTGGCTGTATAGCCTTTATTATAAAACCAAGATACCAAGTGTGACCCCTCGTTGTAATCAGCTCATCGAGTAGAATCTAAAAATATACAGTTTGTCCCATTTAAAATAAGAAAGTTGCTGTATACAATACTAATTGTAATTATTTCTGTGTCTAGCTAAGCAATTGTGCGAGGCCACTTTCCCTTACAAGGCGCAAAACGAAGACGAGCTGTCGTTCCAAGAAGGCGATATCATCACGGTAGTGAGCCGCGATTGCGCCGATCCCGGATGGTGGCTGGGCGAAATCAACGGCAAAACCGGGGTATTCCCCGACAACTTCGTAACCCCTGTCACAGACAGCAAAATTAACAGGAAATCTACAGTAGAAAAAGGTAATTTTTCTGTACACTGTGTCCCATTTTGGTCGTAACTGGGGGGTATCTCCTGTACTACTTTTTTGTCAAACTTACAATGGCACAAACAGATTTTTTTAATCTCTTTTCATTTTTGAGTTACAGGGCGATAATGAAAATTATGAGTTATTCAGCCACCCCCGTATCTCGTTTGCTATTGAAGATATTTTAAATGTGTAAATTGATTATTATTGATAATTTTACGTAGAATTCAGTGGCGTTCTTAGTTTTTTTGTGGGGGTTACCATTTCTGAAATATGAGACCAACTTGTATTTTTTTTAATGGGACACCCTGTATTTTTATTGCCTATTAAATTTGTAATTTTTTTCTCTTTTTAATGATATGGCACATTCTATATTTTGAATTTTCTTAAAACGATCAAAAAAGAGAAAAACTATTTTATTCGAAAAATGGTTAGGGGGCTATGCGGAAAAACAAAAAAATCGTAGAAATGTTTTATTTAATATTCTCAACAACTATTTTTGTTCTAAAAGTATTTTATTTTGGTTTTTCTGCATAGCCCCCTAACCATTTTTCGAATAAAATAGTTTTTCTATTTTTTGAGCGTTCTAATGAAATTCAAAATATAGAATGCGCCATATCATTAAAAAGAGAAAAAAATTACAAATTTGATAGGCAATAAAAATACAGGGTGTCCCATTAAAAAAATTACAAATTGGTGTCATATTTCAGAAATGGTAACCCCCATAAAAAAACTAAGAACGTCACTGAATTCTACGTAAAATTATCTATAATAATCAATTTACACATTTAAAATATCTTCAATAGCAAACGAGATACGGGGGTGGCTGAATAACTCAGAATTTTCATTATCGCCCTGTAACTGAAAAATGAAAAGATATTTAAAAAATCTGTTTGTACCATTGTAAATTTGACAAAAAAGTAGTAGAGGTTCGCGAAAACCGCAATGTCCTATCAAATCTAATAACCGAGATATACCCCCAAAACTCGTCCAAAATGGGACACACTGTACAATTGCGTCGAATTTCCGGATTAATTTCGCGGTTTTTTTAGGTGCCATAAAAGCGATTTCGGTGGCTTCGCAGAGGAAATCGATCGAGCCGAAGAAGGAAGTTGAACCGGAGATTAATAAACCACCGCCGGTCACCAATAAACCTTCGGTATCGTTGAAAAAATCCCCGTTGAGTTCGGGTTTCCTCACTGAAATCAAAAAGAAAATCGAAGATACGATAGATGGCGCTATCAACAGCAAAACCACCATCGAAGATGGCCCTGCTAAAGAGAACAACGCCTTCGATAATGTGGAAAGACGGCCACTTTTGACCGATGTAAGGGCCACCAGAGCTAAAGCCCCAGGTACTGTACAAATTCCCATTAATTCCACCAAATTGCGTTCGAATAAACCTCCAATTTTATCTGCATTTAGGCCGCCGCCCCCCCACTTCCGCCCCCCACAAAGACGAGACATTCCCCTCCGAGGATCCAGCCCCTCCGGAGTCCCCGCCACAGCCCGAAGACACCCCCGTCAAGCCGAAACTGCGCGAATGGGAGAAGCACAAGGCCCCCTGGCTGGAGGAAATGAAACTGAACCAAGTGAGGCGCACCCTCACGGCCCCCGTGGACGAGAATTCGAACGACAACAACAACGAGCCCCAGCACAAAGTATTTAAATTAGATGCGATTGGATTGTGTGTATTGAAATTTGGTGTTTTAGTTGGCGAAATCGCCGCCAGAGGAGCCTGTTGATGGTGTTGCGAAGCGCTCCCCGGAGGAGAAGCCTTCGATAGAGTACGTATTGGGGCGTTTGGAGGAGCTGGAAGGGATCGTGAGGAAGCAGTCGAGGCTCATCGAGGAGATGATGGATAAGTTGCAGAAGTTGCAGGCGTAGTGCAACAGTTGCAGGAGTGAAGAGGAAGCGCGGTTGTGTATATAGAGATGAGGTTGTTGAATACATTGTAAGTAAGAGTGATCGAAATCGATGGGTTTTTTGAGAGCGTAGGTTAAGTGAAATTCGCCTTATATGTATTTCATTTTGTTTGTTATTTGTTTTTTTATACATTATATTTTTACCTTTATTATTTTGCGTAATAAATTTTGTACTTAATATGGTTTTTGTTCGGTTTGTAATTCCTAATTGAATCGATGAAAAATGTATTTAAGAAATATTTTTGTAAGCGAGCTAAATACGTGTTGTGTTTGTATATTTGCATTTTGCTGTATTAATTAATTTGAACTTGCGGTTTTGTAAATAAAATATGCCATTTTGCGAGTATATTTAATGTGAATTTATTGTAATCGCAAATGTGTAAATCACAGAGGGAAATTTAAGTGCATGAATCTGGCCTTTTACTACTCGGTTAGTAGGCGAAAAGTGTCTGTAAACAATAAACACGGATCGAGTTGACTACTCGACGAAGAAAGAAGATACCGGATCGAATTGACTCGACGAAGAAAAAGATATATCAAGCCTTCATGTAAAAACTGAATTTTTGTTTTACGGTTTAATTTATAACAGAAATAATATTTTACGCAAACTAAATAGCATTAAATGTGAGTTAATTTTGTAGAAAATGTAACTACAATGGAGAAGACCACGACTTTTTTTTTTATTTTATTTTTTTCAAAACCGTGTGTTCTAAGAAGGTGCGTAATTAAATTTTTTTTTTCTTTGGCCAAATAAGGCCGCAATTAATTTTTAAAGTTTGAAAAACGTCACACAATCGTCATACACTCTGCTCCAATCAAAGCGAGAGTTGCAAAGAGACGTCACATTTAGCAAGGTTGCCACGTTTCCTATTACTCTTCTTTACTCCGCAAAATGTGCGTTTTTTGTATATTTATTGCAATAAACATTTTTTGATTTATCCATTTTTTCCATTACCTAATGGATAATTCGATATATTAATATAGAAATAACATCTTCATCTGTATAATTTGTAACCGATTTTCGTGTTAAAAACACAAATAATGGTCCTGAAAAATTTATTTGGCAACATTCTTGTCAATGTCAATATTATCAGTAAAGTGTTTTGTGCTGAACTGCATTTCGTGTAATTTGTTTTGTGCATTTTTCAGAAAAATCTGACAAATGACAGTTTGATTTTTGTTTGTTTGTGTATTCTTTGTTACTGCATCCGAAAATTCATACTATTTACTATACAACAAAACGTGAGTGGTTTATGATTGGTTGATAAGGTATGAGTCAAAACCCGAAATTTTTAAATTTCAAAGGGCTATATCTTTTTAATTATAACACATTTTGACCAACTGAAAACAGTTTTGAGCTCTAATAAATCATTTCTAATCGTATCTTTTGTCGAAATCCGCATATCTCACATCGTGGTCTTCTCCATTTACTAATTTCGAAAAATTGTCCGAAAAACAATCCTACCTGTCAACCAACTGTCATCAAAAATTTCACTAAGATCCAACTTCACGTTACTTGAAATTTAAAAAAAAACTTCCAAGTTATTATGTAATTTAAAATAGCGTTTTTGCAAATATATTTAATGCGAATTTATAAATTTTTGTAATCACAAATGTGTAAACCACAGAGTGAAGTTTACTTCTAATTGTGTCTGGCCTTTTACAGCTCGGTTAGTAAGCGAAAAGTAACTCTTTACTTCGCAGTTTATTTAAAGCAAAAATAGCATTTTATATTGACTTCTAACTAAAATTAAATGCGAATTTACACACTTTCATACAAAATGTAACCAATAATAATGAAAATTTACTCGTAAAACAACCCCACCTGTCAAGTCACCCCGCTGTCAAATCAACCAAAATGTCACAAATGTCAAACTTCACATTACATGAAATTTAAAAAAAATTTCCAATTTTCCTGTAAACCATTTAACCGTAGTTTTTAATGTTAAAATAGGAATTATGAACGTACTAAAACTATGGCGAACGGCATTCCAACTGCACAGATTCCCGCTGCGGCGCCACGGCTACAAAATCGGCGAACATCGCAACAACATAACCTCACATTTACCGTCCCGGAGACTTCTAGCGAATTCCACTCAATCCCGCGCGAAATACGCCCTACCAGCCGCGCATTACAAACTCCAATTCACCAGGTGTTACGCCACTGGCGCCCCCGACGGCACGGACGGCCAAACCGGCAGCTACAACCCTCAACTACCCGCCACTGTGGCGGTACCGGAAGTCTGGCCCCACGTACCTGTCATCGCCATTAGCAAAAACATAGGTAACTAGATAACAACATTTACATTTAAATATATTTATACGTATACTCGTAGTGTTCCCGAGGTTCATCAAACTCATCGAGCTAACGAACCCCCAGCTAATCCAATTGATCAGGCGCAAAGTGAAGCTGAACCAGCCCTATTGCGGCATATTCCTTAAGAAGAAAGAGGACAACGAGTCGGAGGTGGTGAACGATTTGAGCGAAGTCCATAAAGTCGGGGTGTTCGCCCAAATACACGAGATGCAGGATTTGGGCGATCGGTTGAGATTGGTGGTGATGGCCCATCGGAGAATTAAAATTACTAATCAGATATTCGATACCGTAGACGATCAGAAAGGTGAGCGTGAGACATGTGGCTGTAGACCTGTCGCGTAAGAGCCCAGTAGTAATAACAGCGTTTTTGCAGAGGAGGCCGAGGCTGACAAACGACGGCGCAAAATGCGAGCAATCAGAGCCATAAAGAAGTCGATTTCGGGTGCTCCCCCGCCAGCGGAGGCTCCGGCTCCTCCTCCGGTCGACCCCAAGGAGCCCCCGAAAGAAGGCCTGCTGATGGTAGAAGTGGAGAACCTAGTGCACAATAAATTCAAGCAAACCGAAGAGGTGAAGGCCCTCACCCAGGAGGTCATCAAGACCATTCGGGACATCATCAGCTTGAACCCTTTATACAGAGACAGTTTGCAGCAGATGATGCACCAGGGGCAACGCGTGGTGGACAATCCGGTGTATTTGAGCGACCTGGGGGCCGCTCTAACGGCTGCGGAGAGCAAAGAATTGCAGGAGGTTCTCGAAGAAATGGACGTATGAATTTGTACGCAATCGTACGATCGTGTATTAATCGAGCTAGTTTTGTAGATACCCAAGCGGTTGATGTTGTCTCTATCGTTGTTGAAAAAAGAGTACGAATTGTCTAAACTGCAACAGAAAATTGGCAGGGAAGTGGAAGAGAAAGTGAAGCAACATCACAGGAAGTACATTCTACAGGAACAGTTAAAAGTACGTAGTTAGTTTGAGTGTATCAAGACACAAGTTTGTAATAGTTCGTTTAAATTCTAGGTGATTAAAAAAGAATTGGGGTTGGAGAAGGAGGATAAAGACGCCATTGCGGAGAAGTTTAGGGAGAGAATCAAAGACAAGAAATTGCCCCAAGCAGTGTCTTCGGTGATCGAAGAAGAGTTAAACAAAATGGGGTTCCTGGAGAGCCACAGCTCGGAATTCAAGTAAAACCGTAAATCCTTTTTGTGTGGCGTGAAGTTGGCACCGGAAGTGTAGCTGCATACAAACACAGTAGCTGTGCACTAGCGTAGTAGCCCCTTCGAGTAGTTTGCAACCAAAACCAATCCGGAACTCCAACTCACAACTACTATGTTAGTATACAGCTACTATACTCACTGGAGCCAACTTCACACCTCACAATTCCCTCTTTTTTTACACCGAAATATCACAAACTGATCTCATTTGCAATCTTGCAGCGTCACCCGGAACTACCTCGACTGGCTGACGTCCCTGCCCTGGGGTGTCCAAAGCGAAGAGAACTTGAATCTACGAAGGGCTAGCGAGATATTGGATCAAGACCACTACGGCATGGACGACATCAAGCGCAGAATACTCGAATTCATCGCAGTGAGCCAGCTCAAAGGCAGCACCCAGGGGAAGATTTTGTGTTTCCACGGGCCCCCGGGGGTCGGGAAGACCAGCATAGGTATTTTGTATTAATCTCTACGATGTGTTCGTACGATGAGTGTGTTTTGTTGTAGCTCGTTCGATAGCGAGGGCTTTGAATAGGGAGTATTTTAGGTTTTCTGTGGGCGGGATGACCGATGTGGCCGAGATAAAAGGCCACAGGAGGACTTATGTGGGGGCTATGCCCGGCAAGGTGATACAGTGTTTGAAGAAGACTCGAACGGAGAATCCTTTGGTGTTGATCGATGAAGTGGATAAAATCGGGAAGTAAGTGTACAGTGTGTCCCATTTTTGTCGCGACTGTTTAAATGTATAAACTGGTTATTATAGATAATTTTATGTAGGATTCAGTGACGTACTTAGTTTTTTTTATGGGGGTTACCATTTGTGAAATATGACACCAACTTGTAATTTTTTTAATGGGACACCCTGTATTTTTATTGTCTATTAAATTTGTATTTTTTTCTCTTTTTAATGATATGGCACATTCTACAGGGTGTTTCTGAAATAAGTGGTCAAACTTTTTGAGCATATAGGGAAACTCAAAATATGACAAAAACTTGAATGAAATTTTTTCGAAATGTCCTTGGTTGTCAGTATACAGGGTGTTAAAGATGGATTTTTGAAGAGGTATTTTTTTAATAATTTCATTAATAGTGAAGGTATAATGATGAAATTTGGTATACATACTAAGTAAATGAAATGTCTTATGGCAATATATAATTGGGTCAAAAAAGTTGTCCAGGGGTGGGTCAAAATGGGGGGGTCGTTGGGTAATTCTATCCTAACTTTTTTATTTCAACCTTTTTAATTGGTTTGTTTAAAGAATATGAAAAAATGAAGTTTTCTACATAAAAAAGGTATACTTGTTGAATTTCCGTAAAGTGAACCGTTTTCATGAAAAATGACTTATAAAATTCTGGTACACATTAAAATTATTGTCAAGTTAGGAAGACATTCTTTCAAAAATTTGACAGTTAGTGACAATTTGCTTTCTTAACGGTTTTATGTGTTTCTCAGAAACGTCACTGTCACTGTCAAGTTTTTGAAAGTATGCCTACCTACTTGATTTTTAAAGATGACAATAGTTTTATTTTAACGTGTACCAGAATTTTTAAAAGTTATTTTTTGAGACAACGGGTCACTTTGCGGAAATTTAACAAGTATACATTTTTTATGTAGAAAACTTCAATTTTTCATATTCTTTAAACAAATCAATTAAAAAGGTTAAAATAAAAAAGTTAGGCTAGAATTACCCAACGACCCCCCCATTTTGACCCACCCCTGGACAACTTTTTTGACCCAATTATATGTTGCCATAAGACATTTCATTTACTTAGTACGTGTACCAAATTTCATCATTATACCTTCACTATTAATGAAATTATTAATAAAATTAACTCTTAAGAATCCATCTTTAGCACCCTGTATACTAACAACAAAGGACATTTCGAAAAAATGTCATTTAAGTTTTTGTCATATTTTGAGTTTCTCTACATGCTCCCAAAGTTTGACCACTTATTTCAGAAACACCCTGTATATTTTGAATTTTCTTAAAACGATCAAAAAAGAGAAAATCTATTTTATTATAAAAATGGTTAGGGGACTATGCGGAAAAACAAAAAAATCGTAGAAATATTTTATTTAATATTCTCAACAACTATTTTTGTTCTAAAAGTATTTTATTTTGGTTTTTCTGCATAGCCCCCTAACCATTTTTCGAATAAAATAGTTTTTCTCTTTTTTGGGCGTTTTAAGAAAATTCAAAATATAGAATGCGCCATATCATTAAAAAGAGAAAAAAATTACAAATTTAATAGGCAATAAAAATACAGGGTGTCCCATTAAAAAAATTACAAGTTGGTGCCATATTTCAGAAATGGTAACCCCCATAAAAAAACTAAGAACGTCACTGAATTCAACGTAAAATTATCTATAATAATCAGTTTACACATTTAAAATATCTTCAATAGCAAACGAGATACGGGGGTGGCTGAATAACTCAAAATTTTCATTATCGCCCTGTAACTCAAAAATGAAAAGAGATTTAAAAAATCTGTTTGTGCCATTGTAAGTTTGACAAAAAAGTAGTACAGGAGATACCCCCCAGTCGCGACCAAAATGGGACACACTGTACTAACACCACGTTAGTATACAGCCACTGCTTGGGGGAATTCGAGGTCAATTCACGCGGAATTCCCCTATATATCCCCGCCAAACAAACCAACTAACTATTTTATTTATTTACTATTCGAAGGGGCTACTCGGGCGACCCCAGCTCGGCCCTCCTGGAGCTCCTCGATCCCGAGCAGAACTCCAACTTCCTCGACCACTACCTCGACGTCCCGGTGGACCTCTCCAAGATCCTCTTCATCTGCACGGCCAACGTGGTGGACACCATCCCCGAGCCGCTGCGCGACCGCATGGAGATGATCGACATGTCGGGCTACGTGGCCGAAGAGAAACTGGCCATCGCCAAGCAGTACCTACTCCCCCAGGCCATGCGGGACAGCGGGCTCAAGGACGACATCATTAAAGTGGAGGACGATGCGCTGAACGTGTTGATTAAGAGTTATTGTAGGGAGAGCGGGGTGAGGAATTTGCAGAAGCATATCGAGAAGGTGAGTTGGGAGGGGTGGTGTTTGGGGGGGAATTGGGTGATGATTTTGGGGTTGTAGGTGGTGAGGAAGGTGGCGTATAAAGTGGTGAAAGAGGATGCGACGTTCGTGAACGTGGGGAAGGATAATTTGCAGGATTTCGTGGGGAAGCCGGTGTTTACTCATGATAGGATGTATCCTGTTACGCCTCCCGGGGTTGTTATGGGGTTGGCTTGGACTGCTATGGGTGAGTTATTTGTTATTTGGATTTGTACAGGGTGTATCAAAATTATAGGTCATAAATTAAAGTACATATTCTGGGGGCAAAAATAGCTCGATTGAACCTAGTTTACCTTGGTAGAAATGTGCACCAAAAAAAAATTATAGCCCTTGGAAGTTGCAAATTAAAAATCGATTTTTTGTAATTTCTCGAGAACATTTTAGTATTTTTTTATGAAAATTGACAGGTGGTTCTCAAATTGCAAGAGCAACTTTCTACAAAAAAATTACGAAATCTGTGCACCCCATAAAATTTTTATGGGGGTTGTGATCCCTTTAACATCCCCAAATTTTTGTGTACGTTACAATTGAATTATTTTTGTCACGCCATTAGTTTAACACATTATTTTGGAAACTTTTTTGTCTCTTAGTACTTTTTCGATTAGCCAGTTTTTATCGAGATATGGGCTCTTTTCGATTATGTTTTAAAAATTCTGAGAATAGAAAAAGTAGATTATAAGTGATTTTTCAAGTCATTCGGATGTTAAAAAACTATTTATTGAATCTAATCGAGAAGACCACGATGTGAGATACGCGGATTTCGGCAAAAGATACGATTAGAAATGATTTATTAGAGCTCAAAACCGGTTTTATTTGCTCAAAATGTGTTATAATTAAAAAGTTACAGCCCGTCGAAATTTAAAAATTTCGGGTTTTGACTCATACCTTATCAGCCAATCATAAACCACTCACGTTTTGTTGTATAGTAAATAGTATGAATTTTCGAACGCAGTAACAAAGAATAGACAAACGAACAAAAATCAAACTGTCATTTGTCAGATTTTTCTGAAAAATGCACAAAACAAATTACACGAATTGCAGTTGGGCACAAAACACTACTGATAATATTGACATTGACAAGAATGTTACCAAATAAATTATTCAGGACCATTATTTGTGTTTTTAACACGAAAATCGGTTACAATTTATACAGATGAAGATTTTATTTCTATATTAATATATCGAATTATCCATTAGGTAATGGAAGAAATGGATAAATCAGAAAATGTTTATTGCAATAAATATACAAAAAACGCACATTTTGCGGAGTAAAGAAGAGTAATAGGAAACGTGGCAACCTTGCTAAATGTGACGTCTCTTTGAAACTCTCGCTTTAATTGGAGCAGAGTGTATGACGATTGTGTGACGTTTTTCAAACTTTAAAAATTAATTGCGGCCTTATTTGGCCACAGAAAAAAATAAAAATTTCATTACGAGCCTTCTTAGAACACACGGTTTTGAAAAATAAAATTAAAAAAAAGTCGTGGTCTTCTCCATTAAATATTTTGTGCTTTGTAAAAATGTTTTCTCAGAAGCCAATGATTTTCAAACATATTCGATTTTCCTTGATACAACGTTGCCATAGGTTTTCAAGAAAATGGAGGCCATTTTTATAAAACATTTTTACAAAACATAAAATATTTAATTAGATTTAATAAATATTTTTTAACACCCGATTGACTTGAAAATTCACTTATAATCTACTTTTTCTATTCTCAGAATTTTTGAAATATAATCGAAAAAAGCCCATATCTCGATAAAAACTGGCTAATCGAAAAAGTACTAAGAGACAAAAAAGTTTCCAAAATAATGTGTTAAACTAATGGCGCGACAAAAATAATTTAATTGTAACGTACACAAAAATTTGGGGAGGTTAAAGGGATCACAACCCCCATAAAAATTTTATGGGGTGCACAGATTTCGTAATTTTTTTGTAGAAAGTTGCTCTTGCAATTTCAGAACCACCTGTCCATTTTCATAAAAAAATACTAAAATGTTCTCGAGAAATTGGAAAAAATCGATTTTTAATTTGTAACTTCCAAGGGCTGTAATTTTTTTTTGGTGCACATTTGTACTAAGGTAAATTAGGTTCAATCGAGCTATTTTTGCCCCCAGAATATGTAGTTTAATTTATGGCCTATAATTTTGATACACCCTGTATACTATGAGACACCCTGTATAGTGTATTATGTGTTAATTCGTTTGTGTTTTGTAGGTGGTTCTACTTTGTATATCGAAACTACCACTAGGAAATTAGCCGATGAAAAGGACAACGAAGGTAGCTTAGAATTGACCGGCCATTTGGGCGAAGTGATGAAAGAATCTGCCAAAATAGCCCTGACTGTAGCCAGGAATTATTTACAAAAGCAAGATCCTTCTAATAAATTCCTCTATCACAGGTAACTCATCGATTATAAAATTGGCTGCGGGTAATATACGAAACAGGCAAGCCTCGAATACCATCGAGTGCTCGCCTAGCTGTAGACTATTTAGGAAATAGTCAATCAACTGAAATTGATTATTATTTACAGCCATTTGCATTTGCACGTGCCAGAGGGCGCCACCCCCAAAGATGGCCCCAGCGCTGGTTGTACCATCGTCACCGCTTTATTATCGTTGGCTAAAGGGGAGCCGGTGAGACAGGATGTCGCCATGACGGGGGAGATATCTCTTATGGGGAAAGTGCTGCCCGTAGGGGGTATAAAGGAGAAGACCATAGCGGTAAATGAGTTTGTTGTGATGGTATTGATTTATTTATTTGGTTTTGTTGTAGGCTAAAAGATCGGGCATTAAATGCATAATATTGCCCGAAGAGAATAAAAAAGATTTTAATGATTTGCCTAAATTTATCACAGAAGGTTTGGAGGTACATTTCGTGGCCAACGTGGATGAGATATTCAAAATAGTGTTCAGTACTTCTAATACGCAACAGCCCAATTTGGGTATTTAATATTTTTATTTTTTTTTTGTTTGTTTGTCGAATAAAACGTTATTAAGTAGAGCTTAAGGTATAGTTTATACGGATTCTATTTGTACCTAATAAATTACTTTTTCGATATATTTTTTTAATGGAAATTATTGAGTATATGTGTTAAATTTGTGTTATAATTTAATTAATATTTGTTCAACTCATTGAATTGACCATTGTCCCTTTTAACACCAAAATAATAGTAATTATATGTACATCTTTAATGAAAATCAAATCAACATTACCAACTAATTATTACAAACTAAAAAAAAAAGAAACCTTACAATTCTAATTTAATACATGTACAATAATCGACAAAAGTCGTCAACCTACAGCTCTAATCAGGTATTCAAAAAATTATACAGGGCGCTTCACTTAAAAAACACCGCAACAAATCAGTCTCTCGCTACATTGTTGCCGAATCCAACCCCCTGTATACAAAATACAGGGTGGCGCAGCTCATACGCGTCGGTCTCTATAGGAAAAACGGCTTGACTTTTAAAAGTTTTTTTGATTCTATAATATACAGAACCTTTGGGGCTACAATATAAAATTATTTAGACATATACAGGTTGTCCCAATTTTGAGAAAATACATACAAATTTATGTTTTTTTTAATGGAACACCCCGTATATTATTACATTTTTGGATTCTACTCGATGAGCTGATTTCAATGAGGGGTCACACTTGATATTTTGGTCCCATAATAAAGGATTCAAAAATCACAAATTTTGAATTTAGGCGGCTCTGAAAGCCAAACAGTTGAAAATCGAGAAAAATGGCTTACTTGGTCCTATCCTAACTTTTCAAGTACTATTTGAAGACGTGATATAAAATGTATACAGGGTGATCAAAAATTTCAAATTTTTTTATCAATTTTTTTTGTACCATTAGATAGTACTTGAAAAGTTAGGATAGGATCATGTAAGCCATTTTTCTCGATTTTCAACTGTTTGGCCTTCAGAGCCGCCTAAATTCAAAATTTTGTGATTTTTGAATCCTTTATTATAAGACCAAAATATCAAGTGTGACCCCTCATTGGAATCAGCTCATCGAGTAGAATCCAAAAATGTAATAATATACAGGGCGTTCCATTTAAAAAAACATAACTTTGTATATTTTCTCAAAATTGGGACAACCTGTATATATCTAAATAATTTTATATTGCAGCCCCAAAGGTTCTGTATATTACAGAACCAAAAAAACTTTCAAAAGTCAAGCCATTTTTCCTATAGAGACCGACAGATTTGAGCTGCGCCACCCTGTATAAAACAAATCTCGCCCCCCACCGCAACAACATTCACCCCCCAAACGCACAATCCCGCGAACTAGAGGGCCAGAAGACCCCCCAAATCCCATCCTCAAACAGCCCCACTCGCCCCACTCATTCCTGCCTCAAGAAAATCTGCCTGTCCCAAATCCGGGCCTTCTGCAGCTCCCTGGCCGCCCTCGTCGCCTCCTCGGGATCCGCGAACACAATCTTCGCTTCATCACTAGGCGTATTATTCGGATTATACCTTCTACTCACGTTATTCGTATGCCTGTACCCCTCGAAAAAATTCAAAATATCATTGGTGGTGGCCTTATAAGGCACGTTCTTCAAGTACACGGTGCAACCCGGCGGAGCGTCTTCGAAGACGTCGCGCCCCGCCGGCGGCTGGAACCCAAATCTATTGTTAAACCTCGGACCAAACCTAGGATTACCGCCCCCACCGCCTCCTCTATACCCAAACGCCGGTCGAAAATTGAATAATGGCTGGCGCGGTGCTGCTTGATTCTGCTGGTGCTGCTGCAGCGCCTCCTGGTGCTCTTTACCACCATCGGGCTTCTTCAAAGCGTCCAGTAACTCTTCTTTTGTAATCAACTTCACGCTTATATCTTCTTTATCGATTGTTGTACCGTTTTTGCGTTCAGCTTTAGCAGCGTCATCGGCGCCGTTGAACTCGCAGTAGGCCCTGCCCGAGAAGCCGGCGTTGTCGTCGATCAAGTACACTTTGGCCGGAATCACGCCGATGTCCGAGAAGATGTCGGCCACGTCTTTATCGGTCGTTTTGTCCGGCAGGCCGGCCACGCTGCAACAATCCTTCACTGGTATCTGTTGCTGTTCTTCGCCCAAATTCACTTCGTGTTTGCGGTTCACCTCGTCGAATTCCTCGTCGCTGCACGGCCGCACGGTGACCGGCTTGCCGGCCACCACGTGGTGGGCGTCCTCTTCCAGAGCCTGCCGGGCGATGTCCTCGCCGCTGAACTTCACGTAGGCCACGTGCCCGCCGCGCTTCCTCGCCGTGAGGATCAACGCCACCAGAGGGTGCTGCGAGAACATGTGCAGGATGTCCTGCTCCTTGCAATAAGTAGGCAAGTCCTCCACCGTCAAGCAGCTGAACACCTTCAAATCCTCCACGGCGTCAGCCTCGGGCTGCCTGGTAGATTTATTGTTGAAGTATTTGGTGATATTTCTGCTCCTAAAGTTGGTAGTATCTTCCGCAGAGCGATCGTCGTTGATCCTGGGGTTGTACCTGTCGGTGGCCTCGTCGAATTCCTCGTCTGAAATGTGCGTCACGATGGCGGCGGCGCCGTTCAGAGGCCGCCCGAACATCCCCAAAGCTTCCTCTTTGAACTTCCTGCTGGCGAACCTCACCAGGACCACCCCCGTGCTGCGCCCCTGGCGATCGTTTATGAACTTTATGCCGGTGTTGCCTATGAAGAGGCCTTGGAAGAACCGCCGCACGTCGCCGTAGCCGCCGTAGAAGGGCTCCAAGGACACGCAACAGTCCCCCGAGTCCTGGTGCTGGTGATGATGATGATGCCTGTTGTTGTTGTTGTTGTTTAAATACGGTTTAGGGAATCGGTTGAATAGAGGCGTGGGGGTGTTGTCCATGGGGTAGTTATTATCGTGTAGAAAAGAGGCGGCGGCCACCGGCGGCCAGTCTCTCATAGGCGGCGCTCTATTATTAAACAACGATGGGAATTGATTGGTGTTGGCTAGAGCGAATTGAGCGCTCAAATTATCCAGCGACTCTAAACCTCTGTTGTTGGGGTTGAAAGCTAGTAGAGGTAGAGCGGGGGCCGCCTCCTGGGGCTTCGACCACACCTCCGGTACGATTTTCTTGTTGGTACTGCCGTTAGACTCGCTCGAATCGCCGCCCCCGGCCCGCTTTCTGTCCCGGTTCTTGCGTTCTTTGGACTTGGAGCGGCCCCGGCTGCGGCTGCGCTCGCGCCTCCTGGGTTTCCGGTCGCGGGAGCGGGAGCGCGAGCGGCGGTGGCGGCGGTCCCTTCTGTCCCTCGATCGGTCCCGCCGTTCCCTGGATTTGGACCTGGACGAGCGCCGCTTCCCGTCGCGTTTTTTCGACTCGGGTTTGTCGGGGACGGGAGCTGGGGTGGCCGGGGCGGTGGGGGCGGGGGGTGTTTGCATGAAGGCGGTGAAGGATTGGGAGCGGGCCTGCTCGATGACGCGCTGCATTTCGGTGCGCGAGCTGAGGGTGAGCGTGATTTGGACCTCTTTGATCTTGCCGTTGGACCTGGTGAAGGCTTGGCGGGCGTCTTCGTCGGTGCTGGAACATATTTAATAGACGGCGGTGAGACGGGTGCTGCGGGTGGCCGGTGAGAGAAAGGGAGACGGGGATAGAGAGGGGGAGAGCCTGGGGGATTCCCCCGGGTGGCATTTGCTTGTCTAAAAATCGATGTGTGTCAAGAGACAATTTCCAGTATAGGTAATTACTCGAATAAAATTAGCGGTGTTGGTCAATTGGTCCCCATTTTCAAAATTTAATGGGCTAATTGGTCCCCGTGGTACAAAATATTCCTAATCCGATTAGATAAGATTTTACATTGCATGAATAACTATCATTTGGCTAACATCTTCTGGTGTACTTACATAGCTGAGAGAATTTGGACAAAATGCAGCTGTTAGTGTTAAAAAATATTTAATATCTAAGCATTAGTAATTTAAAATATATACAATTGGTATAATATATATTAAAAGAAAAATTCTGTACATAAAAAGAATTATTTTTGTTTTAATATACGAACGGATTTCAAAAAATAGTTGGCAACATATGGGAAACTTTATTATTAATTTTACGAAATAGTTATTCTTCACAAAAAGTTCTGGATGATCTAAAATCCAAGATGCAACAATCAAAAATCAAATTTTATCAATCTTATACGAGGTATATCAAAAAATGTGAATTTTGCTCAAGAGTAAAGTACCTTCATATTTTACAATATCGAAATTTGTTATTATGAAAAGTACACCTAATTTTATAGAAGTATACTGGAAGGGATGGGATTTTCCCTATATTGAAATAGAAAAAAAAGACAAAAGTCAAAAAATTTCCCCTAATCATAAAATCCTCATTAAATTGTACTACGAAATGAAAATACATAATCGAAATTTGCCAGAGAATTTTGAAATTATAAATATTCCCATCGGTCCTTCCTAGAAACCCTTAATCCGGTATTGGGGACCAATTGACTGATAGCTTTCGAGTCGAAAAAGGATTATATTTGGGTAAATTTGACCGCGGGGACCAATTGAACTCCACCCAAAATTAGAAGTAGAAGATTAATTAACGAAAATTGCGATATTTTCATAGGATCATAACTTTGTTTTGTATAAACTATACAGGGTGGCCCACGGTTGATGGTTAGGTAATTGATCCCGCTCTAACGATGCGGCGTTGCTACTTCTACTGAAAAGTAGCAATAACTTTGGTATTTTAAATGGGACAACCTGTATCTTATAATAAAGGCTATACAGCCACTCAAAAGTTTGAAGTGAATAAATATACCAATTTAGTGGCTGCATATTCTTTATTATGAGATCAAAATATAAAGTGTGACCCATTTTTAGATTCTACTCGATGAGCTGATTTCAACGAGGGGTCACACTTGGTATCTTGGTCTTATAATAAAGGCTGTACAGCCACTCAAAAGTTTGAAGTGAATAAATGTATTTAGTGGCTGAATATTCTTTATTATGAGGCCAAAATGTAAAGAGTGACTCATCTTTGGATTCTACTCGATGAGCTGATTACAACGAGGGGGTCACACTTGGTATCTCGGTCTCATAATAAAGGCTGTACAGCCACTCAAAAGTTTGAAGGGAAATTTAAAATATGACCCATTTTTAGATTCTACTCGATGAGCTGATTCCATAAAGGGGTCACACTTGGTATCTTGGTCTGATAGTAAAGGCTGTACAGCCACTCAAAAGTTTGAAGTAAATAAATGTAACTATTTAGTAGCTGTATATTCTTTATTATGAAACCAAAATACCAAGTGTGACCCCTCGTTGTAACCAGCTCATCGAGTAGAACCTAAAAATACAAAAATATACAGGATGTCCCATTTAAAATATCAAAGTTGCTGCTACTTTTCGGTAGAAGCGGCAACGCCGCGGCGTTGAAAAATTCTAAATCAATAGAGCAGGATCAATCACCTAAATAACCAAATTTTCACAACGATCCGTCCTCTCAAAACTTCTAACCTGTCATCCACCGTGAGCCACCCTGTATGTATTTATATTTATTCAGAATTAGAAGAGTAGAAGCAAAAAAATTGCATTATCCTCATCGTCTTTTTACTACAACAAATTCACACTAATACACCAATGACGTCCTAACAAATACAACTTATTAAAAATTCTTGCATATACCACGCTCATATTAAACCACGCGTGACGTCATCGCCATATTAACTCGAAAACCACGGCCTATTTGATTCGCATTTACAGCCGCTTCGCGCGGGAAGTTTGTTTCCGTCTTTTTAGATATAGATATAGACGAATTAGAAAAGGATGCAAGCTATTTAATATTATTTTTTAGGGTTTTTATTTTTTTTTCGTTTGGTTCATTTTTTGTTTGTTTATAATCCATACCTGAATGCGATGAAGGCGTCGCCCAGCTCGCCGCCCACGATGTGCACGCCGCCCTCGGGGATGCTCAGCCCGTGGAAGTACTGCCTGATATCGAGGGCGTTCGCCGACCAGGGTAAGTTTTGTAATCTTATTATGACGCTCATTTTTCGCCTCTGCCCCGACTAGCACACCTTAAAATGAATGCAAGATAGTTTGTTTCAGAGACTGCCGCCCATTTGTCCCATCTATTTTATTTATTTATTTATTTATTTATTCGCTGATGTACCCGGTAGATCAGAAGAAAGGAGGGTAAATTCGTACTGACCTGTATATACAGGGTGTTTTAAAATGAATGGGGATTAAGAATAAAAAAATACAGTATTTGTTTTATTTATCAGTAATTAGACGTCAAATGTTAGTAGGCTGCTGTCAAAATTCTGCATAACTTAAACGTCACTTTATTTATTTAACTGTTTTATTTTAAATATAGTAGGCTTTGATATTTGATTTAATGAGTATTTTTTGGTATCAATTTTGAAACGCTCTGTATATACAGGGTGAGTGGCGCTCAAAAGGATGGAGTATTGTAGGTAAATTGTAGGAGGTTTTTTAATAAATTAAGAATTTGTAATGGTATTTTTCTGCGTATTTTAGAGGTTGCCAGGATATTCTGGGACACCCTGTAGAAATGATTATATCGATTCATCATCGAGATATATTAGAAAAAAATCGATGCAAATTCGAATAACGTGTAGCGATTTATTATAATTATTATTATTATCGTAGGTAAAAAAATTCGTAGGAGGGTTTAAGAAAATAATAATAATAATATTAATAATAATAATAATAAGAGGTTTTTTTTATAATAAGGCATAAAGTCCGTTTTTATTTCTGATAAGATTTCTACATTCAGATTAATTTTTTCAAGGAAATTAGATAATAAAATATCTAATCGAGTGTTTAATTAATATTTAAGTATAGGTGGTAAGATAATAATTTGCGCAAGTTTCTATAATAATTCAGTACATATTTTTGTTTAGAAGCTTCACCAATTTATGTAATTCCCCCGAATCTTCCAAGTTTCGACCCAATTTTTATTTTTCACAGCGCTCTTTGTTATATTTCGAATTAGCTACCCCCTCCCGTTATACAGGGTGGCGCAGCTCATACGCGTCGGTCTCTATAGGAAAAACGGCTTGACTTTTAAAAGTTTTTTTGATTCTATAATATACAGAACCTTTGGGGCTACACTATAAAATTATTTAGACATATACAGGTTGTCCAAATTTTAAGAAAATATACAAAGTTATGTTTTTTTTAATGGAACACCCCGTATATTATTACATTTTTGGATTCTACTCGATGAGCTGATTTCAATGAGGGGTCACACTTGATATTTTGGTCTTATAATAAAGGATTCGAAAATCACAAAATTTCGAATTTAGGCGGCTCTGAAAGCCAAACAGTTGAAAATCGAGAAAAATGGCTTACTTGGTCCTATCCTAACTTTTCAAGTACTATTTGATGACGTGATATAAAATGTATACAGGGTGATCAAAAATTTCAAATTTTTTATCAATTTTTTTGTACCATTAGATAGTACTTGAAAAGTTAGGATAGGGCCATGTAAGCCGTTTTTCTCGATTTTCAACTGTTTAGCTTTCAGAGCCGCCTAAATTCAAAATTTTGTGATTTTTGAATTCTTTATTATAAGACCAAAATATCAAGTGTGACCCCTCTTTGGAATCAGCTCATCGAGTAGAATCCAAAAATGTAATAATATACGGGGTGTTCCATTTAAAAAAACATAACTTTGTATATTTTCTCAAAATTGGGACAACCTGTATATGTCTAAATAATTTTATATTGTAGCCCCAAAGGTTCTGTATATTATAGAATCAAAAAAACTTTTAAAAGTCAAGCCGTTTTTCCTATAGAGACCGACGCGTATGAGCTGCGCCACCCTGTATAACAGGCATTGCACGACAAAAAGAGATCAATAATCTTCAATAATAGCGTTAAATTATTTTTCTTATTTTTTATTAACTAAATGTTTAGATATTTGCAAACCGAATCGATTAAAAAAATCGATTATTAATCGATACTTTATCCAGATACTTTATACAGAATTTCCTCTTTTTCTTTGTAACACATTCCACACAATTTTCACAAAGAACTAAACAAGGTTGGTCAAAAAAATTAACCTTCATTAGAAAAACGAAATTTCTAATAGAATTTTATTGCTAGCCTTTTACCAATAATTCCACAGCTAATTTACAGCAAAACAATTACTGTACGAGCATTCAATTATTCACCGATGAACTCCATAAGAACCGATGAAAACATCCAAATAAAAAGGAGCACGTAAATAAATCAAAAAATTACCTCCATTCGAAACGACACACGAGCACCATAAACTTACCTTCAATACGACACATTTAGCAGATTTCGAAGCATATCCTCCAAGTACAAACTCTTTAATATACAACACTGTACAAGTATAGTACCCCCGTTTACTTACGAAGCTCATTCGATCAGCTCTAAACAGACCCAAACAGCTCTAATCGAACCACTCGTACGAGTACCAGCACCTTCAAATCCCCTTCGATACTCAAACACTGCTCGACTGGCTACACGTACAAGTCAGTAAAAGTCCGCAAAGTACAAAACGCCCTGTATTAGATAATTCTTATGCGAAACAACGGGTTGCTAGATGTCCCCTGCAGTCGAAGACTCTCCGATTGTGCTCTCCAAGCTAACCAAACCCCCATCGTGTAATTACTCGTAATCTTATACGATAACCATAAGAAGACTCAGCTTTAACCCTTCTACTGTTATTTATCATAAAATCCTTTATAATAGCAATTATTCGATTATAATGCGTGTTAGGTTCGTATATGAGGAATATTTGTATAAGATCAAGTTAGCGAGTAACAATATCAAGTTGGCTTATTAAGAAGGTAATTTGAGTGGAAAGTGAGGTTAAATTGTAGTTTACGTAGATGTTCGAGGGATCGAAGTAGGCATTGTGAATGCCCTCGGGTAGACTCCAGGTGGTTAGGAAACTCGCTAAACGTACGAAATTCGATGAGATTTCTTAATTTATCGTTTATTTCGTTGCTAGAAGCACATTTTCTTATCGTATAGACTACCATTAGATAGAAGCTTAGGGTGTAGATTTCGTATTTTAGTCGTAAAATTAATTAATTAACGGTTGTTTGTTGCTTTTTTCGTCGCAATATCGATTATTTCCCGATGATATAATGCTATAAAACTCACCTAGAACAGAATTGCAATATCTTCACCTAATTTACAACTTTTACATAGAATTCTCTTCCTTCGGGTAAACTATTCATCGGACGCAAAGCTATCACAATTAATAAATTCTAATGGTTAGGTCGAGTTCTAAAAGCGATCCGTTTAATGCGAATAAACATTTAGCTTTAGTTTGTGTTAAAATTAGCCATTAATTACATGACAAATATGGCGAACCAACAACCAACAATGCGGCGTCTTGTCAACTGTCAACAGCATTGCCAACCGAATTTCTGAAATATCACCAGGCGTACTGCGATTTCTGGTATATAGGCAACACACATTACGCTAAAAATTTTTTTTTTATTTTAAATAAAACTCGGTACAATAATCATCACATTTGTCGCAAATTGTAGCGAAACGTGCCGAACAAACCGCACTTTTATTCGGCGCATTCCGTCGAGCAGGCGAAAAAATCTGCAAAAAAAACTTAGCTGTCATAACTGTCAAAAACGTCAAAATAATTTTTTTTTCAAACTTACACATTTGTTCATCAATTCGTTTTCTTTGCGTCTTTATTCTCGCCCTCTTTGAGCTGGCCTCTACCGAAGATCTTCGCCAGCGTATCGAAAACTCCGCCGAAGAACAGGGCGCACACTAGATTCTCGAACGGCACGAAGGGATCATGGATACCCAAGATAATCGAAGACAGTTTGAAGTAGACGAAGAATATAACGATGCCGAAGTAAACCAGAGCGTGAGGTGCCGATATGAGCTCCGTCTTTTTATCCAGTATGAATATTATCGAGGCCACCATCGAAGCTTTCGTGTAGCTACAAGAAGAGTTAGTGACATTTAACAATGCTAAAGAGTTAAGTTGGTAACGTTAAAAACCCCGAACTGTCAAGTAAAATTTAAACAAGCAAATGGCGGTTAGTTTTAAAATGTTTTAGTGAGTTTCTTACAAGCTGGGTTGCATGAATTCCATGGCCGTGGGCGTCCATACGCCTCTGATCAATCGCTCGAATAATCTGGTGAATCCCGCGCCGTTGCCTTTGATTGTTCCTACGACGATCATCACCAAGTAGGCGTTGGGGTAGAGCTTGGCTGCGTGGCTGACTCCGTCGTAGACCTTTTTGCATCGGTAGACCTCCTTCATGGCCGAGAAGATGATTTTTACTGGTAGGAATTTCGCTAGTTTGTAGCCCAAATCCAACGGTGTGTAGAACACCACGTACCTTTTTGTGATTGAAAATTGGAAGTTTTGTTAATTTCATCGAAAAAATATCAATAGTATTTCGTTATTTGTTAATTAAAGAAGAGATTTTGTTGTAAATTATATTCCGATGGTTGAAATTAGTGCTGATAATTGTAGGATTACTTTTTTTGGATCTGTCATTTCATCCGCCATATTGCACCAACTTCATCTTAATTTTCCTCAATTTTATCGATGAAATATCTATAGTTTTCTATTATTTGTTAATTAATGAAGAAATTTCATTATAAATTGTATTCGTATGATTTATATTTGTACAAATACTTATGGTATTAAACATTTTTTTGATCTGTAGTTTTATTTCAACCACCACATGACACCAACTTCATGTCAATGATACACCAAATGGCTACAATCAAGATTGCTAAACTAGCTACTAATGTGTCAAAATTTTATGTGGAAAATGGATCTTGGGGAGGTAAATTGAGGCTTACCAAACGGCCGTGGCCAGTAAAATTTGCGGTGTATTTTTCAATGGGGCCATAATAGGCTCGGCGAGGAGTCCGTTGGCAACCATGCCGCCCGCGAACACCACCAACATGTACGACAGCCAACATGCCAACGGGTGTTTGCGTGAAAACGCTTGAGCCCCTTCAAACAAAACAATTGCTAATTATATATGGAGCATAAAGTAAGCTTGTGTCAATAATTGACAGTTGACGTTTCGCCAACATGGCGTTCTAAAAAAAGGCAACAGGCGAGGTGTGTTTTGTTATTCGCTAGCGTCGGGGAAACCCGGCGAGACTCGGCAACACGGCAAAGCGAAGCCAACTACGTTTGCACACATACCGCTTCCGAGGTCTTCTCTCACCGACAACGCGCACAGCGTACAGTGAGCGATATCGAAGTACGGGAACATTTTCAACTTCACCACTTGGTTGGCGACGTCCAGGAACGCTTCCGGATCCATTTTGTTTGGTTTTTTGTTGTTGTCGTCGAGATCACGAATGCGTTGAAATTACTCGATCGATCGGAGGAGGCTGTGCGGCATTTTCGGTAATGGCTGGCCACGGACTACTGGATCTCTACGTTTCTAGGAAACGAAGTAGGCTAGAGGCAGGCGTCGCGGTCTAGCTGCCGCGTCGGGCTATATTTAAACGACGGCCGGCGGCGTTGCCGGATTTAATCGGCTTTTTTTTGTATGCGAATTATTTCGTTTGATTTTGATGGGAATAGATCAAATACTGAGATGGTTAGGTAATAGTTTTGTATGTTTAAAATATCGAGGTAGGCTGTGAGTCGAAAATGTGGAAGCCTACTTTATGAAAATATTATTTCCTAATTTATGTTTCGAGTGTATATATACCTTTTTAGTGTAAAATATACATATATTTTTCATAAATTTACATGCCCAATTATGGTCCTATATTCGTTAATTTTTCATATTTATTTTTAATGTTTCCGCCATATTGTTTTTTTTTATTTATAACTTTTGACGTTCCACTGACATTTGCATATGATTCAAAAATAAGATAAGATACGAGAAACAATTGAAATAAATCTCTATCTAAATATATCTAATATTTTTCGTTATAATTTGCGTAAAATTTGCGCACGTGCACCCTCGAAAACCCTTCTATAATAAGGGTGGGCGATTTAATATTAGCTAATCCAGCTTGTCCAGAGCGAATTTCTTACGCGTAGGGGCGTCGAAATAATTCTCATTTTCAACTAACAATGGCAAAACGTTACGATTTCGTGATGGATTTGTCTCAATTTTATGGAAAAATCGCCCTTTTCATCCCCAAAAAAATGTCATTGATGCGATTTATATCGCGAAAACCACCCCCTCCGATTTCCAATATATTGCGCAAAATTGATCAAAATAACACATCAAACAAAGCAAAGCCTACTGTTTAATTTCAGTACTTTAGTACTCAACTGTCACATTGACGTCTAATGTCACATATTGACGTCTAATTTTATTAATTTAATTTTTGATTTATCTAATTACATGCGTTGTTTTGACAAGTGAAATCTACCCCTCGGTTTGTCGAATTTGGAGCGCGATACCCCGCATTAATCGGCTCAAAGAGGGATGACGCCCTTAATATACAGCACACGGCACACCGGGTGTTATTGGAAAAAATCGAAACCCCATTCCATATGTCATGTCCGCAATAATGTTAAGTAATTGACGAAAGGGGGCGCCCTTTTAGTCAGCCCCCTTCGGTTTAGGGGATGACTTTTTAATCGCGTTTTTATTTTCTAAGAATTTTAATTGTTAATTAGTACATTTTATAAATGAAAGTTGAGGTTTATTTTGTGTTATTATCTACATAATTCTGGGTATATAAAGAAGAGTATCTATTGATGAGTAAATTTTAGAGCAGGGTGGAGTAACTTCAGAGCAGATTAGCTATACAGAGTAGAGTAGAACAGAGTAGAGTAGATTCAGAGTAGAATAGAGTATTTGTAATTATTTTCATAGGTCACTTAATTTACCTAATATTGGATCAAAATCTACAACCCTTTTGCATCCAATTTACACCCCTCCAAAATTTACTCCAAATATTATCATTTTTTTACCTCAGCTGTACAATAAATCAAGTGAAAAAAAAAAACAAAAAATTCACCCAGAGTATAACTAAACTAAACCGGTCCAAAATTAATATCAAATTCGTATATAGTGCCAAAATTCTAATATTGAAAAGTCAATACTCCAACACCACAGGAAATTACTCCCTATAACATGAATCAATAAGTTTCAAAATCTAGTGACAGCTTATGCGACATGTTGCTCCACCCTTATTGGTCGCAGCCCTCGCCTAAACCGCCCCTTTATGAGCCGAGTTGGCCAATGAGGGGGGTTCCCCCGTGTAGAGGGTGTCGATAAATCGCGGGGTTTTGTTAATTTTAGTGGTGGTTTTTTGGTCGAAGCGAGCGGTTTGCGAAAATCGCACGCTTGATTTTTCGCGAAAAATATCACATATCGGGAATTTTCAAAAAAAGTTTTTCTGTAAGTGATGAAAATGTCATTTCCGAACGATCGGGGTCCGTGGGACTCGAATAATGTAAGAAATTTTAATTGTAGATTATTGTGTAGATAATTTTGTGTGCTTTTTTTTAAATTTTGTCTAAATCTACTCTAGAACTACCCTAAAAATACAGGGTGGCGTAGCCCATACGCGTCGATCTCTATAGGACAAAAGGCTTGACTTTTAAAAGTTTTTTTGATTCTATAATATACAGAACCTTTGGGGCTACAATATAAAATTATTTAGACATATACAGGCTGTCCCAATTTTGAGAAAATATACAAAGTTATGTTTTTTTTAATGGAACACCCCGTATATTATTACATTTTTGGATTCTACTCGATGAGCTGATTCCAAAGAGGGGTCACACTTGATATTTTGGTCTGATGACATTATATAAAATGTATACAGGGTGATTAAAAAATTCAAATTTTTTATCAGATTTTTTTGTACCATTAGATAGTACTTGAAAAGTTAGGATAGGACCATGTAAGCCGTTTTTCTCGATTTTCAACTGTTTGGCTTTCAGAGCCGCCTAAATTCAAAATTTTGTGATTTTTGAATCCTTTATTATAGGACCAAAATATCAAGTGTGACCCCTCATTGAAATCAGCTCATCGAGTAGAATCCAAAAATGTAATAATATACGGGGTGTTCCATTTAAAAAAACATAACTTTGTATATTTTGTCAAAATTGGGACAACCTGTATATGTCTAAATAATTTTATATTGTAGCCCCAAAGGTTCTGTATATTATAGAATCAAAAAAACTTTTAAAAGTCAAGCCGTTTTTCCTATAGAGACCGACAGATTTGAGCTGCGCCATCCTGTATATGTATACTCTAAAACTACACTGAATAACTCAAAAACTACACCGAATCTACCCAACTCTGCTCTGGGTATACTATAACTGCCCAATTATTCATTAATACAAATTACAACACATTTTAACTAATTAATAAACCATTTAAAATTTTCCAGGGTCCAGATTACCCGGCCTACCCGCCGGACATAAACGGTTACCCGGCCATCTGGGATCCCCATCATTGTCTATCCGCCCAAAACAGCACGTTGGGCAGCTACCCGGAAATCCTCTCCGCCTTCAATTCGGATCTAGGTAGGCCATATTTCCCCTCAAAATTACGATGTAATTACTCCCGAAAAGTCACCTGTCAACGTCACTTAACTATACACCGGATTGCCCAATCCCAATCCCATCTATACATAATAACCCAAAGCAAATCACGCTGAACTCGGGTTGAACCTGCGTTGAACTTCGCTTGTAGACGTGGCATATTTGTTAATTATAACATGAATATTACAATGGAGAAGACCACGACTTTTTTTTAAATTTTTTTTTCAAAACCGTGTGTTCTAAGAAGGCGCGTAATGAAATTTTTATTTTTTTCTGTGGCTAAATAAGGCCGCAATTAATTTTTAAGTTGGAAAACGTCACACAATTGTCATACACTCTGCTCCAATCAAAGCGAGAGTTGCAAAGAGAAGTCACATTTAGCAAGGTTGCCACGTTTCCTATTACTCTTCTTTACTCCTGCAAAATGTGCGTTTTTGTATATTTATTGCAATAAACATTTTCTGATTTATCCATTTCTTCCATTACTTAATGGATAATTCGATATATTAATATAGAAATAACATCTTCAACTGTATAAATTGTACCAGATTTTCGTGTTAAAAACACAAATAATGGTCCTGAAAAATTTATTTGGCAACATTCTTGTCAACGTCAATATTATCAATAAAGTGTTTTGTGCCGATCTGCCATTCGTGTAATTTGTTTTGTGCATTTTTCAGAAAAATCTGACAAATGACAGTTTGATTTTTGTTCGTTTGTCTATTCTTTGTTACTGCGTTCGAAAATTCATACTATTTACTATACAACAAAACGTGAGTGGTTTATGATTGGTTGATAAGGTATGAGTCAAAACCCGAAATTTTTAAATTTCAAAGGGCTATATCTTTTTAATTACAACACATTTTGAGCATCTGAAAACGGTTTTGAGCTCTAATAAATCATTTCTAATCGTATCTTTTGCCAAAATCCGCATATCTCTCATCGTGGTCGTCTCCATTGTTATGACTCACTTTATACGAGTACCTATAATATACCTTTTGTATATTAGATAGGCAAATAAATCATTAAGTGATTCTACGTATATTTGTTAATATATTTCTAAGTACTAATCACAGATAAATACTTCTATAAATCATTCTACACGAGCAGTCGTTAACACAAACTTTTTAAAACATTTCTGAGACATTTCTGAAATTTCTGAGTTATATTTGATCAACATACGTGATATACAATCGAGCAGTGCAATTCAGAAAGTTCTTATACACTCGATCAAAGTGCGTCGTGAAATCTCAAAAATTCATCAAGCAGGCGCCGCAAACAAGATGGAGCTCCATGGCTACGACGATTCCGCGCCTAAACTCGTGTACCTCGATCTGGAAACCAGCGGATTCTACGTCGAAGCGTCAGACATCCTGGAAATCGGGTTGCTATTCAAAGACAAAGAATTCGGAGTGTACATAACTCCAACTCAACCAATAAATTCAAAAGCTTCGGAAGTCAACCATCTCACGTTCGAATCGGGAGAGCTGTTTTTCCGCAATCAAAGAGTTGACTCGGTGCCTCTCGGAGACGGCTTGAGGGCCGCCATCGATTTTCTATCGTCCCTCGGAGGCAAATGCCTGCTGCTGGCGCATAATGCTTCGTTCGACAGCTCGCGAATTGCCTTCGCTTTGGAGCGAACCGGCTTGTTGAGCGAATTCAAAAAAGTTGTCAGCGGGTTCGTGGACACCTTGCCTCTGTTCAAGCAGCGCTTGAATCGCAGGAAGCGTTGCAAATTGGTGGATCTCGCCGAGGAGGCTGGGATTAGCGTAGAGGGCGCTCACGGGGCTGTTGGAGATGTTCGAATTTTGAGGCGGTTGGTAGAGCATCACGGGATTTCGGATGATGAGATTGTGCGGAGGGAGAAGCGCCAGAGGGAAAGGCTTGCTGTGATGGCAACGCTGGCTCCGTTGGAGAGGGTTCTGTCGAAATCTATGATGGAGAAGGTGGCTTTGGCGGGGATTGGTTATGGCGAAATCGTTGATGTGTTTGTTGAGGATAGGAATGCTGGGATAGAGGCGCTGTTTGAGGGAATTGTTAATGGAAGGCCTCGGGTTACTAGAAGCAAGAGAGTTATTGGGGCTGTTTGTGATTTTTTAGAACAGAATTTTGATATGTAAAAGATAGTTTTTTTTTCATGTACATTGTGACAATAAAGGCGAAATATTTCGGTATTTTGTGGCTTTTTCGAAATTTTTTATTCTTTAAAATTTGTAGAGAATTGTTTTTTCAATAAGATGGTGATTATTTTATTTTTTTATCTCGAGTAGTTTTCAAGATAATACAGGTTTTTCAAAGAATAGCTCTAGAAATTTAATTTTTTTTCCCATGTACATTGTGACAATAAAGGCGAAATATCTCGGAATTTTGTGGTTTTTTCGAATTTTTTTATTCTTCAAAATTTGTAGAGAATTGTTTTTTCCATAAAATGGTGAATATTTTATTTTTTTTTTATCTTAAGTAGTATTCAAGATAATGCAGGTTTTTCAAAGAATAGCTCTAGAAATTTAATTTTTTTTCCCATGTACATTGTGACAATAAATGCGAAATATCTCGGAATTTTGTGGTTTTTTCGAAATTTTTTATTCTTCAAAATTTGTAGAGAATTGTTTTTTTTCAATAAGATGGTGATTATTTTATTTTTTTATCTCGAGTAGTTCTCAAGATAATTCAGGTTTTTCAAAGGTTAGCTCTAGAAATTTAATTTGTTTCCCATGTTCATTATGACAATAAAGTCGAAATATCTCTGAATTTTGTGGTTTTTTCGAAATTTTGTATTCTTCAAAATTTGTAGAGAATGGTTTTTTCCATAAAATGGTGAATATTTTATTTTTTTTTTATCTTAAGTAGTTTTCAAGATAATGCAGGTTTTTCAAAGAATAGCTCTAGAAATTTAATTTTTTTTCCCATGTACATTGTGACAATAAATGCGAAATATCTCGGAATTTTGTGGTTTTTTCGAAATTTTTTATTCTTCAAAATTTGTAGAGAATTGTTTTTTTCAATAAGATGGTGATTATTTTATTTTTTTATCTCGAGTAGTTCTCAAGATAATTCAGGTTTTTCAAAGGTTAGCTCTAGAAATTTAATTTGTTTCCCATGTTCATTATGACAATAAAGTCGAAATATCTCTGAATTTTGTGGTTTTTTCGAAATTTTGTATTCTTCAAAATTTGTAGAGAATTGTTTTTTCAATAAAATGGTGAATATTTTATTTTCTTATCTTAAGTAGTTTTCAAGATAATTCAGGTTTTTCAAAGGATAGCTCTAGAAATTTCATTTTTTTTCCCATGTACATTGTGACAATAAATGCGAAATATCTCGGAATTTTGTGGTTTTTTCGAATTTTTTTATTCTTCAAAATTTGTAGAGAATTGTTTTTTCAATAAAATGGTGAATATTTTATTTTCTTATCTTAAGTAGTTTTCAAGATAATTCAGGTTTTTCAAAGGATAGCTCTAGAAATTTCATTTTTTTTCCCATGTACATTGTGACAATAAATGCGAAATATCTCGGAATTTTGTGGTTTTTTCGAATTTTTTTATTCTTCAAAATTTGTAGAGAATTGTTTTTTCCATAAAATGGTGATTATTTTATTTTTTATCTTCAGTAGTTTTCAAGGTAATTCAGGTTTTTCAAAGAATAGCACTGGCAATTTAATTTTTCTACATATATAGATTATGACAAAAAAGTCAAAATATCTCGGAAATATGTAGATTTTTCAAAAATGTTTATTCTCCAAAACTTGTAGAAAATTGTTTTCTCAATAAAATGGCAACGTTTTGGTTTTTCCGTCTCGATTAATTTTCGAGATAATTAATGTTTTTCGCACGTAATTTCCAGTATGGCAACGCCAGCAATGCGGCGGCTTGGTCTCCAATCGCCTCGGCAGAAGTGGCTCCTCCAGCGGCAGCCCGCCCACCAAAAAAACCAGAAGACGCGTGGCAACACTGGCCCAACGCAGGGCCGCCAACATCAGAGAACGCCGGCGCATGTTCAATTTGAACGAGGCCTTCGACAAGCTCAGGCGAAAGGTACACTTCATATTATGTCATATTTGTCATTTGACACATGTCATATTTGTCATATGTCACATCTAATACTTGTCATATCTGTCATATTTCAGGTGCCGACATTCGCCTACGAGAAACGATTGTCTCGCATCGAGACTTTGAGATTGGCCATAACTTATATCAGTTTTATGACGGAGTTGCTGCACGGCCATACGCCCGATCATAAGAATTCGGATTTGTACGCCCAACGGGAATATGTCCCTTACGGGTTGATAAATTGATAAATGTTCGTTAGTCGTTCGGGGGATTCACCCGATTGTATGACGCATAACCATGTCTTCCATTTTGTGAAATAAAAGTGTTTTTTTTTTTAATTCTAGTTCGAATTTCTTCTAGCAGGCTACGTATAAATGTCAATATTAATCAATTAGTCTGTGCACATGAGAGTTGAAAGATCGAGTCGAGATCGAGTTGAGGTATCTTTTTCTTCGTCGAGTCAACTCGATCCGTGTTTACATGAGAGTCGATCTCCTTTTACATGCAGGCTTGAAGCATAGATCGACTTTGATGTAAACACGGATCGAGTTGAAACCGGGTTGACTCGACTCGATTGTACTAGACTGGGTCGAGTCGAAATGATGCCTTTAAACGCGGGTTGAGTAGTTCAGTTGACAACTGGCAACTGACAGATGAGATTCGCGGCTTGCGGCATTTTGTTTGGTTAGATTTTTAGATTATTTTGTGTTAGTTGTTGTTGCAATGGCAAAAAAGAATCACGATGAAACGAAGTTATGATTAGTTGTCAGCTGTCACTTGAACTCGATCTCGACTCAATCATTCAACCCTGTGTACGGAAAAACACTAATCGAAACTCGAGTCAATCTCGAGCCGAGCTTTATTCAAGCCTGCATGTAAACGGGGTAAAAGCCCAAAAGAAGAGGAAATGAAGAAGAAGAAAATCTGGGTAAATGTTCTTCTTGTCAAATTATTGGCCTCAATTACATGGACTATTTAGCCCCTGTAATATTCAGTGTGGAAATGACATGGCAACACTGCACAAATTTGAATTTGACACATATGACATAATGGAGAAGACCTCGACTTTTTTTTTTATTTTTTTTTTTCAAAACCGTTTGTTCTAAGAAGGCGCTTAATGAAATTTTTATTTTTTCTGTGGTCAAATAAGGCCGCAATTAATTTTTAAAGTTTGAAAAACGTCACACAATCGTCATACACTCTGCTCCAATCAAAGCGAGAGTTTCAAAGAGAAGTCACATTTAGCAAGTTTGCCACGTTTCCTATTACTCTTCTTTACTCCGCTAAATGTGCGTTTTTTGTATATTTATTGCAATAAACATTTACTGATTTATCCATTTCATCCATTACCTAATGGATAATTCGATATATTAATATAGAAATAAAATCTTCATCTGTATACATTGTAACCGATTTTCTTGTTAAATCACAAATAATGGTCCTGAAAAATTTATTTGGCAACATTCTTGTCAACGTCAATATTATCAGTAAAGTGTTTTGTGCCGAATTCCAATTCGTGTAATTTGTTTTGTGCATTTTTCAGAAAAATCTGACAAATGACAGTTTGATTTTTGTTCGTTTGTGTATTCTTTGTTACGGCGTTCGAAAATTCGTACTATTTACTATACAACAAAACGTGAGTGGTTTATGATTGGTTGATAAGATATGAATCAAAACCCGAAATTTTTAAATTTCGAAGGGCTATATCTTTTTAATTATAACACATTTTGAGCAACTGAAAACGGTTTTGAGCTCTAATAAATCATATCGTACCTTTTGTCGAAACCCACCTATCTCACATCGTGGTCTTCTCCATTGACATTGTTGGCCGAATAGCCCTGGTAGCTGAGGCCAATTTTGCGCAAAGAAGAAGAAGAATAATTGACATTGACAGATTAGAATATTTACTTACTAATCAAATTTCGTACGTATTTAAACGAATTTTAATCGATTTACATTCCGCATTGTCATCAAAAATGCCCACAAACAACTCCAAAATCAAACCTTCAACCGTCTAACTCCAAAAAAACGTGAGTCATAAACCCCCCAAACAAATCGCCTGATTACTCCCGAGCATGGGCAATGGAACCCTCCCATACGAATCAATCAACTCGACGGATATTGTATCCACAATCGAAGGTTCAAGGATTACTCGTAACCCGATAAACATGCAAATTGCACTCGAAATCTCCATCAAAACCAAGCGCCTCGTTCGCCTCCATTAAGCATCGACCTACGACGCAGCGCCTACTACAAAATGGCTCCCCAAAACCAGCACAACATCGTCATCGGCGCGGAACTCGAACGAATCATCGACATACCCTTGGGCGAGCTGCTCCTGCGGCTGCTCAAATCCTTCGAGGACAACATCCTGCAGGTAGACGGCGAAACGGGCGAGACCCTGCCGGCCAGCCTGCTGCTCAAGCGAGCCACCCGCCTGGCCAAGTGGCTGACCGCCCGAGGCGTTAGAGTCGGCCACAACGTGTCCGTCAACAGCGAGAACCGATTGGAGTTCTGCGTGGTGCCCACAGCCGCCTTATTCGCTGGAGCCACGTTCGCTCCGTTGAATCCTGATTACACCCCGCTGGAGCTCAAGCATGTGCTAGGCTTATCGGAGCCTAAACTAATCTTCTGCTCGGCTAAAACCATCGATAAAATGGTATCGATCCTACCCGATCACCCCTACGTTCACACACTGGTGCTATTCGGAGATGCACCGTTCAACCCACACCCTCGAGTAGTCCGGTACAACGACATAATCAAAGGAGTCGACTGTAAGTAGCTCAATAACCGCATAAACGAGACCATAATTGATTTATTTTGTAGCCGAAGAGATAGACGAAGAGTACGAAACGGTACCGCTCGATCCGATGGACACGGTGGCCACGATTCTCTGTTCTTCAGGCACCACCGGTATGCCCAAAGGGGTGATGTGCACCCACGACAGCATGACAGCTTATATAGACATATCCCGCAGTATAATGGGCGATATAGTCACCAACGATGACCCCAGCGATGCCATGATGGGGCTCATACCGTTCTTCCATTCGTTCGGTTTCATGCTCATGTTCCTCAATTTGCTGCGAGGCAAGACTATGGTAGTACTCGGCAAATTCAAGCCCAAGATATTCCTGGACGCCATCGTGAAGTATCGAGTAACTAGATTGATCGTACCGCCACCGGTGCTGTTGTTCCTGCTGAAGAGCCCTCTAGTAAAAGGCTACGATTTGTCGTGCATTCGAGAGATACGAAGCGGAGCTGCCCCGATGGGTAGGGACATGGAAAAGGAGCTTAAAGACAGGTTTAAAGTGCACCATGTATCGCAAGGTTACGGCATGACCGAGACCACTTTAGGGGTGCTAGTCTCACCGCACGGGCAGAGTAAGATCGGCTCGTGCGGTAAAATAGTACCCGGCATGATGGCTAAAGTGATAGACGATAACGGTGCGCCCCTAGGGCCGTACAAAGAGGGCGAAATTTGCTTCAAAGGCCCCTTGATAATGAAAGGATACGTGGGCGATGCGAAGTCCACGCAGAGCACCATCGATGGCGACAACTGGCTGCATACCGGAGACGTAGCGTACTACGATGACGACGGTTACTTCTTTATAGTCGATCGCATCAAAGAGCTTATCAAGTACAAGGCCTTCCAGGTGGCTCCGGCTGAGTTAGAGGCTTTGTTGCTCACTCATCCGGCTATACAGGATGCAGCGGTGATCGGGTTGCCCAACGAGGAGGCCGGGGAGTTGCCGCTGGCGTTTGTGGTGAAGAAGCCCGGGAAGGAGCTGGGCGAGAGGGAGGTGGAGAAGTTCGTGGAGGATCAGGTGTCGGTGCAGAAGAGGCTGCGAGGCGGCGTGGTGTTCTTGGAGGAGATACCGAGGAATCCGACGGGGAAGATCCTGCGCAGAGTGTTGAAGCAGAGGGCTATTCAGCTCAAGGCTAAGTTGTAGTAGGGTGCGTTGGATTCGTGTTATTAGGCTAATAAATATGTTGGTTGTGAGTTTTGGTTGTAATCGATGTAATCTAGGTACTCGTGATATGGTTTTTTTTAAAGGTCGAGTGGATTGATTAAAAAAAGTGAAGTGATTGTTAGCTATTATTATTTAATGTTATCTTTTTTTCTTATTTTGTACTACTGTCCAACCGTCATCTTCCATCGGTATATCATCATCACTCGACGAATCCTCTTGTATCTAAAACATAGTAGGTTTATTTATAGAAAAAGGCCACCGGTTATACAGCCAACTGTTTATTCCTCACCTGGGCTTCCCCTCGATTCCTCGTTTTGGCCTCTTCCAACCAAGCCGTACTAGCAACAGGTAACTTCGAAAACTCCTCATCGCATTGCTGCGTATTATTATCTTTTAGAAGTTGAACGAAACGCAATAACAAAGCCGCTATTTCTACAAACAAATCGACAAATAGTACAACTCAACGGTTTACTTGATTATTCGTATAAGAATAGATGTCTTGGGTTCGATCAAGTTACCTTTGGGAGAGCCATCTTCGAATATGGTGTCGAATTTCTCGTCCATTACATCTTCGAGGAACTCCTCCAGGCTCTCTTGATCTACATTCGGATCTTCTACGCAATACTGGGTAACTTCGTTAACGCATTCAATAGCTAGCTGGGAATTATAATGAGATATTAATGTTAATAACAAGAGAAATTGGTGCATTATAACAGACCTGTTTGCTGTTTGGCCCTCCCATTGAGTGTTCCACAGCGAGCCTGAGGCCTGTCCAGTTGGTGAATATTTGATGTACGATTTTGCGTAGGGCTTCTTCGGCCATTTTGATGGGGTTATTTATCGCAAATAGTGATAAAATAAGCGAGTAAATGTCCCATTTCACATTGCTGAAAGTGAGGTTAAAGATGACATAAATGTCAAGTGTCAAACAGTGGCCTCTTTCAATTACAGTTTGTAGTTAAATTTATTCATTTTTTCTACTGTGTTAATATGTGAATAATAGTTTTGTTTAATTAAGGGAATTGATAATAGAATATTAATTGTTAATTAATATTCACGCTAGAAAAAAGTACACAGGAAATTACAGGAATCTGTAATTAGTATCTTCTTAGTTTGGCTACAAGATGGCGCTAGATGTCTATTTTTTAATTTCCTTTAAAAAAAAAAACAAAATGAATTAACAATAATCGCATTTATTAGTGAAAATTTCGACACAATAATTCAACGAATTTTGATAATAGAAAATCAATTGTTAATCAATGTTAATTAATATTCACGCTAGAAAAAAAGAACACAGGAAATTACAGGAATCTGTAATTCGTATCTTCTTAATTTGACTACAAGATGGCGCTAAATGTCTATTTTTTAATTTTCTTTAAAAAAACAAAATTAACAACAACCGCATTTACTAATGAAAATTTTGACACAATAATTCAACGAATTTTGATAATAGAAAATTAATTGTTAATCAATGTTAATTAATATTCACGCTAGAAAAAGTACACAGGAAATTACAGGAATCTGTAATTAATATTTTCTTAGTTCTACTACAAGATGGCGCTAGATGTATATTTTTAAATTTTCTTTTAAAAAAACAAAATTAATTAACAACAACCGCATTTATTAGCGAAAATTTCGACAATAATTCAACGAATTTTCTTCCCAATTCGCTCCACAGCCATCTGTAACAAGTTACTCCCGGCGCGCCGGTCGCATCTCTAGCTTAGGCGTCGCGACGCTATCTGATCGATAGAGAAACGCTCGCTTGACGGGACCGGTAAAAGAAAAACACGAATAAAACAACACGCGAACGAAACTCCTCGCATTAACCCCGAACTAACTGCAATAAGATCAAAACAATTACAACTAATAACAAAATTCTATTCAATTATTTTTTTACAAGCGAATATTATACTCATGTATAGTAGTAGGTAATTAATAACCGATAATTTCGTTACCGCATCGTCCGGGCAATTAGCCCTGAATTAATCGAGGGGTACATAACTCATAATAGAGCGACGTCGGCCATTTTGAATTCGACCGCAACGCAATTTGTCATCAAAGCGCGCCTTGATTGAACGCCCGGTAACTAGATCAGGGCGCAATCTGTGCAATTAATCATTATACACGGGGTAGATATATCTACACATATGTGACATGAACGCATTTATTTATACAAATAGGTAACTAGATGCTCGGAGCCAGCACTTGCTAGATTTATTATACGCTAATTCGTATGTATATATTTAAGGAAGCGTTACTTTTCGCATTTTCCCGTTTTTCCGAACCGCCCACCTCTAGATTTTCACGCAATCAACAACCCCTCGAGTTCGCCATTTTCCGTGTCTCCGTCTAGAGTGCGGCGCGCGAAGGTGGACAAGATGGACTGTTCCGTGGAATTTCCTTAAAATAAAAACGTTCAAATAACATAATCTAGTAAGCCGCGCGTGTATCTTTCGTTTTGTTTTTCGTTTTGACGTTTTGACACTACACACGGATTGCTAGATACTCACTATATATACATCGAGAACAAGGTAATTTACTCATTATAATTCTCTTAATACTATTTAGATTTAACGTGTATAGTTTGGTTAATATATTGAGCTAGTGACGTCACGCATTATGTTAGCTATAGTAGGCTGTGAGTGGCTGAATAAACGCACAGTAGTAGAGCGATCAGAGTAGGCGAGTTGCGCTCGATGGCGGCGGCGGAGGTTTTCCTGGTTTTGTAGGAGAAATTGGCGGGGTGGACGGTCCTGGGGGTGGTGGCGACGGGTATGGGGTTGGTGGTTTTGGAGCAAATGGCGTCCGGAACGTCGGACTTGGGGCAGTTTCCCGCTTTGAACACGTCCGGGACCCGGCTGAGGGGGAAATTGCACGCTGATAGACATACGTTCTCGTTGCCGGCGTCGGTGATCGTGTCGTAGAAGGGGCGCAGGCGCTGCGACTCGGAACCGTGACCGTTCTCGGCGAACATCCAGCCTGTGAAAAATCACCCGAAAGCGTTACTTTGTAACTGTTATTTTGGCGCGCTTTTACTGGTTTGCTCCAACTCTATACTCGACATGTCAAAATATAAAATTAGGTTGTGTCTCTGTTGCCGGTGCCGGTAAATTAACTTTTTTTATATAAACAAATACAAAGTTAGTAATAATTGTCAATGAAAGTTAAAAACATACACAGAGCTACGAACATTTTGTGCACATTGTGAGCCTTTATAATATTTATTTATAAAATAGAATGGTCGGTATTCAGCGCCCCATTTTAACGTTAAAATCGGTTTTAGCGAGCGGCTTAAAGGTAAACAACGTCCTTAGTTACTCCATAACAACAATGTAGAACTGTCAAGTTAAAGGCGCTTTAACTAAAGGTGGTTTAACTTAAAATGGGGCGCTGAATACGGGCCAATTCCTCTATATAGTACCGGTAACGGTAAATTATCGAATCTCATCAAATAGCGAACTGTCACTGTCAAAAAAATTTTGATTGTGTCTCCAGTGCCAGTCCTGGTAAATTAACATTTTTATATAAACAAAAACAGAGTCAGTAAATGGCAATTGTAATGAAAAACATATACAGGGTGTTCCTCGTGCAGCTAGGAATAATTTGTGCACATTGTGAGCCTTTATAAGATTTATTTATAAAATAGAATGCCTCTATATAGTACCGGTAACGGTAAATTATCGAATCTCATCAAATGGCGAACTGTCAGTGTCAAAAAAATCGAGTAGTGCCTCCGGTGGCGGTCCCGGCAAATTAACTTTTTGGTTTTCAACAAAGATATCGTTATTAACTGCCAATTGTAATTAAAAACATATACAGGGTGTCCCTTGACCAGTCACGAATCATTTGTTCATATCATGAGCTCATTTTGACGACATTTACTCATTAAAAAAATGCCTCTAGTACCGACACCGTTAAATTAACTAAATCGAATCCAAACAAACCTTTCTCCTGTCACTGTCAAACGTCAAACGTCAACGTACCTATATTATAACAAGAACACCCCAAAGCATTCTTCCTGACCACCATATCAGTGGCGACGTTGCCATACGCCTCATAATCGGGGCTCAAGCCTCCCGCGTCCATCGCCGAGATCGCGTTACCTCTGAACTCGTAGACGAACCTCAGCTGGCCGAAGTTCCTGTTCGATTCCACCAGCAGGCCGGGGCTGATCTTCCCGAAACCCCCCGATCTGACATATTCGAACTTGTTGTGAGCCAAACGCGCCCTAGTACACAATATCGCCACGGCGCCCCCCTCCAACGACGCCACTGCGTTGTGCGAGAACTTGAAGTTCTCGATCGTGCCGTTGACGGCGCTCGCCCATAACTCGCCCAATTTGTTGTTCCTGTCAACCGAAATAGCGAAAATTATATGTAAATGGCAGGTGACAGATGACAGAATGACAAATGATTGATGATAGATGACAATTGACAGATGATAGAATGACAGTTGATAGTAAATGACAGTTGGATAGAATGACAGTTGGATAGAAATGACAGTTGGATAGAATGACAGTTGGATAGAATGACAGTTGGATAGAATGACAGTTGGATAGAATGACAGTTGATAGAATGCCAATTGATAGAATGACAGTTGATAGAATGACAGTTGTTAGAATGACAGTTGATAGAATGACAGTTGATAGAAATGACAGTTGGATAGAATGACAGATGGATAGAAATGATAGATGATAGAATGACAGATGATAGAATGACAGTTGATAGAAATGACAGTTGGATAGAATGACAGTTGGATAGAATGACAGTTGATAGAATGACAGTTGGATAGAATGACAGTTGCTAGAATGACAGTTGACAGAATGACAGTTGACATGTTTTTTTACCGGAATTCGGCGCTGGGTCCGGTGATTCGAAGAGCGAGATGCTCGAGAACGTCGATCCGGGTGTTGTCTAAGAGGAATTCGGCCCCTTTGTCGAGAATGACGTTTATTCCAGACGTCTGGATGCGGCTGATTTTGGAATTTTGCACCGTGAAGTTGGCGCAAGCGTCCAGCAACCGGAAGGCGTTGGATTCGACGGTGTCGACGGTGACGTTGCGCAGGAAGACTTGCCTGAAACCACCGGTTACGCCGGCCATATTGGAAGCAGCACTAGTAGTAGTACTGTCATCTGTCATCGATTGATGAAAGGCGAAGCTCGGTATATTCGCGATGTAGCCAACGTTCTCCATGCGAACCAATTTGGGCGCGTTCGTTTGCCACAATCTATGCGCCAGTATGGTCAAAATGGCGACGTTTTTGATTGACAATTTTTCGAAATAGTACCGCCTATCGCCGCTCCTCAGCGCCACCGTCACGTTTTCGCAATCTTCTATCTCCAACGATTCGATGTTGAATGGACTCTTGAATTGATTCACGTAAATGATCACATCCTGAAATTTATAACTCGCAAAATTATTTGTCATCTGTCGTACCTTATCAATCAACTGTCAGTCCATCATCTGTCATTATGTCATAAGTCATTCTGTCATTCTGCCATCTGTCATTCTATCATCTGTCATTCAATCATGTCGTTTCTTTAGTAACTAACCAGTAATACCAACCTCAAGTCGAAAAAAACGACGCTATAAACATTCGTTCGTCTTTCAGTAACTACAACCGGTAAATACCAACGTAATTTCGAAAAACACTATAAACACTCTTCCTTTAGTAACTATATATAACCAGTTAATCTCAACCTAAATTCGAAATCAACTGTCATTTCATCATCTGTCATTACGTTCTTCTGCATCTGTCATTTTGTAGTCTTTCATTCTATCAATTGTCATTCTATCAACTGTCATTCTGCCATCTGTCATTCTGCCATCTGTCATTCTATCAACTGTCATTCTGCCATCTGTCATTCTGCCATCTGTCATTCTGCCATCTGTCATTTTGCCAACTGTCATTCTGCCATCTATCATTCTGCCATCTGTCATTCTATCAACTGTCATTCTATCAACTATCATTCTGCCATCTGTCATTCTGCCATCTGTCATTCTATCAACTGTCATTCTGCCATCTGTCATTCTGCCATCTGTCATTCTATCAACTGTCATTCTGCCATCTGTCATTCTGCCATCTGTCATTTTGCCAACTGTCATTCTGCCATCTATCATTCTGCCATCTGTCATTCTATCAACTATCATTCTGCCATCTGTCATTCTGCCATCTGTCATTCTATCAACTGTCATTCTGCCATCTGTCATTCTGCCATCTGTCATTCTGCCATATGTCATTCTATCAACTGTCATTCTGCCATCTGTCATTTTGCCAACTGTCATTCTGCCATCTATCATTCTGCCATCTGTCATTCTATCAACTATCATTCTTTCAACTGTCATTCTGCCCTCTGTCATTCTATCAACTATCATTTTTTCAACTGTAATTCTGCCATCAGCCATTCTATCAACTATCATTCTTTCAACTGTCATTCTGCCCTCTGTCATTCTATCAACTATCATTCATTCAACTGTCTTTCTGCCATCTGCCATCTGCCATTCTGTCATCCGTCATCTGTCATTTGTCACTTATCTCATGTATCTCCCAGCCTATATAATCAATTATCTACTGTCACTTGTCACTTGTCATCTAACTCTGTCAATTGCTTACTGTCATGTGCCACCTGTCATATGTCACCTGTCACTTATCAATTTTTGCAAAGTTCGTAAAAGTGATAGTATAGCTGCTTATATTATAGTAAAAAAAATAGTGGTAGAAAAAGTATTGTAACTTACTTTAGTCGGGCAATTGAACGATAATGATAAAGTGGTGGCGTTGTTTTGGATGTTGGTGGAGCAGGCGAAGCCGCCTACGTCGCATTTGGAGAAATTGATTCTGGTCTGCGTTGAGCGGGCGATTTTTTGGTGAAACGTCACGAGAACTATCAGAGTAAACTTGATGTTTTTGAGGGACATTTCGACACCGGGCGTCTTCGATCGCGGTGGAAAAATAATGCTATCGCTAAATCGGATTTTTGTTTGTTCGATTATCGCGCAGGAATCGTGATCGAGCGGGGATTTTTGGGAATTTTGCGAAAATATCTCTGAACGAATTTTCGTCGAGCTTTAGTCTACAGGGTAAGTCAAATTTTTGACGTTTCTTTATAATATTCTGACGTTTCTTAAATATGTTAAGTTACAACAAGTAGGCTGTTATGTACATCGTATACAGGGTGAAACGCAGAAAAAATTGCGGTATACGAAATTTGTCAGTTATGATGGGATCACCCTGTATAATATTTCCAATCGATGTCACGATATTTACTCTGTCGAATTCCTCGTCGAGCAAAAATGAAGAACCAATCGCAATTTCCGGCGCTCCGGAAGGAAATCACCCGGAAAAACAAATATTCCTTTTTTTGTAAGAAAGAGGAAATTAATTCGCCAACGAAGACGAATTTTCCAACCCCCCATCATCCGTGATAAAACCCTCCTGAAAGACTTTTTTTTTCCATACACACCTACTCGATCTTACTATTATATAAAAATATTAATTATTTGGCAATTTTGACAGTTGACAGTTTTGAATGTTTCGACAACTTTGACAGTCATGACAGATTTGGCAATTTCAACAATTTTGACAGTTATTGCAGTTGTAGGAGTTTTGACAGTTGAGACAATTATGACATTCATGACATTCATGACAGTCATGACAGTCTTGACAGTTTTGACAGTTTTGACAGTTTTGACAGTTTTGACAGTCATGACAGTTTTGACAGTTATGACAGTTTTGACAGTTTTAACAGTTTTGACAATTTCAATAATTTTGACTTATGTTATGCGACAATTTTGATAGTTGTGGCAGTTGTAAGAGTTTTTACATTTGCAACAATAATGACAGATGTGTGACAATTTTGACAGTTATGACAATTTCGACAGTTATGGCAGTTGTAGGAGTTTTGACAGTTAAGACAATTATGACAGTCATGACAGTTTTGACAGTTTTGACAGTTTTGACAGTTTTGATAGTTTTGACAGTTTTGACAGTTTTGACAGTTTTGACAGTTTTGACAGTCATGACAGATTTGACAATTTCAACAATTTTGACAGTTGTATGACAATTTTGACAGTTATGACAAAAAATATATGTGCTCTTATCAAGCCGGCGGCGGATTGAGAATAAACTTTCCCAAAATCGGGGAAGGCGATTTTTCCGCCAATCTCGAATCGGGGATGATTCGCAATTTCCCTCTATTTGCCCGAGGCCACGCCGGCTACGACGTAATTGCAATATGAAGGACCGGGGGTGGAAAATTCACGGCAAGAAACCAACCCCTGGAAAACCACCCTCAGGAGGATTCGGCAACAGCCGAAATAAATTATATCGGCCGGGGCGCCCCTATCTATATAGAAAATTCCATGTGCGATGCGATGCACTTTGAAGTTTTCCCATTGACGTGCCTGTCACGAAAATCACTAGGGGAGGGTTCTTTTTTTTCCTCTCTCCTGTTTACTATTTAAAAACTACTCTTGAATGTGTTCCTTGTTCGAATATTTTTAAATGACAGATGACAGATGACAGATGGCAGATGGCAGATGGCAGATGGCAGATGACAGATGACAGATGACAGGTGACAAGATGGAGAGATGGTGAAATGTGGAGACTTTTTAGTTGGTGTTTTGAATGAGGGAAATTCAATGATGATGATGTGGCGATACGAAAACGCCGCAGGGAAAGCGGTTTTTCCTTTTGGATCAAAAGAATTTCCGCGGCGCGTCGGCACTCTGAATAGCTACTTTTAGCCGGTGGAAAACGCGAAATGGACGAATAGAAAAGCCTCTTTTTCCTCTTTTATTGTCGCTCGAATTTTCCCCCGATGGATTGGCCTGCTTATAAACGAGCAGGTTTTTTCCCTTTGTCTTCCGGCCGCGCCGCGAATGAATTTCCTTTGGTTTCCACCGAGAGAAAAGGGTTCAAACGCCACCAGCGAAATTAGCACATTTTCACAAACATGCTAGTAAAATAAAACGAATATTTCACATATTATACAGTTCCATTTTCCGCATCTGTAACCGTTACTTACTCGTAACTCCCACCTCTAATACCTACCGGCATGTTTGATTTGATAGGACAAATAGCATTGGACTAGAGTTGGGAGTTACTAAAAATAACGTAACAGTTACAAAAAATACAGTATTTGACAGTTTCGACATATTTGAGAGTTGTGTGACAATTATGACAGTATATGACAGCTATGAGAATTTTGACTATTGAGATAATTATGACAGTTACGATAGTTATGACAATTTCAACAATTTTTGACTGTTATGCGACAAGTTTGACAGTTACGACAATTTTGACAGTTGTGGCAGTTGTAAGAGTTTTAACATTTGCAACAATAATGACAGATTATGAATGACAGATTTTGAAAATTGTGACAGTTATGACAATATGGACAGTTATAGCAGTTGTAGGATTTTTGACAGTTGAGACAATTCTATGACAGTCATGACAGTTTTGACAGTTTTGACAATTTTGAGAGTTGTGTGACAATTATGACAGTATATGACAGCTATGAGAATTTTGACTGTTGAGATAATTATGACAGTTACGATAGTTTTGACAATTTCAACAATTTTGATTGTTATGCGACAAGTTTGACAGTTACTACAATTTTGACAGTTGTGTCAGTTGTAAGAGTTTTGACATTTGCAACAATAATGACAGATGTGTGACAATCTTGAAAATTGTGACAGTTATGACAATTTTGACAGTTATAGCAGTTGTAGGAGTTTTGACAGTTTTGACAGTTTTCAAAGTTTTGACAGATTTGACAGTTTTGACAATTGCGTAACCGTTACAAAAAATACAGTATTTGACAGTTTCGACAATTTTGACAGTTGTGTGACAATTATAACAGTATATGACAGCTATGAGAATTTTGACTGTTGAGATAATTATGACAGTTACGATAGTTTTGACAATTTCAACAATTTTGACTGTTATGCGACAAGTTTGACAGTTACGACAATTTTGACAGATGTGTGACAATTTTGAAAATTGTGACAGTTATGACAATTTTGACAGTTATAGCAGTTGTAGGAGTTTTGACAGTTGAGACAATTTTATGACAGTCATGACAGTTTTGACAGTTTTGACAGTTTTGACAGTTTTGACAGTTTTGACAATAGCGTAACCGTTACAAAAAAATTCTTAATTTATTTCTCCTAATAAGAACTCGAAAAATAAGAAATAATCTTCACAAATAACCGAATTAACTCGGCGCCGATTTAAACAGAACGTCTCCCATTAAACTTTCGTCGCTTCTCTCTCTCCCTCTCTCTACATCTCTCTGTAATACTTCCCGCTGGATTACCGAGTAGTAAACATTAAACAGATTCGTTGTTATGGGAAATTTCAAATTACCAACCCGTCGACGGATTTATGCGCGTTTATTTCCAAATAACAACTGCTCGCTTAACCCGTTTCGATTCCAGAAAAATCGAGTACTCCACGGCCATTTTCACCTCTTCACCATCTTTAGAACAAAGTTTGACAAGTGACATTTTTGACAAGCGGCAATTGATAAGCGGCATTTCGACAAGTGACATTTTGACAATTGACAAATATGACAAGTGAGTGTTCTTATAAAAAAAGAGAGAACGAATTAAATTTTCGATAAAGTTAAAAAGAAATAACACGAATAAGGCAATTTTTTATTCGATACATTCCGTCTGATTGAATCAAGGTAGCTGCGCGAAAGCGAATTCGACATTTTAAAAGGAAATTTTCGCTTTGATAATTATTCTTCTTCGACGCTTTTAAAAGCCTCCCCCAGAACGACGAAAAAAAAAAAGAGAAAAGGTCGATAAAACTCGTTCGAAATTACGTTAGAGCCACTTCGAAAAGATAGCAGGCGACGATTTCGTTCGCTCTAACATCGAAAGAAATTTAATAAAATACTTTACACATAAAAGTGTTCTCGAAGTTGAATCAAAAGGGTAAATTTTGACGTATTGTCAGTGTCAAATGTCGAAAAAATTGCTTGAAATAGAGTACACGCAATTTTATTTGTATATGACGTCATGAATAAGATATACTGTATGGGTTATAAGAGTTTTTTGTTTTCTAATTAAAGCAGAATATGTATGACGTCATGAATGAGATACCGTGAATGTTTTATACGAGTTTTTTGTTTATTTTTATGAGTTAAGGTGGAACCTGTATATGACGTCATGAATGAGTTATTCTGAACAGACTATATGCAATTTTCGCGTCGTATTTTGTCGAAATAGTATAAATCACTCGACATGGGTGATCTCCGAAATATCGCCCACTTGACGCCGCGTCTGTTTTATGCCAAAATCTAGTTTGTTTGCCTTCGACAGGAAGAGAGAGAGAGAGGAAATTCTAGAAGAGCTTCTCCCCTTCCCAACCCCCTCACAAACAAAATAAACATTTCGTTATTTCTGTCGAAACCAAATCCCTCGATTGACTTATTCTCGCCCTGACAAAATAAAATGCACTCGAAAAATTTTGTACAACTCCCGCTGGCCCTTATCTCAGAAGGCTCTTCTTTCATGGAACACACCTCTCGCCCAGGTAACTCGATTAGAGAGATCCTCTTTCGATAAAAATAAAATCGTAATACTATGCCGTCTATCTCTGTCATATGTCATCGGTCATCTGTCATTTTCTATGAATGAACTGTCATTCTATCAACCAACTGTCATTCTATCAACCAACTGTCATTCTGCCACCTGTCATTCTGCCATCTGTCATTCTGCCATCTGTCATTCTGCCATCTGTCATTCTGCCATCTGTCATTCTGCCATCTGTCATTCTGCCATCTGTCATTCTGCCATCTGTCATTCTGCCATCTGTCATTCTGCCATCTGTCATTCTGCCATCTGTCATTCATTTGTCATTATGTCACTTGTCTCCTGTCATCCACCACCTTTCATCTGTCACCTGTCATACGTCAATAAAATAAAACACTTTTTTATTTTTGATTGCTGTTAAACTTTTAAATCCTTCGATTAACTTATTCTCGCCCTGACAAAATAAAATGCACTCGAAAAATTTTGTACAACTCCCGCTGGCCCTTATCTCAGAAGGCTCTTCTTTCATGGAACACACCTCTCGCCCAGGTAACTCGATTAGAGAGATCCTCTTTCGATAAAAATAAAATCGTAATACTATGCCGTCTATCTCTGTCATATGTCATCGGTCATCTGTCATTTTCTATGAATGAACTGTCATTCTATCAACCAACTGTCATTCTATCAACCAACTGTCATTCTGCCACCTGTCATTCTGCCATCTGTCATTCTGCCATCTGTCATTCTGCCATCTGTCATTCTGCCATCTGTCATTCTGCCATCTGTCATTCTGCCATCTGTCATTCTGCCATCTGTCATTCTGCCATCTGTCATTCTGCCATCTGTCATTCTGCCATCTGTCATTCTGCCATCTGTCATTCTGCCATCTGTCATTCTGCCATCTGTCATTCATTTGTCATTATGTCACTTGTCTCCTGTCATCCACCACCTTTCATCTGTCACCTGTCATACGTCAATAAAATAAAACACTTTTTTATTTTTGATTGCTGTTAAACTTTTAAATCCTTCGATTATCTTATTCTCGTCCTGACAAAATAAAATGCACTCGAAAAATTTCGTACAACCCCCGCTGGCCCTTATCTCAGAAGGCTCTTCTTTCATGGAACACACCTCTCGCCCAGGTAACTCGATTAGAGAGATCCTCTTACGATAAAAATAAAATCGTCATTCTTGTCACATGCCACATCTATCTCTGTCATGTCATCGCTCATCTGTCATTTTCTATCAATGAACTGTCATTCTATCAACCAACTGCCATTCTGCCATCTGTCATTCTGCCATTTTTCATTCTGCCGTCTGTCATTCTGCCATCTGTCATTCTGCCGTCTGTCATTCTGCCATCTGTCATTCTGCCATCTGTCATTCTGCCGTCTGTCATTCTGCCATCTGTCATTCTGCCGTCTGTCATTCTGCCATCTGTCATTCTGCCGTCTGTCATTCTGCCATCTGTCATTCTGCCATCTGTCATTCTGCCATCTGTCATTCTGCCATCTGTCATTCTGCCATCTGTCATTCTGCCGTCTGTCATTCTGCCATCTGTCATTCTGCCATCTGTCATTCTGCCATCTGTCATTCATTTGTCATTATGTCACTTGTCTCCTGTCATCCACCACCTATCATCTGTCGCCTGTCATACGTCAATAAAATAAAACACTTTTTAGACTTCTAACAACGGAAAATTCTTCGAATTTTTCGAAAACGAAGTCTTATGATCTGGCTTTGTCGTCCGTCCGTCTGTCGCGAGTTTCAGCGGCTAAACGGTTATAGATAGAGACAAACGGACAACGGCATTCGATTCAGCATAGTCTAAAACCTCTCCCGTTTAAAAAAAAAAAAAAAAAAAAAAAAAAAAAAAAAAAAAAAAAAAAAAAAAAAAAAAACTTAACGTTACATTAGTTAGAAGTCTCTCTACGGCGCACTGGGCCGTTCGTCCCACTTGTTTATTTTTGATTGCTGTTAAACGTTTAAATCCCTCGATTAGCTTATTCTCGGTCGAAAAAAAAAATAAAATCCACTCGAAAAACGTTATACTCCCGCTGGCCCTTATCTAGGTAGGCCCTTTTTTCTCGGAACGCGCCTCTCGGACCGCAGGTAACTCGATGCGAGAGATCCTCTTTCGATAAAAAATAAAAACGTCAAACTTGTCACAACGTCGGGCGACCCACGCCGACTCGACTCATACGCTGATAATTCATATTTCCTATCGGCTCTCCAAATCTTAATCTTACACGTTCTACGCGACATTCTCGACGCGTCCGGTCATATTTATTTCACGACTCAACATAAATAATAAATCACCTAATATCCGACCACCCGGTATTGAATGCTAGACCACCCTGTATAATACACAATATAAAACATAATTAAAAGTATTAAACTGTTACTTTTTCGGTAACTCCCACCTCTAATATCTGTTATTTTTGACAGTAAGATAGGGAGAATCCCATTGGACTAGAGGTGGGCGTTGATAAAAATAACCGTTACTTTATAATTTGGAATTGTTTAACAATTTCCGTGTAATATTTTGAATTCTTAGGATAATTTTTAAACGACTTCTGGTTCATTTCGAATTTCTGGGGCGATCTATCACTCGAAATTCCCGGTAATTTCGTCCCTTGTCGCTCGACAACATCTGGTTTTTCCACGGCGGACCGAGATTATGTGGATGTGAAAAATTTTACGAGACGCTTTAGAGGCGCTCGTCTAGCAGGCGATAAATTATTCACGGTGACAGTGACATTTGACGCGCGCGAATTTCTCGAACAAGAGTGCCGAGATACGCGCGTATCTAGTAGGCTATATTTAAATACAAACCGTATGCATTTATGTAGGTGCATAAATGCATTTATGTAGATGTATTTATAGAAACGTTTGTGTCACTCATTGCTACCAACTATACACTCGCGTAATAAATTCGATGGGTTTGTTGTTTGTATAAATTTTGACACCTGTCAAATGTGTCAATTGTTTCATAATAAAACTGTTTTTTTTGTCTTCTGTCAATTGTCACAAAAACATGTTTACCAACTGTTTTTTTTTACATACATATTTATGGCTCGTTGATGGATTTTTGATGGCGTATTTTTTTGTTGTGCTAGTGGAGTTTGGGGGATATTCGGTTACGAGAACACAGGACGAATTTCGTCGGGAAATTCGATACTTAGATAAGATATAGGGGAGGGTGGAGGGCGTGGGGACTCCTCTTCCGCTTCTCTGGCGTTCTATCATTAGTTAAAGCGCCTTGTATACATTTCTATATGCGCCAGGAGTTTAGTGTTTTATGCTCAATTAATGAAATTTAGTTACCAGTAGTACCAACATTTGTTACTAAATATGTCAAGTAATAATTATTGTGATATATATTTACTTGTTTTTTTTTATTTAATCATCAATGAAAAGTCTTAAATATACTCGGAATTTATTGTTTTATGCTCAATTAATGAAATTTAGTAACAATAGTTACCAGTAGTACCAACATTTGTACCAATGTTTATGCCAACATTATTAGTCTATGATATGAAAAAGCACTATAAATGCTAGTAACTTAATCAGTAATACCAACTTAAATTCTAAAAACGCTATGAACACTGTTCCTTTAGTAACTATAACCAGTAAATATCAATCTAAATTTGAAATCAACTGTCGTTTCATCATCTGTCATTACGTTCTTTTTGCATCTGTTATTTTGTAGTCTTTCATTCTATCAACTGTCATTCTGCCATCTGTCATTTTGCCATCTGCCATTCTGCCATCTGTCATTCTGCCATCTGTCATTCTACCATCTGTCATTCTATAAACACACTAAACAACTCTTCCTTTAGTAACTATAACCAGTTAATGTCAACCTAAATTCGAAATCAACTGTCATTTCATCATCTGTCATTACGTTCTTCTGCATCTGCCATTTTATTGTCTTTCATTCTGTCAACTGTCTTATCTATCAACTGTCATTCTATCATCTGTCATTTTGCGATCTGCCATTTTGCCATCTGTCATTTTGCCACCTGTCATTCTGCCATCTGTCATTTTGCCATCTGTCATTCTATCAACTGTCATTCTACCATCTGTCATTCTATTAACACAAATAAACACTCTTCTTTCAGTAATTGCAACCGGTAAATACCAACCTAATTTCGAAAAAACACTATAAACACTCTTCTTATTAAGTAATACCAACCTGGGTAATGTAGTCTTTTACACCCGTAAGAGTGCGCATCCTCTTCGCGCATGTCCAGCCTCCAGCCGTTTTGAACGATTTTGACAGGCATCATTGCCGAGTATTTATTGTTTTATTTGATTTAGGGAAAAATTAAACTATATTTATTCTATTAAGAGAAATTGAAAACTAAATTGATTACTCCTAATAGCAATATATAATAATAGTGAACATTGAAATTAAATATTTAACGTAGTTTATTAAATTGAAGTTTATTTATGTTTAATTTGGCAATTATTAGTTCATTTTAAATTATCAACGGGAATCCAATAACAAAATACATATTAATTACCTGGTAATCTAATGGCACAAATTGCATAATAAATCAAATTACACATTAACATAACCTAAAACTCAATTCTGAAGAATTTAAACATTAAACATTTGACAACAGAGCCTGTCGAAATCGTTCAAAACGGCTGGAAATGGAACATGCGCGAAGAGGATGCGCACTCTTACGGGTGTAAAAGACTGCATTACCCCAACCTGAATTCGAAAAAACACTAAAGCACTCATCATTTAGTAATTCCAAACAGCGAATACCAACCTTAATTCGAGAAAAACCCTACAAACATTAGTGACAGTGACAAACCACAGTAATACCAACTTAAACTCACTGTCACGCCGCCGCCCGAAACCCATCGAAAAACCATGGACGACCTCACCAAAGTCCCCGAGGTGACCTGCGAACACCCGGACTTCCGCTACATCTTCGACGTCCAGGGCGCCCCGGCGCTCTGCTTCGGCACCACCGCCCCCCGCAGCACCAACTTAGCCGGCGACGGCCTGCTCAGCCACCAGCGCATGACCGCCCCCGAACTCTTCCCCGGCATCTCACCCGACAAGTACGACCTGGAGCGCTTCACCTGCTCCATGTGGCCCATCCTCAACAAGATCCGCAGCGTCTACGGCATACCTGGATTGGACAACAAGGTCCAGAGGTGGCCTGATGATGAGAAGACGTTCAAGACGCCTTCCCCTATCCAGTACGCCCCTTCCTTCTTCAAAAAAGTGCACAAAAAGGACGCCAAACCCTTCAAAATTGGCTCACCAGCCAGAGTATCCAGAATCAACCCCTATCCAGGCCCGGGTTTCTACGACCTCCTGGGCACCTACAAATGCAGAATGGTGCCGAAGCAGTACGATTTCGGCCGCCCTCGTATACTGCCGTGCATGGAGATGGTGTGCGTCGCGACGCCCCAGCACGCGTGCCAGTTCTGCAGGAAGCTGTGCCAGGGGGACTACTGGCACAGGAACAAGGAGGCGTTCCTGTGCCAGGTTTGCTGGTACATCGAGATGAAAACCAACGAGTATTTGTCGCTGGAGGAGCTGAAGGGGTACACGAAGATGAGGAATTGCGAGTTTATGCACAGGCACGAAGGCACCAAGGCGGCCGTGAGGGTGATGACGTCGCGCGAGATCAGGAAGAAGTTTAAAATTGAGAATTATCTGAGTTTGTATATCAGTTGTTACGATTGATGCGCGGTGGTGCGGTCGGGCTTGTGAAGCTCTGATGGTTGTATGGTGAATAAATCGAATTGTTTGTGGTACTGTCGTGTAGGACTAGCTTTAGTGCTCGCCTCGTGCATGGCCAGCTTTATTTTCTCTATCAAAGCGTGAAAGTAAGTTGTTCTATATGCGCCAACAATCTTTTGAGTTTTCGTGTAGATTTACTTGCCTCGCAACGAGCACGAATGTTCGTCAGTGCTCGCATTAGTATAGTGTAAACCCAGCTTTATGTAGATAACTTCATATCTAGGCCTTCATCTTTCATCTATAACTGCATATCATAATTTACTCGTTTCTGGGTGAATTACGAATGTTCGTCAATGCTCGCGTTCACTCTGTGTAGGCTCTCCTTTATTTTTCTTTCAAAACTGCAAGTAGATACCTAGACTAGCCTTTTTTGCCTTCTAACCATCAACTAACCTTAATATTTCATACAAAAACTCGTATATGGATGAGCACGAATGTTCGTCAGTGCTCGCATTATTCCAGTGTAAACCCACCTTTATATAGATAACTTTATATCTAGGCTAATCGTTAGAAGATTCATTTTTACTCGCTTTTTACTTTCTATCCTAATTTACTCGTTTCTGGGCGAATTATAACGAATGTTCGTCAATGCTCGCGTTCACTCTGTGTAGGCTCTCCTTTATTTTTCTTTCAAAACTGCAAGTAGATACCAAGACTCGCCTTTTTTGCCTTCTAACCATCAACTAACCTTAATATTTCATACAAAAACTCGTATATGGACGAGCACGAATGTTCGTCAGTGCTCGCATTATTCCAGTGTAAACCCACCTTTATGTAGATAACTTTATATCTAGGCTAATCGTTAGAAGATTCATTTTTACTCGCTTTTTACTTTCTATCCTAATTTACTCGTTTCTGCGCGAATTATAACGAATGTTCGTCAATGTTCGCGTTCACTCTGTGTAGACTCTCCTTTATTTATCTTTCAAAACTGCAAGTAGATATCTAGACTCGCCTTTTTTTGCCCTCTAACCATTAACTAAACCTTAATATTTCATACAAAAATTCGTATATGGACGAGCACGAATGTTCGTCACTACTCGCGTTCACTCCGTATAAACCCACCTTTATTTTTTATCTATTAAAATTATACACCTAGGTATGTAAACATGCCTTAATTCACCTCCTAACTATCATTTTTTTTTTGTATTATTCGAGCACGAATGTTCGACAGTGCTCGCATTAATGTAGTGTAAACCCACCTTTATGTAGATAACTTCATATCTAGGCCTTCATCTTCCATCTATAACTTCATATCATAATTTACTCGTTTCTGGGCGAATTACGAATGTTCGTCAATGCTCGCGTTCACTCTGTGTAGGCTCTCCTTTATTTAACTTTCAAAACTGCAAGTAGATACCTAGACTCGCTTTTTTTGCCCCCTAACCATCAACAAAACCTTAATATTTTATACAAAAACTCGTATATGGACAAGCACGAATGTTCGTCACTACTCGCGTTCACTCCGTATAAACCCACCTTTATTTTTTATCTATTAAAATTATACACCTAGGTATGTAAACATGCCTTAACTCACCTTCTAACTATCAATTTTTTTCTTGTATTATTCGAGCACGAATGTTCGCCGGTACTCGCCATTAAATTCTCTTTATCCACGGCCCGCTTTTCTAATTCTAAATATAAATTTTGGAGATTTACTTGCCGTCTAATTGTCAACGCTCGTGTTATTTCCGCCGTTAATTAACTGTTCAAAACCTAAACGACCCAACCAATTAACTTTGACAACTTTCGTGCGGACCCCATTTTCCAAATAATAAAAAAAAAATATTGAAAAAATACCAATAATAGTTACATCTCGTTAGTGACGTCACAACGAATTTATTTTGAATGTACCATATTAATAATTATTCGAGCTAAAAAAAAATGGCATATAGTCTGGTCAAAGTAAAATGGTCATTACACCAAGATGAAAAAATTGCATATAGTCTAGTCAATGCAAATTAGTCGTGAGGTTATTAGTAAAAATTGCATATAGTTTGGTCAATGTAAAATGGGCATTACACCAAGATGAAAAAATTGCATATAGTCTAGTCAATGCAAATTAGTCGTGAGGTTATTAGTAAAAATTGCATATAGCCTGGTCAATGTAAAATGGTCATTACACCAAGATGAAAAAATTGCATGTAGTCTAGTCAATGCAAATTAGTCGTGAGGTTATTAGTAAAAATTGCATATAGTCTGGTCAATGTAAAATGGTCATTACACCAAGATGAAAAAATTGCATATAGTCTAGTCAATGCAAATTAGTCGTGAGGTTATTAGTAAAAATTGCATATAGTCTGGTCAATGTAAAATGGTCATTACACCAAGATGAAAAAATTGCATATAGTCTAGTCAATGCAAATTAGTCGTGAGGTTATTAGTAAAAATTGCATATAGTCTGGTCAATGTAAAATGGTCATTACACCAAGATGAAAAAATTGCATGTAGTCTAGTCAATGCAAATTAGTCGTGAGGTTATTAGTAAAAATTGCATATAGTCTGGTCAATGTAAAATGGTCATTACACCAAGATGAAAAAATTGCATATAGTCTAGTCAATGCAAATTAGTCGTGAGGTTATTAGTAAAAATTGCATATAGTCTGGTCAATGTAAAATGGTCATTACACCAAGATGAAAAAATTGCATATAGTCTAGTCAATGCAAATTAGTCGTGAGGTTATTAGTAAAAATTGCATATAGTCTGGTCAATGTAAAATGGTCATTACACCAAGATGAAAAAATTGCATATAGTCTAGTCAATGCAAATTAGTCGTGAGGTTATTAGTAAAAATTGCATATAGTCTGGTCAATGTAAAATGGTCATTACACCAAGATGAAAAAATTGCATATAGTCTAGTCAATGCAAATTAGTCGTGAGGTTATTAGTAAAAATTGCATATAGTCTGGTCAATGTAAAATGGTCATTACACCAAGATGAAAAAATTGCATATAGTCTAGTCAATGCAAATTAGTCGTGAGGTTATTAGTAAAAATTGCATATAGTCTGGTCAATGTAAAATGGTCATTACACCAAGATGAAAAAATTGCATATAGTCTAGTCAATGCAAATTAGTCGTGAGGTTATTAGTAAAAATTGCATATAGTCTGGTCAATGTAAAATGGTCATTACACCAAGATGAAAAAATTGCATATAGTCTAGTCAATGCAAATTAGTCGTGAGGTTATTAGTAAAAATTGCATATAGTCTGGTCAATGTAAAATGGTCATTACACCAAGATGAAAAAATTGCATATAGTCTAGTCAATGCAAATTAGTCGTGAGGTTATTAGTAAAAATTGCATATAGTCTGGTCAATGTAAAATGGGCATTACACCAAGATGAAAAAATTGCATATAGTCTAGTCAATGCAAATTAGTCGTGGCGTCATGACGATAAAAATTGCATATAGTCTACTCAGCGTAAATTAGCCGTGATATAGTACGTTCAAAATAACTCGTCTGATAACGAATACCTAAATATTTATCTATCGAAAGTAAGGTTGTATTATAAACAGTCTTTTATATATAGATTATATAATTCGGGAGTTCGATAGCCCGAATATTTATAAATTTATGGGGTCTTATCTATGGTAGAGGATCGACTATAACCTAAAAACGGGCCGTGTCGTGTTTGTCCGAATAGCACGGGGCCAGAAAACGACATATCATAGAAGGCATACATTCATAATGGCGGTATGGCGTGTCAGTGGGAACTAAATTAACGATCAATCAATCAACTGACAATAAAGAATGAGAAGCACTTTATGAAACACAAAAAAATATATATAGGAAGTAGGAGGCTTTGGGATTTATTTCATCTAGTATCGATTGTTTCTGTATAGTTTGGTGTTGACGTTGTAAATGTCAAAAGTGTCATTTTTGATGTTTGTATAAGTTCAAAATGGCGTATGTGTAGACAAACAAAAAATAGGAAGTAGAAGGCTTTGGGATTTACTTCATTATATATCGATTGTTTCTATGTTATTTGGTGTTGACATTATGAATGTCAAAAGTGTCATTTTTGACGTTTGTATAAGTTCAAAATGGCGTATGTGTAAACAAACAAAAAATAGGAAGTAGAAGGCTTTGGGATTTACTTCATTATATATCGATTGTTTCTATGTTATTTGGTGTTGACATTATGAATGTCAAAAGTGTCATTTTTGACGTTTGTATAAGTTCAAAATGGCGTATGTGTAAACAAACAAAAAATAGGAAGTAGAAGGCTTTGGGATTTACTTCATTATATATCGATTGTTTCTATGTTATTTGGTGTTGACATTATGAATGCCAAAAGTGTCATTTTTGACGTGTGTAAAGTTCAAAATGGCGTATGCATAAACAAACAAAAAATAGGAAGTAGCAGGCTTTGAGATTTATTTCATCTAGTATCGATTGTTTCTATATTTTTTTGGTGTTGACGTTATGAATGTCAAAAGTGTCATTTTTGACGTTTGTATAAGTTCAAAATGGCGTATGTGTAAACAAACAAAAAATAGGAAGTAGCAGGCTTTGGGATTTATTTCATCTAGTATCGATTGTTTCTATATATTTTGGTGTTGACGTTGTAAATGTCAAAACTGTCATTTTTTGACGTTTGTATAAGTTCAAAATGGCGTTTGCATGAACAAACAAAAACTAGGAAGTAGCAGGCTTTGGGATTTACTTCATTATATCCATTGTTTCTATGTTATTTGGTGTTGACGTTATGAATGTCAAAAGTGTCATTTTTGACGTTTGTTTAGTTCAAAATGGCATATGCATAAACAAACAAAAAATAGCTAGTATAGGAGGCGTTGGGATTTATTTCATCTAGTATCGATTGTTTCTATACTTTTGGGTGTTGACGTTGTAAATGTCAAAAGTGTCATTTTTGACGTTTGTATAAGTTCAAAATGGCGTTCTATTTATAGAATAAAATCGAATGAACCGGCCTACTACTACTTACTAGATAAGTGTTTGTGCAATATTATTTTTTTTTTGTAATGAATTTAATCAAGTCTGTTTACGAGTGTAATAAATTATGAATGTTATATATTTTCGCATCGATAACACGCCGATTAAAAGGTCGAATATGTTTCTCGGAATGGCTAAATATGGAAAAAAATCGCCATATCTCTAAAATACAATAATAAATTTAATATAACACACAAGCTTGCATGGTATATATGGAAAAAATAATTAAAAACGTGTATGTATATTCAGTGCAATTGACCCGGCGATTAATCTACAGAAAATATAACTAATACGAATTTTGTCATTCATTAAAAAAAATCGTTTATACAGAGTGTCCCAAAAAAATGAAGCAAAACTGTGAAGTTTCTCAACGCCTGCTGCGAAAAGAATAGAAATATATGGAATTATAAAGCCTACTAGAATAATACATAGAATGACATTAGTAGCAAAAATTGTGACAGCAGCCTACTATAAATTTCGCGTGAAATATACAAAATTTGACACTCGAATTCGAAGGACTAAAAAAGAATTTTTGCGAGTACATTCATTCCATTTCCTCTCCTCGATTTCGATTCGTTTTATTTACATTTTCCAACTGAACTTGGAGAAGTTGAGTCTTCTCGCGGGAGAGAAACCTTTTCCCCAATTTCTTTTCTCCATTGTGGCGAATATTTACGAATGTCCGCGACACGTATGCGTTCATTCATAATAGAAAATGGAAAATAAACGAAGGAGGCCTCGAACGGAAAGAAAGAGAACGGGAAAGAGAGTGATTGACAGATGATAAAAGGACGGACCTTTCTATTATTCGAGTGCCCATTTTCGTACAAGGTTTGTTTATTTTACGGTTTCGAAAGCGACAAAATATAACTGCACTGCCTGTGTAAATATTCTTTTCTATTCTTCTCTTTAGTTGGAATAAAAAGACATTTCAAAGTTGCGAGAAAAAAAATCGCGTATTTGTACAACAATGGAGAAGACCACGATGTGAGATAGGCGGATTTCGGCAAAAGATGCGATTAGAAATGATTTATTAGAGCTCAAAACCGTTTTCAGTTGCTCAAAATGTGTTATAATTAAAAAGATGTAGCCCTTTGAAATTTAAAAATTTCGGGTTTTGACTCATACCTTATCAACCAATCATAAACCACTCACGTTTTGTTGAATAAGTAAATAGTATGAATTATCGAACGCAGTAACAAAGAATAGACAAACGAACAAAAATCAAACTGTCATTTGTCAGATTTTTCTGAAAAATGCACAAAACAAATTACACGAATTGCAGTTCGGCACAAAACACTTTACTGATAATATTGACGTTGACAAGAATGTTGCCAAATAAATTTTTCAGGACCATTATTTGTGTTTTTAACACGAAAATCGGTTACAATTTATACAGATGAAGATGTTATTTCTATATTAATATATCGAATTATCCATTAGGTAATGGAAGAAATGGATAAATCAGAAAATGTTTATTGCAATAAATATACAAAAAACGCACATTTTACGGAGTAAAGAAGAATAATAGGAAACGTGGCAACCTTGCTAAATGTGACTTCTCTTTGCGACTCTCGCTTTGATTGGAGCAGAGTGTATGACGATTGTGTGACGTTTTTCAAACTTTAAAAATTAATTGCGGCCTTATTTGACCACAGAAAAAAATAAAAATTTCATTACGCGCCTTCTTAGAGCACAAGGTTTTGAAAAAAAAAATTAAAAAAAAAGTCGTGGTCTTCTCCATTACGTATGGTTCATTCAAAGTAACACATTCGTGACGTCAAATTGGAAAAATAATGCATATAGGATGCTCAAATTTAAATATTGGTGACGTCATAAGAAAAAATTGCATATAGTTAATTTAAAATAATTCACTCTCGTGACGCCATGAGAAAAATAAATGCGTATATTATGTGTAGAGTTCTTTTGGAATTAGTTGAGTACATATTAATCAATATACAAACAAACGTTTTTCACTTTTATTTCCACGTTTACTGCACAAAACGCTAAACGAGGAGCGTTAGACAAATAAATCGTAAAATTAATCGAATCAAGCCAAACACCACCGAGCGAACGAGCGAACGAAAATCCGGTAGAAATTCCGGAGGAAAAGAAACGAAACGAAATATTTAAACGGCAATTAAGCCGACTTGATCAAACAAACGAAACGCGCCCGCTTTTTGTTTACTCTAGAAAAAAAAAAAAAAAAGTCGCGCCTACTCGGATACTTTTTCACGGAATCGTAAATTGAACTGTCAACTGTCAAAAACCTACGTCGACGCCATTTTTAACCTACAAATCATTCGAGCAGGCCAGTTTGTTGTACCGTAAATCGATAATTGTCAACTGTCAAAACCGTCATTTTGAACCAGCATATCGTTCGACCCCATTCTGTCATAAATCGTGAACTGTCAACTGTCAAAAATGCGTCATTCAAAAAATCGTTCGACCCCATTTTTTCGTAAATTGTTATCTGTCAACTGTCAAAAAACTGTCATTCACGCAATTTCGAATCAACAAATTGTTCGAGTAGGCCAGTTTGTATATAATGTATGTAATGGTGTAAATCGAGAATTGTCAACTGTCAAAACCGACATTTTGAACCAGCAAATTGTTCGATCCCATTCAGTCTTAAATCTGTCAACTGTCAACTGTCAAAAAAGTGTTATTCTCGCCATTTTGAAACAAAAAATCGTTCGACCCCATTTTGTCGTAAATCATTATCTGTCAACTGTCAAAAAACTGTCATTCACGCAGTTTCGAACCAACAAATCGTTCGAGTAGGCCAGTTTGTTGTCGTAAATCGAGAATTGTCGTTCGCAAAAAAATCGTTCGACGCCATTTGTCATAAATCGTAAAGTGTCAACTGTCAATCGTGAACTGTCTACTGTCAACTGTCAAAAACCGTCATCCACTTCGACGCCATTTTGTCATAAATCGTGATCTGTCACCTGTCAAAACCATCATTTTGAACCGGCATATCGTTCGATCCATTCTGTCATAAATCTGTCAACTGTCAAAAAAGCGTTATTCTCGCCATTTTGAACCAAAAAATCTTTCGACGCCATTTGTCATAAATCGTAAAGTGTCAACTGTCAATCGTGAACTGTCTACTGTCAACTGTCAAAAACCGTCATCCACGTCAACGCCATTTTGTCATCAATCGTGATCTGTCAACTGTCAAAACCCTCATTTTGAACCAGCATATCGTTCGATCCATTCTGTCATAAATCTGTCAACTGTCAAAAAAGCGTTATTCTCGCCATTTTGAACCAAAAAATCGTTCGACGCCATTTGTCATAAATCGTAAAGTGTCAACTGTCAATCGTGAACTGTCTACTGTCAACTGTCAAAAACCGTCATCCACTTCGACGCCATTCTGTCATAAATCGTGATCTGTCAACTGTCAAAACCATCATTTTGAACCAGCATATCGTTCGATCCATTCTGTCATAAATCTGTCAACTGTCAAAAAAGCGTTATTCTCGCCATTTTGAACCAAAAAATCTTTCGACGCCATTTGTCATAAATCGAAAAGTGTTAACTGTCAATCGTGAACTGTCTACTGTCAACTGTCAAAAACCGTCATCCACGTCGACGCCATTTTGTCATAAATCATGAACTGTCAACTGTCAAAAACCGTCATCCACGTCGACGCCATTTTGTCATAAATCATGAACTGTCAACTGTCAAAAAACCGTCATACCAACGTCAACAAACAGTGCGACAAACGCCCATTTTTTGTCCATAAATAGTTCGACGCCATTTTGAATCGAACTGTGGTGTTACCAACATAAATCACTCGAATCGTAAAACATTTAATTCTACTGGTAAGTAATCCTACGCCCGGTATTGTTTTGTCTCCGGTGCCCGTTTGGCAGTCATAACAGGTTCGAATTACGTACGAGCTATACAGCAGGGCTACCAAAACGCGAAGAAAAGAAAAAAACCAACCGGCCTTTAACCGGCAAGGCGTACGCACACAACAAAATCCCGAATTGAAATTCAGACGGACTTCTAAGGTGTCGCTGGCATTTATAACGAGCCGGCTGTAGGACCGTCTAGTAGGCCGTTAAATGCCCGTCCCGTCGCATTGCATATGCATCAGGGGCGGCCATTAGGTATGCTAAAATATACGAGGGGGCGGTCGAGGTTGGCATTGTACGCGTACCCGTGGTAGCTCTCTAGATCGACGGTTTCCCTTTTTTTTCTTACTTCGCTCGTTTTTTTCGTTTAAATTACATCAAGTTGGCGTACGTGCATGTTTAATTAATTTCTTTTTTTTTTTTTTTTCGACAGTTCGGAAATCGTGTTGGTAACACTGATACGTTTCGAATTTATTGGTCGAATGGACGAGTATGGACAAGTGTGTAGATAATTAATTTTATTGGGGTAGATAATTGATTATTATGGGCAGATAATTAATTATCTTAAGTAGATAATTGATTATTTTAGGGAGCTAATTAATTATCTTAGGTAGATAATTGATTATTTTAGGTAGATAATTGATTATCTTAGGTAAATAATTGATTATCTTAGGTAAATAATTGATTATCTTAGGTAGATAATTTTTTATCTTAGGTAGATAATTGACTAAATTCAGGAAATAATTAATATTTTGGGTATATATAATTGACTATTTTGGGCAACTAATTGATTATTTTATGTAGATAATTGATGCAATTTGGTAGATAATTGACTGAATTGGGAAAATAATTACTCTTTTAGTCAGATAATTGACTAATTTGGGCAAATAATTGGCTAATTTGGTCAAATAATTGGCTAATTTGGGCAAATAATTGACTTTTAAAATAGTCAATTGATGCAATTTGGTAGATAATTGACTGAATTGAGGATATAATTAATTTTTTGGTCAAATTATTGACTATTTTAGGTGAATAATTGATGCAAATTGGTAGATAATTGACTGAATTGGGAAAATAATTACTCTTTTAGTCAAATAATTGAGTAATTTGGCCAAATAATTGGCTAATTTGGGCAAATAATTGACTTTTAAAATAGTCAATTGATGCAATTTGGTAGATAATTGACTGAATTGAGGATATAATTAATTTTTGGTCAAATTATTGACTATTTTAGGTGAATAATTGATGCAATTTGGTAGATAATTGAATGAATTAGGAAAATAATTACTCTTTTAGTCAGATAATTGACTAATTTGGCCAAATAATTGGCTAATTTGGGCAAATAATTGACTTTTAAAATAGTCAATTGATGCAATTTGGTAGATAATTGACTGAATTGGGAAAATAATTACTCTTTTAGTCAAATAATTGACTAATTTGGCCAAATAATGGGCTAATTTGGTCAAATAATTGGCTAATTTGGGCAAATAATTGACTTTTAAAATAGTCAATTGATGCAATTTGGTAGATAATTGACTGAATTGAGGATATAATTAATTTTTTGGTCAAATTATTGACTATTTTAGGTGAATAATTGATGCAATTTGGTAGATAATTAACTAATTTGGGCAAATAATTGGCTAATTTGTGCAAATAATTGACTTTTAAAATAGACAATTGATACAATTCTGTAGATAATTGACTAAATTGAGGAAATAATTAAGTTTTTGGACAATTAATTGACTCTCTAATTAAGAATATAATTATTTTTGTGGCCGAATAAATTGACTCTTATCTAGATAATTGATGCAATTTGGTAGGTAATTGGCCTGAATAGGGAAAGTAATTAATCTTATGAACATATAATTGATTAGTTTGAGCGTATAATTGACTCTCTGAAATAGATAATTGATTCAAATATGTTAGATAATTGACTGGTTTGAGGAAATAATTATTATTTTGTGCAAATAATTCACTCTCTGAAGTAGATAATTGATTAAAATATGTTAGATAATTGACTGATTTGATAAAATGAATAATATTTTTGCTAATAATTGACTATTTTGAGCAACTAATTGACTCTCTTAATTAAATAATTGACTATCTTAATTAGATAATTGAATCAATAGATCAAATAATTAATCTTTTTTACAAATTTATATGTACTTTCACGTCAACTTAGACCACACATAAGTCCAAATAAGCGAACACAAATGTCGAAATTCCACCTAATTTCGCCATTAATCTCAATGCAAGTCACAACAATCGCCCACGTGATTTATACGGGGGTCGAACGATAGGAGATGAACAAGCGAAAAAATTTCTTTTTTCCCTTTTATTTACCCAGAAAATCCCAAAAATCACTTATCCCGTGGCGTGTTTATGAAGACGTCAGAAAAAGGACAATATGGCCGAACAGCAAAGGGCCATAAATCACTCTAGGCATAATGAGAGATCGTAAATTCCCCAGATTTACCTACCTGACTTTTCGACTGTCTTCTCACTAGATAACAATGCGACCCGCAATAATTCAAAATCCAGTTGGCGTTGCCATATACAACTTCCTTACTTAGAAATCTCATTTAATACGAATTCCCAAAAAAAAAACGACAAAATTTTGTTGCTAATACGTCATTTTTGCCACCTCTGTCACCTGTCAATTGTCTACAATTTGTTTACTAATACGTCACTTTTGTCACCTGTCAATTGTCTACAATTTTTTTACTAATAAGTCACTTTTGTCACCTGTCAATTGTCTACAATTTTTTTACTAATACGTCACTTTTGTCACCTGTCAATTGTCTACAATTTTTTTACTAATACGTCACTTTTGTCACCTGTAGATTGTCTACAATTTATTTACTAATACGTCACTTTTGTCACCTGTCAATTGTCTACAATTTTTTTACTAATACGTCACTTTTGTCACCTGTCAATTGTCTACAATTTTTTTACTAATACGTCACTTTTGTCACCTGTCAATTGTCTACAATTTTTTTACTAATACGTCACTTTTGTCACCTGTCAATTGTCTACAATTTTTTTACTAATACGTCACTTTTGTCACCTGTCAATTGTCTACAATTTTTTTACTAATACGTCACTTTTGTCACCTGTAGATTGTCTACAATTTATTTACTAATACGTCACTTTTGTCACCTGTCAATTGTCTACAATTTTTTTACTAATACGTCACTTTTGTCACCTGTCAATTGTCTACAATTTTTTTACTAATACGTCACTTTTGTCACCTGTCAATTGTCTACAATTTTTTTACTAATACGTCACTTTTGTCACCTGTCAATTGCCTACAATTTTTTTACTAATACGTCACTTTTGTCACCTGTCAATTGTCTACAATTTATTTACTAATACGTCACTTTTGTCACCTGTCAATTGTCTACAATTTTTTTACTAATACGTCACTTTTGTCACCTGTCAATTGTCTACAATTTTTTTACTAATACGTCACTTTTGTCACCTGTCAATTGCCTACAATTTTTTTACTAATACGTCACTTTTGTCACCTGTCAATTGTCTACAATTTTTTTACTAATACGTCACTTTTGTCACCTGTCAATTGCCTACAATTTTTTTACTAATACGTCACTTTTGTCACCTGTCAATTGTCTACAATTTTTTTACTAATACGTCACTTTTGTCACCTGTCAATTGTCTACATTTTTTTTACTAATACGTCACTTTTGTCACCTGTCAATTGCCTACAATTTTTTTACTAATACGTCACTTTTGTCACCTGTCGATTGTCTACAATTTTTTTACTAATACGTCACTTTTGTCACCTGCCACTTGTCGAAAACATTACCTATCTACATACCCACTTGATTATAGTTTGGTATACTAAACAAAGCCTACTCGATTTCCACATGTATATTAGGAATTTAATTGACATTAGTGTGTCACCTGTCACTTTATTTGTGATTTGTCGTTTCGATGGCCGGTTAATCGATTCGAATAGAATCGAATCGGCGTTTTCACTTTTCGATTTCTCGCGAAAGTGAAAGAAGAGTATAGCCTTTGGGGGAAATTCGAATGGGTGAGAGAAAGAGAGGCGAGCGTGGGTGAGAGTGAACTCGGCCGAGAGCAAGAACGAGAAACTTCGCCTTTCCTTATTTGAATATCGGAATAATAATAATAATATAAATGGATGCTGTGGCATGGCTGAGTGAGTGGGTATTTTGTGAAAGGGTGTAGCAAGGATCGTGTTGAAAATCGGGATTATCTCGAAAGTGAGTTGAGATAGGAGGGTGGAGTTTGGGTTGTTTTGTAGAAAAAAGGTTGCTCTACGATTTTTGTAGAATGGAAAATTTTCGAAAATTGCATCGTTTTCGAGATATTTTGAGTTTTATTATGGAATGTATAAATTTGTTGACTCTAGTGCAATTCGTTGAAAAATCGCGGATATCTCGAAAACTAATCGAGATAGAAACGTGCTGTTTGTTTTACTTTGAAGAAAAAACCTTCATCTACGATTTTTCAAGAATGAAAAGTTTTCGAAAATCGATTCATTCTCGAGATATTTCGACTTGTTAATGGGTCGTATCGAAATTGCTAATTTTTATGACATTCGATTAAAAATTACAATTATCTCGAAAAATCATCGAGATAGAATCAACGTGTTTATTCTGTCTTATAGAAAAAAGGTTTCTCTACAATTTTCGAAGAATAGAAATTTTTCCAAAATCGCTTATTTTTCAAGATATTTTGAGATTCACTACGAAATGTATAAAATTACTAATTGTAATGCAATTCGATCAAAAATCGGCATTATCTCGAAAACTAATGGAGAGAGAAACGTGCTGTTTGTTTTACTTTGAAGAAAAAACCTTCATCTACGATTTTTAAAGAATGAAAAATTCCCAAAAACCGCCTAATTTTTAATATATTTTGGATTTATTGTGGATTTTATCGAAATTACTAATTTTTGTGACATTCGATAAAAAATTACAATTATCTCGAAAAATCATCGAGATAGAATCAACGTGTTTATTTTGTCTTATAGAAAAAATGTTTCTCTACAATTTTCGAAGAATAGAAATTTTTCCAAAATCGCTTATTTTTCAAGATATTTTGAGTTCCACTATGAAATGTATAAAATTACTAATTGTAATACAATTCGATCAAAAATCGCCATTATCTCGAAAACTAATCGAGATACAAACCTCATTCTCGCCTTATTTGATAGAAAACCCATTTCTCTACAATTCTTGAAGAATGGAAAATTTCCAAAAATCGCCCACTTTTCGAGAAAAACTACCAATTTGCAGCAATATCAAAATCCTCCTGAAAACCCCATCGATCCGGCAACGTCGCAACCAACGCAGCAATCGCGCATTCTCGCCCCCCCATCGACAATTTCCGTACCGTCGCCTTCGAATCGAGCCGGCCGCGCCGCGAGTAAAATCCACGGCCGGCCGAGATCGGCTCGTCTAAAAATTTCCGATTTCAGTTTGGTCGCGATCGAGTTGGCGTTGAGTCGTCGTCTCCGTGCTGTTTGAATTTTTCAACGAATTTTGAAAATCGCAAAATTACAGTGCATAATAAAATAAAAATAAAAAATACGTTCTTTGTGTGTGTGTGTTCTATTAAATTTGTTCGTGCTAAACGCAATAATGGATGTGATTTGTTGGTGAATCGTTTCACATGCTAGGTAGGCTTTGGAATTTTCGGTTTTATCGATTGTGCGTCTAGTTGGCGCTTGTCAATTTGACGTTATTGTTTATTAGTAACTGTCAAATAAATTCGTTTGGCGATTTTAGTAGGCTGTGGATGGCGATAATAACGCGAAAACCTGGGTTACCTATATTTTATTATTATCTCAATTCAATTTGCTTATCTGCATAACAAACAGACACATATAATAATATTTTATTAATCTGCGTTGGAGAAATAATCTCGGGGATTCGAAAAATTACTTATCTACACTTTGAATTGATTTGATATCAACTTTTGTACCCTTTTTTAATACACCACATGTCCCATAAATTTCACCTTTGACAGCTGCCCTTAAATCAATTTGACATTGACATTCGTTTGACATATTTACAACGAATACTGATTTATTTGACATATGAAAATTATTCATTAATTTGACATACGGAAATTATTCATTAATTTGACATATGAAAATTATTCATTAATTTGCCTTATGAAAATTATTCATTAATTTGACATATGAAAATTATTCATTAATTTGACATATGAAAATTATTCATTAATTTGACATATGAAAATTATTCATTAATTTGACATATGAAAATTATTCATTAATTTGACATATGACAATTATTGTTCACACGTTTGACATTCGTTTGACATATTTACAACGAATACTGATTTATTTGACATATGAAAATTATTCATTAATTTGACATATGAAAATTATTCATTAATTTGACATATCAAAATTATTCATTAATTTGACATATGACAATTCATTAATTTGACATATGAAAATTATTGTTCACACGTTTGACATTCGTTTGACATTCGTTTGACATATTTACAACGAATACTGATTTATTTGACATATGAAAATTATTCATTAATTTGCCTTATGAAAATTATTCATTAATTTGACATATGAAAATTATTCATTAATTTGACATATCAAAATTATTCGTTAATTTGACATATGACGATTATTGTTCACTCGTTTGACAATTGTTTGATATATTTGCAACAAATCTTGATTAATGTAATGACAATTGTTCAATAATTTGACATGTATGATAATCGAAATTAACTTGACATTATTTGCTTGACAAAATTGACATGTTTGATTAATTTGGCATATGAATAATTTTACATTTGACACCTGTCGTTGTATTATTTTGACAATTATTAGTCAAATTTACAACTAATTTAGTTGATTAATTTGACAAATGACAGTTGATAAATTTGACAAATGACAGTTGTTGATAAATTTGACGTTTGACCGAGAGTCCAAGACCGCCCAAGATGATTCGAATGGGAATTCGCATTGTTTGCATAAGATTATTATTTCGTCAAGTGGCTAATGGGAAAATTGCGGTTATTAAACTGGAAGGTGGCCTTGTTATGTGCAGGTATTTAAAATAGGACGGGACGGGCTGGAGGTTAAAAAAAATAACGATCATAATAATAATAATAATAATAATAAAAAGGAACGGTCTTATTAATATTTGATTTACGCTCTCGTTTTCATCCGATATGGTGTATTGATAACGTTTTATTATCCCATAAAATATGTAATTTTATAATCTGGTAAATAAATAATTTTGATTAGATTTTTTCGACTTTAATTGAATGAAACATAATACTCGTGTATTTACATTATTAATTTAACTGTATAATAAACAAAACTTTTTGTATTTCCCTCGTATTTTAATGTATCTACAAGTAATATTTTGACACTTCTGATGACAGTTCTTTGACAGTGACAGATTGAAATTGACGAATTCTAGCGGAAAGAGAGGTTAGAAAAAACAAGTGTGAAATAATTACATACGAATATAATCGGAAACGACACGACTCCTAGTAGGTCATGAATCCGCATTTATCGATTCCTAATAGAACGCGTACAATCGGTCAGCGAAATCGCAGCAGGTTAACGAACTAAAACTAAACGTTTTCCTCAATTATATAAAAACTGTTTTTTCAGCAATTTATTCGACTCCCCCCGTATATGTACGGTTTTTTTCCTTTGAATTCTTTTCACTTCCCTCGTATGTTTTGATGTTTTCAATTGTTTTGACTCCTCCCGTACGTTTTCGGATTTCAAATTTATTCGACTCCCCCGTATATGTACGATTTTTTTTCCTTTGAATTCTTTTCACTTCCCTCGTATTTTTTAATGTTTTGAATTTATTTGACTTCCCTCGTACCACAATCTCGAATTTTTTCAACTCCCCCCGTACATTCTTATAGATTTCGAATTTGTTCTACTAGCCCCGTATTTTCTTATTTTTCGAATTTTTTCTACTCCCCCGGTACGTTTTCGCATTTCAAATTTATTCGCCTCCCCCCGTACTTTCTCTCCTCTTCGAATTTATTCGACTACCCCCGTATATACCGTTTGCACCTGCTCGAAAATTTCGCGTTTCGTGTACGATTTTGCATTATGCATGCGATTGCATTTGCACCCTGCCCCTGCCAACTTGATTTACAACAGGAAACTTTACCTTTTTCCTCACCCCTATTTTCCATTTCCCATTTCCCCTTTTCTTCCACCCGAACCCAAAATCGCAATTAATTAACGTGTACGGCCAGCTTTAAACTTCAAACCCCTACCGGCGCGTGCCAATTGCTCCAAACACACCAAATTTAATCCTTTTTTTTACTCAAAAAAAGCGATTTTTAATTCAGTTGCAAATAACGTGTATGGCCAGCTTTAAACCCCCTACCGGCGCGTGTCAATTGCACCAAACACTCCAAATTTAATCTTTTTTTTATACTCAAAAACGCGATTTTTAATTCAGTTGCAAATAACGTGTATGGCCAGCTTTAAACCCCCTACCGGCGCGTGTTAATTGCACCAAACACTCCAAATTTAATCCTTTTTTTTTTACTCAAAAAAGCGATTTTTAATATAATCGCAATAATAACGTGGAGGGACAGCTTTAAACACCCACGGGCGCGTGTCAATTGCACCAAACACCTCAAATTTAATCCTACTTTTTTACTCAAAAAAGCGATTTTTAATTCAGTTACAAATAACATGTATGGCCAGCTTTAAACAACCACGGGCGCGTGTCAATTGCACCAAACACCCCAAATTTAATCCTTTTTTTTTTACTTAAAACGATTTTTAATTCAGTTGCAAATAACATGTATGGCCAGCTTTAAACAACCACGGGCGCGTGTCAATTGCACCAAACACCCCAAATTTAATCCTTTTTTTTTTACTTAAAACGATTTTTAATTCAGTTGCAAATAACATGTATGGCCAGCTTTAAACAACCACGGGCGCTTGTCAATTGCACCAAACACTCCAAATTTAATCCTACTTTTTACTCAAAAACGCTATTTTTTAATTCAATTGCAATAATAACGTGTAGGGACAGCTTTAAACAACCACGGGCACGTGTTAATTGCACCAAACACCCCAAATTTAATCCTTTTTTTTTTAACTGTAAAAAGCTATTTTTAATTCAGTTGCAAATAAAATGTATGGCCAGCTTTAAACAACCACGGGCACGTGTTAATTGCACCAAACGCTCCAAATTTAATCCTACTTTTTACTCAAAAACGCGATTTTTAATTCAATCGCAATAATAACGTGCAGGGACAGCTTTAAACCCCCTACGGACGCGTGTCAATTGCACCAAACACTCCAAATTTAATCTTTTTTTTTTACTCTCAAAAAAGCGATTTTTAATTCAATCGCAATAATAACGTGTAGGGCCAGCTTTAAACAACCACGGGCACGTGTTAATTGCACCAAACGCTCCAAATTTAATCCTACTTTTTACTCAAAAACGCGATTTTTAATTCAATCGCAATAATAACGTGCAGGGACAGCTTTAAACCCCCTACGGACGCGTGTCAATTGCACCAAACACTCCAAATTTAATCCTTTTTACCCTAAAAAAAATTCGTGTGGCTCGAATTTGTATTTATTATTTATTAAAAAGGAAGTCGTTTCGGTTTTAACGACCGCCGCCATGTTTACGCAGCGAGTCTCTCCGTCAATCAAAATAACTAATTACGCGTCTCAGCCACCTCGGACTAGCTTTTGAATAAACATTTCCCCTCGCGAGAAGCCGTAGCGCAATTCCACCAGCGGCCGCGTCTATTTTTACATTTCGATACACCGCTGGTGCAATTCGTCTACTCTCAAAAGAATTTTTTTTGAAGCGATTTATCGGGATAATTTGGATGTTTACCAGAAATTCGTAAATAGGAAAGTTGTAGATTGAAGTGTTTTCTACAAAATGAGCCGAAAACGAATGTTCTAGCTTGATTCGTTGTTGAGATACGAGGGAAATACGAAATGTATGTACTGAGATATTTTTTATATTTTTCAGATTAAGAAAAATTGAAGCACAGACGAATTTCACGGCCGATGCGGTTCAATTAGAAGGTAATTAATTAAAATTAAATAATATTTTGTTGTTAGAATAAATCAATCTATGTGTATATGTAAATTGTGCGAGTGGGAGAGAGATAGATAACGACGTGGCCATAAATCAGGTCTTGTTTAAATGTTTACACTGTTTCGAGTCAGGTAAATATCGAATTAATGGATCGTAAATCCCCGAGAAAACGATATTTATAAAACAAATAAAATGTATATTAACCAATTTATACAACTATTAAATCACGCCTCGTTTCCACAGATTTACGGTTGGTTTTTTTTTTAATTCTATCCGAGAATCCACCTTTCTGTTTTATTTCCATTTAAACCGACAGTTAAAAAATTAGTTTATGGTCCGCTTTATTTTTTGAAACAAACTGTGGGTTCTGGGAACGCGTCGATTGCACTAACATACGCAATTTTAATCTGAATTAACCGTAATTAATTTTAGGTCAATTCTGTTTTATTTCTTTAAATAAATTAATCACAAACACAAGAAAATAGTTTATGGTCTCCTTTACTTTATTTAAAACAAACTCGTTTTTATTATTTCATAATAAATTTCTGATAGAAGTATATTTTCAATTTTTGAACCAAAATTTTAACCAAAAATCCAAAAAAAAAAATAGTTTATGGTCCCCTTTATTTTTTCAAATAATCTCTGAGATCTGGGAACGCGTCAATTGCACTACTATTAGCATTTTTAATTTAAATTCAATATACTTGACAATAAATTTCAGATATAATTAGAATTTCTATTTGAATCACTTCAAAAAATAGTTAATGGTCCCCTTTACTTTTAAATACAAACTCTTTTATTTTGAAACAAACTATTGCACAATAAATATGTAGAACTAGAATTTCAATTCTTCTTTATTTCAATTTGAACCAACAAAAAAAGTAGTTTATGGACCCCTTTACTTTTTCGAAACAAACTCTGGGAACGCGTCAATTGCACCACAATTAGCATTTTTAATCTAGTGCATTAAAATTCTAATACAAACAAAAATTTCAATTCTGCTTTATTTCAATTTGAACCAACAAAAAAGTAGTTTATGGACCCCTTTACTTTTTCGAAACAAACTCTGGGAACGCGTCAATTGCACCACAATTAGCATTTTTAATCTAGTGCATTAAAATTCTAATACAAACAAAAATTTCAATTCTGCTTTATTTCAATTTGAACCAACAAAAAAAGTAGTTTATGGACCCCTTTACTTTTTCGAAACAAACTCTGGGAACGCGTCAATTGCACCACAATTAGCATTTTTAATCTAGTGCATTAAAATTCTAATACAAACAAAAATTTCAATTCTGCTTTATTTCAATTTGAACCAACAAAAAAGTAATTTATGGACCCCTTTACTTTTTCGAAACAAACTCTGGGAACGCGTCAATTGCACCACAATTAGCATTTTTAATCTAGTGCATTAAAATTCTAATACAAACAAAAATTTCAATTCTGCTTTATTTCAATTTGAACCAACAAAAAAGTAATTTATGGACCCCTTTACTTTTTTGAAACAAACTCTGGGAACGCGTCAATTGCACCACAATTAGCATTTTTAATCTAGTGCATTAAAATTCTAATACAAACAAAAATTTCAATTCTGCTTTATTTCAATTTGAACCAACAAAAAAGTAATTTATGGACCCCTTTACTTTTTCGAAACAAACTCTGGGAACGCGTCAATTGCACCACAACTCGCATTTTTAATCTAATACATTAAAATTCAAATACAAACCAAAAATTCAATATGGAATGACGTCACGTCGTTATTGAAATGAACCTACTATATGCAATAATATTAAACACATAACACGTTCGTGTTGCGGCCGCATATGAATAATTTGAAAACTCGTTTTTATTGTTCGCCGTGTCGCTGCAACGGCATCGTTAACTCTCGAACTCTCCGAGTAAATATTTAACTTGTTGTTTGTGGAATATATTTTTTCCCGAACTGTCGCATATTGTAAATAATATCTACAAATATTCGTGTATGGACGAGTTGATTTTTCCACAAATTCATTTGAATGAGAATCGAATTTTTTTCTTAAATGTTTACCCTCGAGCATTAATTTGCTCGCCCGGTAAGTAAAGCACGAAAGCGCCGGGGAGCGGGTCAATTGCGCCCAATGCTGGATTAAATCGATATTCGTTGAGTGCAATTGATACGATTTTAAATCGATTTTTAAGTACCTATACGATTAATTTTTGTAAAAGCATTATAATTTTTATTGTGTGAACGATTTGTATCTAATTCGATTATTTAATGAGTGCAGTTGACGTTTTTCGATTTAAAATAAAGAAGACCATACACTATTTTCATCGAGTTACTTTAATTTTCTACTATATTAACAATTTTTAAACACTTTGTATTTATTTTAATAGTTTAATGAGTGCAATTGATACTTTTCCAATAAACCTAAAGAAGTCCATACACTATTTTCATAAATTTACTATAATTTCCTATTATATTAACAATTTTTAAACAGTTTGTATTTATTTTAATAGTTTAATGAGTGCAATTGATACTTTTCCAATAAACCTAAAGAAGTCCATACACTATTTTCATAAATTTACTATAATTTCCTATTATATTAACAATTTTTAAACAGTTTGTATTTATTTTAATAGTTTAATGAGTGCAATTGATACTTTTCCAATAAACCTAAAGAAGTCCATACACTATTTTCATAAATTTACTATAATTTCCTATTATATTAACAATTTTTAAACAGTTTGTATTCATTTTAATATTTTAATGAGTGCAATTGATACTTTTCCATTAAACCTAAAGAAGTCCATACACTATTTTCATCGAGTTACTTTAATTTTCTACTATATGAACAATTTTTAAACAGTTTTTATTCAATTTAATAGATTAATTAATGCAATAATTGATACTTTCCGAATTAATCTAAAGTAGACCATACACTATTTTCGATTCAACCCTTAATTAGCGCTATAAAATCCACAACCAAACGAGCGTAATTCTACCGCATATCATCTCGAATAGAGGTGTCCATACACGATGAGATTAAAAATGCGTTTGTGACCGCTCCCTCTCTAACAAAGCGCCTCTCTCGCAGAGGAATTATTTATTATCGGTGGCAGAAGGGACAATATGGGCACGGTACTGTCTCGGATGTCGTGCTGCGAGTGGTACCCGAAGTACCCACGACTCTCTCGGGCTCTCTTGTATCTGTCTACCATCGGCGGCCGTAAAATATAATGCCCCGTGACAAGGGTACTAGATATTTTCGTTTTTCTTTATTTTATTTTTTGGTTTAGGTACTTTTTGGTTTTATTTTATTTCTTTGGTCACGACTTGTTTGCGTTCGATCGGGCGATAAACGGGCAAATATTAACCGGCTACTCGAGAGCTCTGTTGGTTTTATCGATCGAATGTTCGATACCCTCGATTTAATTTAATTAACTAGAGTTTAGCTCGAGATTTATTAGTGCAGTTTGTCCACGCACTCGATTCAAAAAAATCCGTTAAAAAACTTTTTTCAACTCGTTAGTGCAGTTTATTCGCACCCTAACTACCCTTTAAATCAATGTAAATTACAAATTTGGTTCATTTTGGTATGAAAATTCAACGTAACTAGTGCAGTTTGTCCACGCACTCGATTCAAAAAAAATCCATTAAAAAACTTCTTTCAACTCATTAGCGCACTTTTTTTGTTGATTCAAATTGAAATAAAGCAGAATTGAAATTTTTGCTTGTATTTGAATTTTAATGTACTAGATTAAAAATGCGAGTTGTGGTGCAATTGATGCGTTCCCAGAGTTTGTTTTGAAAAAGTAAAGGGGCCCATAAACTACTTTTTTTGTTGGTTCAAATTGAAATAAAGCAGAATTGAAATGTTTGCTTGTATTTGAGTTTTAATGTACTAGATTAAAAATGCGAGTTGTGGTGCAATTGACGCGTTCCCAGAGTTTGTTTCGAAAAAGTAAAGGGGGCCATAAACTGCAGTTTATTCGCACCCTAACTACCCTTTAAATCAACGTAAATTACAAATTTGGTTCATTTTGGTATGAAAATTCAACGTAACTCGTGCAGTTTGTCCCCACCCCGACTCCGAATTAATCTAAGGCCCACCATACACTTTAATTTTTACTCATTTTAGTATATATAAATTGAAACTAACTAGTGCAGTTTGTCCTCAACCTGACTCAAAATTCGATCTAAAAGCCGACCATACACTACATACAATTTGGCTTCATTTTTGTATAAAAATTCAACCTAACCCAGTGCAGTTTGTCATCGATCTAAAGCCGACCATACACCTCGATATATAATTAACTGTCCCATCGCCCCGAATTCCTCTAAAGCCGACCATACACTTCAATTTGGCTTCATTTTTGTATAAAAATTCAACCTAACCCAGTGCAGTTTGTCATCGATCTAAAGCCGACCATACACCTCGATATATAATTAACTGCCCCATCGCCCCGAATTCCTCTAAAGCCGACCATACACTTCAATTTGGCTTCATTTTTGTATAAAAATTCAACCTAACCCAGTGCAGTTTGTCATCGATCTAAAGCCGACCATACACCTCGATTTATAATTAACTGTCCCATCGCCCCGAATTCCTCTAAAGCCGACCACACAATAGACCTAACGAAAAAAAAAAATTATACTAAATAATTCATCCGTCATTCCTCCGAGTAATTGACTGTCATGTTCGAGAAACGCGATGATGCATGGCCTGCTCGGGACGCGCCAAACAAACACAAACAATTCCCATTTTATCGTTTTAATTTCATTCAGAAGGAGATAATACGCGATAGAGCGCCTCCCGACGCGGCATAAATATTTATTCAAATTAAATTACAAGGAAAAAAAATTCTTGTATTTATCCTTCTCGGTATTCTCGCGACGTATCATTTTTATTGTCATTCGACGTGTTAAAGATACGCATTTGTATTTTTTTTCTGTTCTCATAACAATGCCAATTCTATTAAAAACATCATTCTAATCTAAGCGCTATTGTTACATAAACAAAACGTTCGATTAAATGAGATATATCTTTCTTATACTCAATGTCAATTAGATAATAATCGCGTGTATGTACACCTATAATTACGACATTCCCGGCCAAAGAATAAATAAATAAAGACAATTTTAATATAGCTAAGCGAATAAATTATATTTAGTGGTTTATTAGTGCAGTTTTTGTCGCTTTTTTACAAGCTAAAGGTGACCATAAGTTATTTTCTATACAATTTTAATGGACCTCAAAATTAATTATTAAGGGATTATTATCTCATTATAAGTGCAATATGCCGCTATCCAAAACTTAAAGCAGTCCATACACTATTCCCCAAAAACCAAATTTTCTCGTTTCCTCGGTGTGTTACCTATACAGCTAAATCCGACCATACGCTGTGCATATTTCTGGTGAATCCCCCGTGGTGAAAATCTCCACGTGGCGCTGGACGCGTTTCGTGTACGAGGCGACATTGACAGATTTGTGGAGTCTCGTCCGGCCGCTTTAAAAACGAATACAAACTGGAAATAAAATCGGTGTCTAGCCGGGCCCGGCTTGTTAACGCCCGATGAATTTTGTCTTGATATTTTGTTTTTCTGGTCGGGTTTATTTCGAGATCGGCTCGGATTAACGTTAGATCGTGGTCGTTTTGTCGTTTACGTGCATGGACAACTTTAGTTCCTTTTTTTTTTCTTCTATTGCAGGTATAATGTACTTCATTTAACCGGCTAAAATTGGCGAAAGGGGAGGTCAATTGCGCCAGCGCCAGGACCCAAATTTGTGCATGTAAAGTTGACCACACACACCATTTTTTTGTCATATAGGGAGTGAGTAAATTGCGCCCACATGATTAAATATCTTAAAATTGTCTCTTTTTAGCTCTAAAATTGCCTTTTTTTAGAACAATTGCACCCAAATTTGCATAAAGTTGACCACACACTCCAATTTTTTATCGTAGGGAGTGAGTAAATTGCGCCCACATGATTAAATATCTTAAAATTGTCGTTTTTTGACTCTAAAATTGCCTTTTTTTTCTCAAAGGAGTAGATCAATTGCACCCAAATTTGCATAAAGTCGACCATACATTCCAATTTTTTTATCGTAGGAAGTGAGTAAATTGCGCCCACATGATTAAATATCTTAAAATTGTCGTTTTTTAGCTCTAAAATTGCCTTTTTTTGGAAAGGAGTAGATCAATTGCACCCAAATTTGCATAAAGTTGACCACACACTCCAATTTTTTATCGTAGGGAGTGAGTAAATTGCGCCCACTTGATTAAATATCTTAAAATTGTCTCTTTTTAGCTCTAAAATTGCCTTTTTTTTAGAACAATTGCACCCAAATTTGCATAAAGTCGACCATACACTCCAATTTTTTATCGTAGGGAGTGAGTAAATTGCGCCCACATGATTAAATATCTTAAAATTGTCTCTTTTTAGCTCTAAAATTGCCTTTTTTTTAGAACAATTGCACCCAAATTTGCATAAAGTCGACCATACACTCCAATTTTTTATCGTAGGGAGTGAGTAAATTGCGCCCACTTGATTAAATATCTTAAAATTGTCGTTTTTTAGTTCTAAAATTGCCTTTTTTTCAAATTAGTAGATCAATTGCACCCAAATTTGCATAAAGTCGACCATACACTCCAATTTTTTATCGTAGGGAGTGAATAAATTGCGCCCACTTGATTAAATATCTTAAAATTGTCGTTTTTTAGTTCTAAAATTGCCTTTTTTTTAGAACAATTGCACCCAAATTTGCATAAAGTTGACCACACACTCCAATTTTTTATCGTAGGGAGTGAGTAAATTGCGCCCACTTGATTAAATATCTTAAAATTGTCGTTTTTTAGTTCTAAAATTGCCTTTTTTTTCGAATTAGTAGATCAATTGCACCCAAATTTGCATAAAGTCGACCACACACTCCAATTTTTTATCGTAGGGAGTGAGTAAATTGCGCCCACTTGATTAAATATCTTAAAATTGTCTCTTTTTAGCTCTAAAATTGCCTTTTTTTTAGAACAATTGCACCCAAATTTCCATAAAGTTGACCACACACTCCAATTTTTTATCGTAGGGAGTGAGTAAATTGCGCCCACTTGATTAAATATCTTAAAATTGTCGTTTTTTAGTTCTAAAATTGCCTTTTTTTTCGAATTAGTAGATCAATTGCACCCAAATTTGCATAAAGTCGACCACACACTCCAATTTTTTTATCGTAGGTAGTGAGTAAATTGCGCCCACATGATTAAATATCTAAAAATTGTCGTTTTTTAGCTCTAAAATCGCCTTTTTTTGGAAAGGAGTAGATCAATTGCACCCAAATTTGCATAAAGTCAACCGCACACTCCAATTTTCGCACCTTCGGGAGTGCGTCAATTGCACCCAATCCAAAATTAACTCATCTTTTATCACTAAAATCACTTTTAACGCGGTGTAAAGTCAACTGCACTAATTCACAAACCAAACAAACGCTTTTAGAACATCAAAACTTGGATCCAAGACGGCTGCGTTTCACGTGCTACTACGATGAAAAAAAAATATATACATATTTATTTCTAAAATGACGTACGACCGCAGACGTTCGTATTTATCAAGAAGGCCCCGGTTAACTTTAAAATAAATGCCCTGCCATTTATTTCGACGCGAGATAATCGCCAGATATGGCATCAGACCGTAATTCATTCCTAACGCGTATAGTATGTTATTTAAATAAATCTAATTTAATAGTTGACGGGCTTTCGACGCGCCAATTACGCCTAATTAGCGGTCTAATTGGGATTTTTTTCCTAATAAACGATCGGTGTTTTTGTATATAATTGGACGTGTATATGTATATTTTGGTGATTAAAATTTGTAGCTTACCAATTTGACCGGGCTATATTAATTTCTTTTTGTATAAATTTAACCGTACTATAAATTAACAGTTATAGTTTGTTTCATTTGTTTTATAGAAAGACGAATTTGAGAATATGATTGTAATAGTTTTTTTTTTCAGTAGATTTATTTTTTTTTTTTTTGTTCGTATTTTTTTATGAATTTGACCGGACTATTGATTAGTCCAGGAAAATTTAAATTCTCCACATTCATTTCACCTTATAAATTAATCAGATTAGTACAGTCGAATTAGCGATATTTCCTAAATTCTTATGAAAGAAATTCCTAAGCTAAAGCTGACCACACACGAAATTAATTTATCACAATTAATCCAGGAAAAATTAGTGCAGTCCAAAACCGCATTAGTGCAGTCAAATTACCAATATTTCTCGCATTCCTATGACTCGTAATTCCCAACCTAAAGCTGACCACACAGGAAATTAATTTATCAATTAATCCAGGAAAAATTAGTGCAGTCCAAAACCGTATTAGTGCAGTCAAATTACCAATATTTCTCGCATTCCTATGACTCGTAATTCCCAACCTAAAGCTGACCACACAGGAAATTAATTTATCAATTAATCCAGGAAAAATTAGTGCAGTCCAAAACCGCATTAGTGCAGTCAAATTACCAATATTTCTCGCATTCCTATGACTCGTAATTCCCAACCTAAAGCTGACCACACAGGAAATTAATTTATCAATTAATCCAGGAAAAATTAGTGCAGTCCAAAACCGCATTAGTGCAGTCAAATTACCAATATTTCTCGCATTCCTATGACTCGTAGTTCCCAACCTAAAGCTGACCACACAGGAAATTAATTTATCAATTAATCCAGGAAAAATTAGTGCAGTCCAAAAACGGATTAGTGCAGTCAAATTATCAATATTTCCCGCATTCCTATGACTCGTAATTCCCAACCTAAAGCTGACCACACAGGAAATTAATTTATCAATTAATCCAGGAAAAATTAGTGCAGTCCAAAAACGGATTAGTGCAGTCAAATTACCAATATTTCTCGCATTCCTATGACTCGTAGTTCCCAACCTAAAGCTGACCACACAGGAAATTAATTTATCAATTAATCCAGGAAAAATTAGTGCAGTCCAAAACCGCATTAGTGCAGTCAAATTACCAATATTTCTCGCATTCCTATGACTCGTAGTTCCCAACCTAAAGCTGACCACACAGGAAATTAATTTATCAATTAATCCAGGAAAAATTAGTGCAGTCCAAAAACGGATTAGTGCAGTCAAATTATCAATATTTCCCGCATTCCTATGACTCGTAATTCCCAACCTAAAGCTGACCACACAGGAAATTAATTTATTAATTAATCCAGGAAAAATTAGTGCAGTCCAAAAACGGATTAGTGCAGTCAAATTATCAATATTTCCCGCATTCCTATGACTCGTAATTCCCAACCTAAAGCTGACCACACACGGAATTCGTTTTTTTTTATTTTATTTTTATTTTAATAAAACCATCTCGTAAAGCCGTACAAGTTTCGTGTTTTTATCGTTCGAGAAACACACAAGAACACGTTAAAATCGGTCTTATAAATTCCCCAACGAATGTTATATGTACTAGCACATAAAATTGAACACGCTCGTTAACGAAAATTTTTAATAAACAAACCGCAACGCGACCGCTCCGTATTATTTTACATCCTGTAAGTATTTCTCATTACCAATGCCAATTCGACGTTAAAAATTATTTATATAATATTAAAAGTATTTCGTGAATGGCTGAAATTTTGTATACAAGGGTTTTTTGATATAAGGAATGCATCTAAAATATTTCCGCGAATGGCCGACTTCCGTTTGTACCGGAAGTTGATCGTTACTTCGTTATTTTAAATGGGACACCCTGTATATTTTTGCATTTTTGGATTCTACTCGACGAGCTGGTTCCAACGAGGGGTCACACTTGGTATCTTGGTCTCGTAATAAAGGTTGTACAGTCACTTAAAAATCGTAAATTTTGAATTTAGGTGGCTTTGGAATCTCCGAAAGTTAAGATATGAACATAGAAGTGTCGTTTTTCTCGATTTTCGACTATTCTGCTCTCACAGCCGCCTCAAGAATTCAAAAATTTGTGATTTTTGAGTGGCTGTGTAGCCTTTATTATAAAACCAAGATACCAAGTGTGACCACTCGTTGGAATCAGCTCATCGAGTAGAATCCAAAAATGCAAAAATATACAGGTTGTCCCATTTAAAATAACGAAATTACTGTCAACTTCCGGTACAAACGGAAGTCGGCCATCTTTGAAAACATCATAAATGAATTCCTTATATCGAAAAACCCTTGTATACAAAATTTCATGATTTTATACTAGCACCTTGCAAGTGCAATTCGAGATTATTATTTTTTCTCATTGTAATTGTTTGCTTACACTTAATACACTCAGAAAAAAAATACTCGCGATTCATCGTGACTTTAACTAGGTTTATTTTAATGTAAATAAAATTTACACGCCTATATCTCAACGCCTACTCGATTCTTCAAGTGTGTAGATACTCGAATCTAAAAGTGAATTGTGAATCGTATTGTCCTTTATATAGGTGTATAAAATGTTTGTTTAGTGACGCAGTAAAAAATGTAGTGTGTGGTCGACTATATTTTTTCACTAAAAAAAAATCATTGGGTACGCACCCATTGCACTATTAAATTTAATTCTGATCGGCCATTTTGAATTAAAAAATTAATGACATTTGACGCACATGTCAGCATCTTCTTCAAGTCGATATGGCCTCGACTACAACGGCTATTAAGTCTCACACTCGATTTTTTAGACTTGACACATGTCAATTGTCGTTCGCTAAAATAAACAGTAATACCAACCGCATCACACGTCAATTGTCAAAAACGTAAATCGAGTTCCGTGCGCGATAAATCGACCTAGACGAAATTCGATTATCGCCATGGCATTTATGACTAAAGGAAATTGCCGGGGAAACACTAAAATTCTACTCTTTACGACCGCTTCTTCTGTGTATGTGTGTGTATTATTAATTCCTTTAAAAGTCGTATAAATATACAGATGTTCGAAACGATTTATAGGTACACACATACCCATACATACAGGGCGTTCAAAAAAGTACTCGTTTATCACTCGTGACGTCACCAGAGCATTACTTTTACCGCACTATATAAGTCAAATTATTGAACATATTTGTTTAAATGACTCGTGACGTCACTGCAGGATTAATTTAGATGCAATATAAGTTGAACTTTTACATAATAATTATTTGAATAAGTCGAGACGTCACTATAGAATTAGTTTAGATGCACTATAAGTTAAATTATTGAAAATAATTATTTTAAATGAGTCGTGACGTCACTATAGAATTAGTTTAGATGCACTATAAGTAGAATTATTGAAAAGATTTATTTTAAATGAGTCGTTGCGTCACTATATGCTTACTTTTGATGCACTATAAGTTAAATTATTGAAAATAATGATATAAATGAGTCGTGACGTCACTGTAGATTTACATTGAAAGGACTATAAGTTAAATTATTGAAAATAATGATATAAATGAGTCGTGACGTCACTGTAGAATTACAGTGAACGAACTATACGTTGAATTATTAAAAATAATTATTTTAAATGTGTCGTGACGTCACTATAGAAATAGTTTAGATGCACTATAAGTTAAAGTATTGAAAATAATGATATAAATGAGTCGTGACGTCACTGTAGATTTACATTGAACGGACTATAAGTTAAATTATTGAAAATAATGATATAAATGTGTCGTGACGTCACTATAGAATTAGTTTAGATGCACTATAAGTTAAAGTATTGAAAATAATGATATAAATGAGTCGTGACGTCACTGTAGATTTACATTGAACGGACTATAAGTTAAATTATTGAAAATAATGATATAAATGAGTCGTGACGTCACTGTAGATTTACATTGAACGGACTATAAGTTAAATTATTGAAAATAATGATATAAATGTGTCGTGACGTCACTATAGAATTAGTTTAGATGCACTATAAGTTAAATTATTGAAAATAATGATATAAATGAGTCGTGACGTCACTGTAGATTTACATTGAACGGACTATAAGTTAAATTATTGAAAATAATGATATAAATGAGTCGTGACGTCACTGTAGATTTACATTGAACGGACTATAAGTTAAATTATTGAAAATAATGATATAAATGAGTCGTGACGTCACTGTAGATTTACATTGAACGGACTATAAGTTAAATTATTGAAAATAATGATATAAATGTGTCGTGACGTCACTATAGAATTAGTTTAGATGCACTATAAGTTAAATTATTGAAAATAATGATATAAATGAGTCGTGACGTCACTGTAGATTTACATTGAACGGACTACAAGTTAAATTATTGAAAATAATGATATAAATGTGTCGTGACGTCACTATAGAATTAGTTTAGATGCACTATAAGTTAAAGTATTGAAAATAATGATATAAATGAGTCGTGACGTCACTGTAGATTTACATTGAACGGACTATAAGTTAAATTATTGAAAATAATGATATAAATGTGTCGTGACGTCACTATAGAATTAGTTTAGATGCACTATAAGTTAAAGTATTGAAAATAATGATATAAATGAGTCGTGACGTCACTGTAGATTTACATTGAACGGACTATAAGTTAAATTATTGAAAATAATGATATAAATGTGTCGTGACGTCACTATAGAATTAGTTTAGATGCACTATAAGTTAAAGTATTGAAAATAATGATATAAATGAGTCGTGACGTCACTGTAGATTTACATTGAACGGACTATAAGTTAAATTATTGAAAATAATGATATAAATGTGTCGTGACGTCACTGTAGATTTACATTGAACGGACTATAAGTTAAATTATTGAAAATAATGATATAAATGTGTCGTGACGTCACTATAGAATTAGTTTAGATGCACTATAAGTTAAAGTATTGAAAATAATGATATAAATGAGTCGTGACGTCACTGTAGATTTACATTGAACGGACTATAAGTTAAATTATTGAAAATAATGATATAAATGTGTCGTGACGTCACTATAGAATTAGTTTAGATGCACTATAAGTTAAAGTATTGAAAATAATGATATAAATGAGTCGTGACGTCACTGTAGATTTACATTGAACGGATTATAAGTCGAATTGCTGTAAGTAATTATGAATCTAGTGGTCGGTGAGTCGCTGTCTAAATTGAATAAAAGCCTACTTGACCAATTTTGCGAAATGTTAACTGGTAAATAGCTCTAGAGAAATTCGGTTTTGTATACACTCTCGCCCGAGATATTCATCTATTCATCTATTTTCCCGTTTAATTTAGTTCGGGGAGGAAAATACCCCGGGAAATTCGTCTCGGGAATATCCGCATTACTCATACCCTTACAATACGCGAAGGGTCGTATTTTGCTTTTCCCGGGTTTTCCAAATATTAGGCGAATTTCACCGCACTATCGAACGAGTTTCATAGCCCGGAAAAATTCGGTTATTTTTCGGCGAATCGAGCGGAAATGGCGTTTTGATGGGTCAATCAAAAAGCTTTTATCCCCCATCAAGAAACATGGAATAGTACAAAATACTCACCCCCATTAAAGTGCGCACCCCCTTTAAATACTTTTCGCAACTGTTCGAATTGATGTGACACAATAATCTAGCCGGCCGCCCCCCGCCGGTTTTATCGCCCCCCCTTCCCCCGTTAAATCTCTCACGTGCTCTCACACCCTCAAATTAAACAAGATTCCCCTAACTGCTTTTTGATATGAGGGAATTCATTCTATTCCACGGCACTCTAGGACTTTCGGAAGCGCGAAATTCGACGATTATTTCGCTTTATTAACGGTCGATTTTTTTTTATTTTTGTGTATATTTCGTTCAACGTTCCATTAGCCCACTTGATTGAGCAATTAATTGATAAAAAAAGATTTTGTTGCATATGGTCCATGCAAAATTGGTAAGTCGTGACGTCGCTTTATAGTTTTCATATATAGTTAATCCAATTTAGTAGCATCGTGACGTCGCTTCGTAATATTCCCGTACTAAATTCAATGTTTGTATAGTTCATTCAAAATTGGAAATTCATGACGTCAATTCCAAATATTCCTGTAGTGAATTCAATATTTGTATAGTTTATTCAAAATTGGAAATTCGTGACGTCACTTTCTAATATTCTTTTGCTGAATTCAATATTTGTATAGTTCATTCAAAATTATCAATTCGTGACGTCATTTCGAAAGATTCCCTTTAAGTGAATTCAATATTTGTATAGCTCATTCAAAATTGGAAATTCGTGACGTCACTTTTCAATATTCCTTTGCTGAATTCAATGTTTGTATATAGTTCATTCAAATTTAGCAATTCGTGACGTCACTTTTCAATATTCCTTTGCTGAATTCAATGTTTGTATATAGTTCATTCAAATTTAGCAATTCGTGACGTCACTTTTCAATATTCCTTTGCTGAATTCAATGTTTGTATATAGTTCATTCAAATTTAGCAATTCGTGACGTCACTTTTCAATATTCCTTTGCTGAATTCAATGTTTGTATATAGTTCATTCAAATTTAGCAATTCGTGACGTCACTTTTCAATATTCCTTTGCTGAATTCAATGTTTGTATATAGTTCATTCAAATTTAGCAATTCGTGACGTCACTTTTCAATATTCCTTTGCTGAATTCAATGTTTGTATATAGTTCATTCAAATTTAGCAATTCGTGACGTCACTTTTCAATATTCCTTTGCTGAATTCTATGTTTGTATATAGTTCATTCAAATTTAGCAATTCGTGACGTCATTTAGTAAGATTCCTCTAGTAAACTAAACTCAATGTTTGTATAGTTCAATCAAAATTAGCCTCCCGTGACGTCACTCCAGATTGTTCGTATATAGTTCAACTCAACGTAGCAGCATCGTGACGTCATATACATATATTGTTTTTTTAACCGCCGTTTTCCTTCCTTTTCCAGATCGAAACCGAAACCTCAAGTAATGAAATCGCGCCAATAACCTCGCCAGGGGGAACTCAATCGACCAACCAAACGCCATCAAAAACCCCAAAAAACAAAATGCCGCCCAGCGCCGTCCTCCTAGCGGCGCTCCTGGTACTATCGACCCCGCCCCGATCCCGCGCCTCGCCGCTCGCCGACTCGGAGGGCCGCTGCGAGGAGATCACCATCCCCATGTGCCTGGGCATCGGCTACAACCACACGCGCATGCCCAACGAGCTCAACCACGAGACCCAGGAGGAGGCCGGACTGGAGGTGCACCAGTTCTGGCCGCTGGTGGAGATCCGCTGCTCGCCCGACCTCAAGTTCTTCCTCTGCTCCATGTACGCCCCCATCTGCCTGGAGGACTTCCTCAAGCCGCTGCCGCCCTGCCGGGGCCTGTGCAGCCGAGCTCGCGCGGGATGCGAGCCCATCATGACGCAATACGGCTTCAAGTGGCCCGAGAGGATGGAGTGCGAGCACTTCCCGGTGCAAGGCGGGGAGATTTTGTGCATGGACCAACCGGCTCAGAATAGTACCGCTTCCAGTACTACCACTAGACCCGGTGCTGGCAATAGGAAGAAGACGACCATCAGCAAAGTAGTACCGACTTGTAGAGGCGGTAAAAACTGCTCGAATTCCTCCGCGGAGATGACGCACGGGCGCCCGAAAGACAAGTGCAATTGCCAGTGCAAGCCGCCTTTGATATCGCAGCTGGGCGCCAGGGTGGGCGCCGTGCCCAATTGCGCCCACCCATGCAAAGAGACCTACTTCAATCCGGACGAAAAAGAATTCGCGGCCGTCTGGATCTCGCTCTGGTCGGGCCTCTGCGCCGCCTCCACGCTGATGACGCTCACCACCTTCTTGATCGAAACCGAAAGATTCAAGTACCCCGAGCGCCCGATCGTGTTCCTCTCGGCCTGCTACTTTTTGGTCTCCATAGGCTACTTGATTCGCGTTGGTTTGGGACATGACGCAATCGCCTGCGATGGTACCGCCATTAAGTACACCTCGACGGGTCCCAACATGTGCACGGCTGTCTTTTTACTAGTGTACTTCTTCGGCATGGCCTCCTCGATTTGGTGGGTGGTACTATCTCTGACGTGGTTCCTAGCAGCCGGGTTGAAATGGGGCAATGAGGCTATTGCCGGGTACTCGCAGTACTTCCACGTGGCCGCTTGGTTGGTACCAACTTTCCAAACGCTAGCGGTACTCATCACCGGCGCCGTGGACGGTGATCCTGTTGTTGGTATTTGTTATGTTGGTAACATGAACATGGACAATCTAAAAACATTCGTATTAATACCACTAATAGTGTACCTCATAGTCGGTACTACCTTCCTAATGGCGGGGTTCGTGTCACTGTTTCGCATCAGAAACGTCATCAAGAAACAAGGTGGTACCAAAGCCGATAAGCTCGAGAAACTGATGATACGCATCGGTATATTCAGCGTACTGTACACAGTACCGGCCACAATTGTCATAGCCTGCCACCTCTACGAGACCACTTTCCACGACGACTGGATGGGGAATTTATCGTGCGATTGCCAGTACTCCCACGACCGCCCAATCTACTCGGTACTCATGCTCAAGTACTTCATGGCCCTAGCAGTAGGCATCACTTCCGGCGTCTGGATATGGTCTGGAAAGACGGTGGACTCCTGGAGGCGGTTATCCAGACGCATAGTTGGTAAACCTGATTTGACCGGCGCCAACGCGGTACTACTGGCGAAGAACAGGGGCGGTAAACCGCCGCCGCCGGGGTTCCTGATGGCCGGCGGGGGCGGGTCTTTGCTGGGCGGTACCACCTCGTCGGTGAGCCAGCACCATTTGCACCCGCACGTGATGAAGCAGGCGCCGTTGGGGCACGTATGACAGCCGGAAGGGGGCGAGAGGGCGAAGGGTACCACGGCGGTACCGTCGCTGAGCAATTACGGGCCCATTTGAGTGGGGTTGGGGCGGGATATGGTGACAGCTCTCTAGTCTAGTCGATTGGTTTTTTTTTGGTACTTTTGGCGCGGTACTACTTTTGGGGTGGTACCGGTGGTACTAGCTGTAATTTTGAGCTCCGTTTACGTTGATGGAGGATGAGGAGTGGTAGTACTGGTGGTACTATAGCGGTACTACCGGTACCAAAATACTACATGTGATCTATATTTTAAAGTTTCGTGTACGATGGACGCCATTTTTGTTTTTTTGTTCGATACGATTTATGTTTAATTATACGTAATTGCATATACAGGGCGTGTAATTTATATATTATGGGGTAAACAATAAACGTTCAGGGGTAAATTAGTGCTAGAATGTGTAACGTGTATGGACACTTTTTCTGTTATATAAACACCAAAAAATTTCGGACTGCGATGACGTCATGATTGAACGAATAATATGTAGAGTATACAGGGTTATTCACGATAACCGTAGTTTAGAAATATTTCGTGAATGGCTGCGTATAAAATTATGAAATTTTGTATATAAGGGTTTTTGGTTATAAGGAATTCATCTAAAATATTTTAAAAAATGGCCGACTTCCGGTTCTACCGAAAGTTGACCGTTACTTCGTTATTTTAAATGGGACACCCTATATATTTTTGCATTTTTAGATTCTACTCGATGAGCCGATTCCAACGAGGGGTCACACTTGGTATCTTGGTCTCATAATAAAGACCTAAATTCAAACTTTAGTGATTTTCGAGTGGCTGTATAGCCATTATTATAAGACCAAGATACCAAGTGTGACCCCTCGTTGGAATCAGCTCATCGAGTAGAATCTCAAAATGCAAAAATATACGGGGTGTCCCATTTAAAATAACTAATTTTCGGTCAACTTCCGGTATAAACGGAAGTCGGCCATCTTTGAAAACATCTTAGATGAATTCCTTATATCCAAAAACCCTTATATACAAAATTTCATAATTTTATTCATAGCCCTTCACAGGATTATTCATCCATGAATAACCCTGTATAGTATGTTTGTCGATAAACGAGCGTGACGTCATAGCAGATTTAAGCATATACAGAGTGTTGAATAAAAACTATTCAATAGGCAATAAGAATACTCGAATGACAATTGGACACCAAATTTTTTGATACTATATTTATATTATGTACAGGGCGGATTTCGCTCGAGTTAGATAGAAGGTGATATATACCGGGTGTCCCATAAAAAAAATCGTAATTTTTGCAGATACGTCAATTGTCAATTGTCAGTTTTAACTGCAACGTAGGCGTATAAATAAATTGATTTGTTAAATTTCGTTTGTAATTCGAAAAATAAATAATCGAGTGACTGATATTTTTTAAAAACGAGAGACATTTTAGCCGGTACTGATTACTGATAGTGATGAATAAAATACGTAAAAATTTAAATGTTTAAGCGATGACGAATGATGACGAATGAATGACGAAACATATTAAAAAATAAGCCATTTTATAGTCGTGCCATAATCGTAGGATTTTTCAAAGGGGGACCACCGCAGAGATAATTCGAAATATACCGAAAGAATATAATTTTTTGTTTTTTTTTTATTAATATTATGTACAGGATGTTTTTTATTTTTTTAATATTATAATAATCGTACAATTCAAACCCCCTATATTCGTTTTGTACTTACGCGTTTACTTAATTTTTTACACACTTATAGTACGTTCGCTCTAATTACACCGTGACGTCACTGACACGTCACGATTGAATTAAAGCGAACGTGCTATACACATTGAATTTTGTATAAATTTGTAGCGCATGTAATAGTAATATAAACATATGTATTTATTAAACATATCAAAATTTTTTATGTTTTGCGCAAAAAAGAAGAAGCACAAATTTTGATTTTTTTTCTTTATTATACGAAATAAAAAATAAAAAAATTTGTACAGTTATTTCTACGTAATTTAATTCGTATAATGAACGAACGTGAATCGATTAGAATCCAGCGAGCTGTGACTCGTGTAATATTCGAAACTAATCAATTTACCTTCGACTCGCGTGTATTGTATAGTAGGCGTTTAGGTCGTTGTTGTATAACATATGTCTGTATGCTTCAAATTGTATACGATTAAAATATATTTTATTGTTCTAATTTCAAAAAAAAACAAAACAAGCCTTTTTTTTACCCACCCTTTACTGACAAGTATTTGACATCTGACACCTGATTTTTGACATCTGTCTTTTGACAACTGATTTGTGACATCTGTCTTTTGACAACAGATTTTGGACATCTGTCTTTTGACAACTGACTTTTGACAACTGATTTTTGACATCTGACTTTTGACAACTGACCCTTTGAGCCTACAAATAAAAATGACAAGATTGAAGAAAAGTGAATTAATTCATAAGGAATATATACAGGGTGTGTCACGTTCAATGGGAATATAAAAAAAATAATAACTTGGAACTGTATCCATTTTTTGAAAAAAGTTATTTATACAAAAGTACTAAAATTTTACCTAACTACTATTTTACTAGTATTTTACTTTAGTAAAAGTTGTGTATAAAATATTGTGATTTTTGATTGGCTGTATAACCTTTATTATGAGACCAAGATACCAAGTGTGACCCCTCTTTGGAATCAGCTCATCGAGAAGAATCTAAAAATGCAAAAATATACACGGTGTCCCATTTAAAATTACGAAGTAATAGTCAACTTTAAAATTTTGTGATGTTTAAGTGGCTGTACAGCCTTTATTATGAGAGCAATATACCGAGTGTGACCCCTCGTTGTAATCAGCTCAACGAGTAGAATCTAAAAATGCACAAATATACAGGGTAGATCGAGAGTAGAGCAGTTACTATGTTATTTATCTATAGAAAATTTCCCAACGGTCCATAATTTTAATTTCCACCCAACCTCTCTATCGCGTTTCGTTATCATTCCGAACATTCCGATATTTACCTAGCCGTGAACAAACAAACATTTCGAAAAAAGAAAAAAAACGTTCGTTCGATTCGTCTACTCCACACTACACTGCTCGATTCGTATTCGTGTTATTCGTGCTATTTGTTTACCATTCAGGACGGCAATCACGCCGTATTTACCGACACATGTTTTTTCCTATTCCAACACACACTAAACAGCGTTATCTTTTAATACACAGTGTGTTACATTCACTCAGAAAACGTCAATATTATGTCAATATAGGAATATCGAGATAATAATAATGACATGTAGATATATCCCGGCGTGCCGTGTATTAAATAATATAAATATTATACAGGGCGAGTCACTCTACAATGGAGAAGACCACGATGTGAGATAGGCGGATTTCGACAAAAGATACGATTAGAAATGATTTATTAGAGCTCAAAACCGTTTTCAGTTGCTCAAAATGTGTTATAATTAAAAAGTTATAGCTCTTTGAAATTTAAAAATTTCGGGTTTTGACTCATACCTTATCAACCAATCATAAACCACTCACGTTTTGTTGTATAAGTAAATAGTATGAATTTTCGAACGCAGTAACAAAGAATAGACAAACGAACAAAAATCAAACTGTCATTTGTCAGATTTTTCTGAAAAATGCACAAAACAAATTAAACGAATTGCAGTTCGGCACAAAACACTTTACTGATAATATTGACGTTGACAAGAATGTTGCCAAATAAATTTTTCAGGACCATTATTTGTGTTTTTAACACGAAAATCGGTTACAATTTATACAGATGAAGATGTTATTTCTATATTAATACATCGAATTATCCATTAAGTAATGGAAGAAATGGATAAATCAGAAAATGTTTATTGCAATAAATATACAAAAAAACGCACATTTTGCGGAGTAAAGAAGAGTAATAGGAAACGTGGCAACCTTGCTAAATGTGACTTCTCTTTGCAACTCTCGCTTTGATTGGAGCAGAGTGTATGACGATTGTGTGACGTTTTTCAAACTTTAAAAATTAATTGCGGCCTTATTTGGCCACAGAAAAAAATAAAAATTTAATTACGCACCTTCTTAGAACACACGGTTTTGAAAAAAAAAAAATTAAAAAAAAAGTCGTGGTCTTCTCCATTGTAGGTAAATGAATTTTGTGAATTTTTTTATACAGCCTACTTTGATTTTACTCTGAATCTACCCAGTGTTCAATCCAAAAGTACACTGAAACTACTCCGAATCTACTCTAACTTTTGCGATGGCTCTCTTTAATTACGAGTATCAATAGATGTCTAATTAAAATTCGAAACTATTAAATGCGATAAGAGCCCGTTCTCGCGTTTCGAATAAACATTCTAATTAGGTCGAACAAATACTGGGTAATTATTTAATTCGCCACCGATAGAAAACGGTTACAAAATCGAAAATATTCAACAAAATCGTGGCGAAAAATAAAAATGCTATATGGTATGCTCGTTGTAATAGAGCGATGACGTCATGACACGCAATAAATAAGTTAAGTAGATGCGAGCAGATGAATTGTCAGAGCAATCTCCCTGTCACCTAAATTCTCTGCGACGCGTCATCAATCACCCCTACTAGATGCGTTTTAATTGTAATTTAAGACCGCAAACCGAGCGCCATCTGGCGCTTAAATTGTGCATAAACCACACTATTGAATTTGTTTGTTAAAAAAAATATTCTTCTAGTATTCCCAAAAATTAACACACTTAGGAATAATTTAAGCTGATGTAGTTAAAAGAGAAATTTAGGAAAAGGGGCTGGGCGCGGCTGGACGCCAGTTTTTCCCCTCGATTCGGCCTGCTAGCGCCATCTGAGAATGATTATCCAAGCTCGTGTTAGAAAACTGTATAATTTCATATGAGTTGTTATAGATGGCTACGAGATGGCGCTGCTTTGCTAGAAAATCAAATCGTATGTTCTATGCGAATTTGGCACAGAACATACACAATCAGAATACAATATGTAATATTATTTTCTTTTATAGGAATATAGAGAGGAATGTGTACAATGCGGACGAAATATATTATAAATAATTGTATTATAAAGAAATATAATATAGTTTGTTTCTTTATGATTGTGCATTAGTAGTTAGAGGTGGCTGAATGGTGTCTTAAGTAGAGGCCATGATTGTTGTGCATAATTTTCTTTTCTTTCGTATAACAATTTTTAGGTGCATTGCGGAAAGGATGATAAAATATGAATGAAATAACAGGTAAATATAGTAGTAGAGATATTTTTTAGTATAAATTCCGATACCGTCATCGTAAATTTAGCCACACTATTAATTTATCATAATCAAGTTTTTTCTGTTTATGTCTACACAGCTATCATTTGTTTATTTGTTGACAGTTGAAATTGTTTTTGAACTTTTGCTGTTTTGTATTCGTTCCTATTTTCATTTTAAACGGCTTAAAATGCTTTTCTGAGCGTTTTAAAATAAGCAACTAAAACAAATTCGAATTTTTAACAATTTTGGAATCGACTAAACGTAAGGTAAGCGCCAAATCCTTCGGGCCCGCCGGTCGGCCGCGCTCGGCGCACTTCGGCGGGTTACGTCACGGCCAGCGCCGCTCGCCCATTGGCCCGGCGCGTCGCCATTTTGTGTACAAATGTACGATCCGTTTTCGTAGGAACTAGTGAAATTGGTTTTTAGTTTTTCGTCCTTAATAGTGTTGAATTTTTGAATGCATTCTAATGATTCGTAAACTAACGCTGCATTTAAACGACGTAAGTTACAGCAATCCTGTAGATATATTTGTTTGTTTCAAAAGGACTGAGATTCATTATTCTTTATTGTATTGTTCCTATAATACTGCAATCTAAACCACTGCAGTATTTTACAGGTAGTTTTTTTAAATTTTGCTTATAAGTTTGTATTAAATATCTATTTATATTGTTATATTACAATTCAACAATTACTACACACTTTCTGTAATGTTATTTATTTAACATTTATAATTAACAAACTTATTATTACATTTATAATCAGCTGTCTATTAAAGAGTTCCTGTTAGATTCGATAAAAAAAACACACACAATAATTTCTATTATACAAACACAATCAAGACACCCGAAAACCCGGAAAGTAGGTCAATACGTTTCGAACCCATCGAGTACTAGATTTTAAGCAAATTGACAATATTAATATTTTGACGTTGTTTTTAGGTATATTTTGAAAGCGAACGAATAACGAATGCCCTCAAAAATGTCGACCTCAAGTCAAAATAATGGTAAAAAGAGTTCGAACAGCTCTATTGTCAACACACCATCCAGCACTCCTGTCACGAATATCGCCAATGGTACCACCCAAGTGAGCACGCAGAGCTCGCCGCCGCCCAACAACAATGCTCCCAAATATGGTAAATCATTCTCGAACAATATATCTACCTAAATCTGTACGTACGGGTTGATTCTTGCTAATCTATCGAGTCAAACGAGCCATCGTAAACACACCTACATCTTACCGATTGTGTGCTTTGCTCGAGTATCGTAGAGTCTATAGCGAGAATCAACTTTAACACAAATACTAGAGTCATCTAGAAGATGATTTAGAGTGACTCCATGATTCTTAGAGTGAGTCTTAGAGTGACTCTAAGATTGTTGGAGTATCTTAGAATGTCTCTCACCAGTCTTTGAGTGACTTGAAGATTCTTAGAGTGAGTCTTAGAGTGACTCGAAGATTCTTGGAGTATCTTAGAATGACTCTCAACAGTCTTTGAGTGACTTGAAGATTCTTAGAGTGAGTCTTAGAGTGACTCTAAGCTTCTTGGAGTATCTTAGAATGACTCTCAACAGTCTTTGAGTGACTTGAAGATTCTTAGAGTGAGTCTTAGAGTGACTCCAAGGTTCTTGGAGTATCTTAGAATCACTCCAACAGTCTTTGAGTGACTTCAAGATTCTTAGAGTGAGTTTTAAAATGACTCGAAGATTCCTGGATTGTCTTAGAATGACTCCAACAGTCTTCGAGTAGCTTTAAGATTCTTAGAGTGAGTCTTAGAGTGACTCCAAGATTCTTGGAGTATCTTAGAATCACTCCAACAGTCTTTGAGTGACTTCAAGATTCTTAGAGAGAGTTTTAAAATGACTCTAAGATTCCTGGATTGTCTTAGAATGACTCCAACGAGTAGCTTTAAGATTCTTAGAGTGAGTTTTAAAATGACTCTAAGATTCCTGGAGTGTCTTAGAATGACTGCAACAGTCTTCGAGTAGCTTTAAGATTCTTAGAGTGAGTCTTAGAGTGACTCCAAGATTCTTGGAGTGTCTTAAAATGACTCTCACCAGTCTTTGAGTGACTTCAAGATTCTTAGAGTGAGTTTTAAAATGACTAAGATTCCTGGAGTGTCTTAGAATGACTCCAACAGTCTTCGAGTATCTTCAAGATTCTTTGAGTGAGTTTTAGAGTGACTCTAAGATTCTTGGAGTGTCTTAAAATGACTCTCACCAGTCTTTGAGTGACTTGAAGATTCTTAGAGTGAGTTTTAGACTGTCTCTAAGAGTCTCCGTAGAATAATAACAAGTCTAAGTTGTGAATAATTTTTTTGATTTATTTTTATTAGGTACTTTGGTGCCGAACAGGATCTTCGTGGGCGGCATATCGGCCAACACGACCGAAGGCGAGCTGATGCAATTGTTCAGCGCCTACGGCACGGTGAAGGCGGCCAAGATAATCCAGGACAGGGCGGGCGTATCGAAGGGCTACGGTTTCATCACGTTCGAGAGCGAGGACGACGCGAAGCGACCCCTACGGGAGGCCGAGAACATCGTGTTGCGCGAGCGGAAGCTCAACATCGCCCCGGCCATCAAGAAACAGGTACCGTTTTTTGTGAAATTTGGAGGCACCGGAGGCCTCTGGAGAGGCCCCTAATATCACTGTGGGGGATCTATCTGTGATTTAAGGGCGCCTTCTGTATACTAGGGGGTTCCCACTAGAGTAGATGGGCCCTTGTAGCTCGAATGGAGAAGACCACGATGTGAGATAAGCGGATTTTGGCAAAAGATACGATTAGAAATGATTTATTAGAGCTCAAAACCGTTTTCAGTTGCTCAAAATGTGTTATAATTAAAAAGTTATAGCCCTTCGAAATTTAAAAATTTCGGGTTTTGACTCATACCTTATCAACCAATCATAAACCACTCACGTTTTGTTGTATAGTAAATAGTATGAATTTTCGAACACAGTAACAAAGAATAGACAAACGAACAAAAATCAAACTGTCATTTGTCAGATTTTTCTGAAAAATGCACAAAACAAATTACACGAATTGCAATTCGGCACAAAACACTTTACTGATAATATTGAAGTTGACAAGAATGTTGCCAAATAAATTTTTCAGGACCATTATTTGTGTTTTTAACACGAAAATCGGTTACAATTTATACAGATGAAGATGTTATTTCTATATTAATATATCGAATTATCCATTAGGTAATGGAAGAAATGGATAAATCAGAAAATATTTATTGCAATAAATATACAAAAAACGCACATTTTGCGGAGTAAAGAAGAGTAATAGGAAACGTGTCAAACTTGCTAAATGTGACGTCTCTTTGCAACTCTCGCTTTGATTGGAGCAGAGTGTATGACGATTGTGTGACGTTTTTCAAACTTTAAAAATTAATTGCGGCCTTATTTGGCCACAGAAAAAAATAAAAATTTCATTACGCGCCTTCTTAGAACACACGGTTTTGAAAAAAAATTTCAAAAAAAGTCGTGGTCTTCTCCATTGTTCATTTTAATAATTGGTTTATTTTGTGTGTTTTGTAGCCGTTCAGCAGAGCCTTTGACGCGTCCAGTCCGCCGACGGTGGCGGCGGGCAATCCCACGCAGTTCTTCTTCCCGCCGGGAGCGGCGGTGCCGTACTTCCAGGGAGGCGTAGCTTACTATCCCCAGCCGGCTCCGGCCGCCCCCGGGGACCCGTCGACGCAACAGCCGGTGTATCAACGTAAGATGGATTTTTTTTTGCTTTGGATATTTGGCATTGTGTGGACCCTGTATTAATTCGTACTTTGGCCTTTTGCGTTTCGGGAAACGCGCCAACTCGCCTCCCTCGAGGATATTTATCTTGTAACAAGATTGCTAACTTTAACAACCCTGTATAGTTAGTAGTACAACGTAGAATATTACTAATTTATGTTTTTATAGCTCCTCCAATGTACCCGACTCAAACAGGCCCACCGCAAACGGCCGCCTACTCGCCCATGATGTTCCCACAAACTATTTATATGCCGCAACAGTATCCGATGCCCATGCCGGTGAGTATCGAAGCCTTTCGTATGGGTTCGTAAACTCGTATATTGAGGGAAAGATTTGGTTCTCGTTGATTACATAATATATGATCAGAATGCGCTATATACAGGGTGTTTCACGAATCGAAACACCCTGTAATCGAATATTCGATAATTATATTGTCTATTACGTATAGTGTATACAGCGAGGTTAAATGGGAAGTCGTGGGGTTGATGATGATGATGATGATAAGACGTGTAATGTAATTTATTTTTGTTGATAATTTGTGTAAAATATACTGGGTGATTTTGTTCAGTCCAGCAACTACATATCGGAAGCGGGACTGTACCCTGTTACCCAGCAGCCGACCTACCTATTGCTGGACGGCCTGCAGTACTGAAGGCTTCCCTCGCCTACCCGACACATCCCTCTCTTAAGGTCCTGACAGCAAACAAATGTTAACCGCTTACTTACTGTGTCTCGCTTATAATTGTTTATATACATATTTAGTTTCTCTTTTTATTTATTTGTATAGTTTTTATTCGATGATAGAAAAGAATGCAAACCGAGAGAGACTACACTATTAGCTAGCTGTACAGCCTTGGTCAAAAGTATTGAGTACACTTGATATTTGTTAATTGTTAAATGTGATTTAATTGCAACAATTTTTTGTAGTTTAATATTGCTTATTTATAACAAAAAAAGATCAATATTTCGCTTTAATTATATTATCTTGCGTATGGAATATTTCGTGTTGCTCACTACTTTTGACCAAGGCTGTATTGTATATTAATTAACATTCGACAACAAATTACTGTTGTACACATGTAATCTTTTCTATTTTTATATTCTCTATTTAGAGCATGTTAATTTAATGTGCTTTTTTTTATTTAATTTTGAATGGAATAGCGATGAACATTGTAGGGAAGAAGCTGATGTTATTTTTAAAGGATTTTAGATATAGCTTCTTTTTTTAATTTATAATAATTGATTGTGCATGTTTGATTAAATCCCAAACATTCAGCTGTGGAAGTCACTTGAAATTCGGGCAAATGGTGCACGATATTTTTATTACTAATTAAATAATGAGTATTATTGTAATGAAATGAAATCTAATCACGTGCGTATGCTGTAGAAATTTAGCAAATTAGATTTTTTTTATATACGGTTTCGAACAATACATTACATACAAACATACAGGGTGTTTATTAATTGAGTGCAGATACTTAAGGGTGTGAATATTTAGGTGATTTTAAGAAGAAACGTTGATGACAATATATGTCGTAAATTTCTTAGTTTTTGAGCTACAGGGTGTTACAGTTTTAGAAAAAAAATAACTTTTTTATTACTCCAGATGTTTTTGCAAAATTTTGTAGACACCCTGTATATTAATATCAACTTTTCTTCTTAAAACCACCCAAAGATTGACATCCTTAAGCATCGGTACTCAATTAACAAACACTCTGTATTTAGCGAAATAAATCGATGAATAAAAAACACAGCATGATAAATTACGAAACAAACGACAAAATCATATAATTTAGTTTATTAGACGTGCGATAATTGTTTGATATTTGCGTTAACTTTGAGTTTTTTGTAGTACGATTACAACTTCTACCAGGGCAACGGAGCCTCGCCCTCTGCCCAATACATGGCGGGAGCGGCGCAAAGCGGATCGGCGGCGGGACCGCCGCAATGCTCGACGATGCCGCCTTCGAATAGTCCGCCCAGACCGCCTTGTTACGGCCAACAGGTGAGACTATTTTTACCTATTATAGTCTATTCATAAATGAGATAGATATGAATAGACTATAGATGAGTAAATTTCATATCTATCTAATTTATGAATAGACTATAGTTTAATGGAAAACAGATACAGCCAATCTGATCCAAAATCGTAGATTTAATGTAGCTCATTCAGAGCTGTTTGTCGTTAAAGTTGGAGGCACTGTAGTAAAACATTATTTCGTGGTTTTTATTTTATTTATTATTTGTATTAACATTGTGATTGTTTTTTTGTAGATGCCTGCCTACAATCCGGGGGATCCTATGTTTGCTTATAATTTGCCTATATACGGTTCAACGTTGGAAAGCTTGCCAATCTACACTGAAGCTTTTGATCTCGGCGCGAGCGGTTCATACGCTGAGGTTAGTACTTTATATTTAAAACAATAATTCATCTGTTATCGTACAGATTGTCGCCCTAATATGTACAGTGTGTCCCATTTTGGTAGCGACTGGGGGGTATCTCCTGTACTACTTTTTTGTCAAACTTACAATGGCACAAACAGATTTTTTAAATCTCTTTTCATTTTTCAGTTACAGGGAGATAATGAAAATTCTGAGTTATTCAGCCACCCCCGTATCTCGTTTGCTATTGAAGATATTTTAAATGTGTAAACTGATTATTATAGATAATTTTACGTAGAATTCAGTGACGTTCTAAGTTTTTTTATGGGGGTTACCATTTCTGAAATATGACACCAAATTGTAATTTTTTTAATGGGACACCCTGTATTTTTATTGCCTATTAAATTTGTAATTTTTTTCTCTTCTTAATGATATGGCACATTCTATATTTTGAATTTTCTTAAAACGCTCAAAAAAGAGAAAAACTATTTTATTCGAAAAATAATTAGGGGGCTATGCAGAAAAACCAAAATAAAATACTTTTAGAACAAAAATAGTTGTTGAGAATATTAAATAAAACATTTCTACCATTTTTTTGTTTTTCCGCATAGCCCCCTAACCATTTTTATAATAAAATAGTTTTTCCCTTTTTTGAGCGTTTTAAGAAAATTCAAAATATAGAATGTGCCATATCATTAAAAAGAGAAAAAAATTACAAATTTAATACGCAATAAAAATATAGGGTGTCCCATTAAAAAAATTACAAGTTGGTGTCATAATTCAGAAATGGTAACCCCCATAAAAAAACTAAGGACGTCACTGAATTCTACGTAAAATTATCTATAATAATCAGTTTACATATTTAAAATATCTTCAATAGCAAACGAGATACGGGGGTGGCTGAATAAGTCAGAATTTTCATTATCGCCCAGTAACTCAAAAATGAAAAGAGATTTAAAAAATCTGTTTGTGCCATTGTAAGTTTAGCAAAAAAGTAGTAGAGGTTCGCGAAAACCGCAATGTCCTATCAAGTCTAATAACCGAGATACCCCCCAGTCGCGACCAAAATGGGACACACTGTACATTTTTATAACCACCTAAAAGGTGTGTTTGAAGTAAACGATAATATTTGAATTACGTAGTAAATTTAAGTCTGTATAATGCTTTATCTACAGGGTGATTCGTTAAAGTTAATCGCCTTCATCTCTGTATGTATTTTCTTTTACTCTATTGCTGCTTTTTGGTACTCCGACGAACACAGGAAACAATCTACAACAATTTGGATCGAACGGTAACCCCGTCGCACGACGACGACCCGACCAACATACAGACGGTTTCCTACTGCAACACGACAAACAACACGAACGGCGGCACCGCCGCCCCCGACCCAGCACAACAACAACACCCCGCGTTCGTCAAAGACGAGAGAAACAACGCGCGCACGCCCGTCGTTTCTCTCCTCTCGATCGACCACCAACAGGAGAAGGACTACTCGTCGATGCAGAGCGGCCGCCGCCGCAAACCGCCACCCCCGCCGCAGCCACAGCCGCCGCCGCCGCAGCTACACAACCACCACAACAACCCGACCTATCACCACCACCATCACGGCGCGTTCGTCTCGCATTCGCATCCGTTCGTCGGCTTCAATCCGCAACAGCCGCCTCCGTTGCCGCCGCCGCCCGCCAACGGCTACGCGCCGCCACCGCAGGCTATTTACAACGACTATCACAGGCGCGTTAACGGTTGTTTTGTTAGTAATAGCGTGAAGAATGTAAATAATAACGGTAAAAATCGCAACGAGGACGGTAAGAGTACCGTACGAACGGCGGTGAATACGCCGCCTCCCGCCCCTTACTCGCCGATGGCGAATCACCAATTCAAAGTTTACACGAACAGTAGCGTTAAGAATTTTATGAACAATAATAACAGCAACAAGAACAATAATTACGCTAGAAGCAACAAAAAGTACGCTGTAATGGGCGTGCCGCCTCCACCGCCGCCACCGCCCGCCTCTAACGCATCCACTACGACCCCAACAACATCCACCAACGACAAAATCTACTGTAACAACAACAATAATAACATAACTAGTAGTAGTAGTAGTAATAGCGCCGCCTTGCCTACGCCTGCTTCCTATAATTCGAATACTAATAATAATAATAGTAGCCGCCTCCTTCACTATAATAATAACCATTCCCCTTCGATTAACCACGTGGATTTGGGGGTGACGCAGGTGCACCTGTCGACGACGACGTCGCAGAGCTTCGGGCCGCAGACGGCGCGGCGCAACAAGCGCTCGCTGCGTCGCGGCGGCGGCGCCGTCGGGGGAGGCGTCGGCGGCGAGATCGGCGCCGGGGACGCGCCGCTGCCGGGCGACGTGGGGGACGTGTGCAAGAAATTGGAGACGATTAAGCTGTAGTCTGACCGCCCCCAATTCCCAAACCCCCCACAAAAAAAAACCCCAAAACCCACCCCCCTCAAGTTATGTTGTAGAAGTAGACGTCGAGACGCCGGTATGCGTGTTTCTTTGAACCCCCCCTTAACAATCAATCAATCCCACGCCTCGTTTTTTTTTTGTACATTTTTTTTTGTATTTATTTAAGACTGTACAATAATGTAATATACTATAAATTTAATGTAAAAAAAAACCTAAGAGAGGGATATAAAATATATATTTATTTGAAAAGTGAGGATGCGCGAAATATGCCTTTTTTTTAAGTGTGTTTGTGTGCCAGTGTAGGGGGTGGAATCGATTCGATTCGATGTGGACTCGGTTTTTTTTCGTTTTTTCAGTATTTGGTCGTTTCAAAATGTTAATTGGCCTGTTGTTCTGCGGTTGGCCAGCCACACTAACTAGTCAAAGATGCGAATTACAGCCTTGGTCAAAAGTAGTGAACATCCTGCTGTCTTGATCGTTTTCGATGAATCGATTATAATCGATTACAAATCGAAACATGCCAGATATTTGGCACAAAATTAATAAACATGGAAGCTCACTATTTTTGACCAAGACTGTACATACATTATCACTGACTAGATTGTGTACTTTGACACGACCTGTATAATAAAACTTGTCAACAAATCGATTAAAATTGACAATTTATAAGTATTAATTTTTTCTGTATTAACACATACAGGATGTCGCTCACCTGTTGATCGATTTCGCTCCTCAAGTGCTAAATGTATAGAGTGTGTTCGCTGTAATCTATCGGTGACGTCATGGTGTATGTGGATAAGTTGGGTATACTATGTTTGCCGATAACTGAGCGTGACGTCACGGGTGGTTTAAGGTGAACGGTGTTTAAATGACAATATTACGTAAGTTTGAGGAAGGTTATAAATTTGTAAACTACAGTGAGACGCCCATCTTTAGGTTAGTCGTGAATATATAGGGTTAGTTTGCGCTCTAAGGTGAGTTATATACTCGAAGATGTTATTTAATATTTAAGATTATTCGGTTTATTTGCGTTTTTTTTGTTGTTGTTTTTTTTTTTAATTTTTTGTTTTTGTGTAGAGAGGTACGTTTTGGTAAAAAGTTTCCCAGTCTGTCACTGTTTTGTGTTGCAAAAATTGTTTTGTTGAGGGTTCGAGAAGTAAATATTGACTATGTAAAATACATCGAAGGTTGACTCAAACTTTTTTCTTCTACGCGAATGTTTATTTTTGTGATAATCGCGAATAAGTTTTTGAGAAAAAAAAGGAAAATGTAGATCTGTGATATATTAAAAAGAAGTTTTAACAATCACCGTTAATTTTTTTTATAGCAAAAGAAAACTTATTCGAGGTAATATCGATTTTGTTGTACTTAAATTCTACACGGATTTGATCTCTAACTATCTGATTTTAACTCGAAAAATCGCAATTAACGAGTCGATGTGATAGTAAACACAACGTTGTCAATTCGTAATTTTTTGCCGGAGAACATTGGACGAAGTGTAAAAAGCAACGTTGTCAATTCGTTTCGTTTTGCTAGTCCTTTAGGGAAATCGATTGCAGTCCTTTGGACTTTAAACAAACATTTGCTCAAATACAACATCGCTCTCTTATTATTTTCTATTGGGAAACGGACATTTTTTCGAACGGATATTTTCGATTTTAGGCTGTGACAGTTCAAACAAGAAGTAAAACAATGGATGTTTTTTGTAGGTTTTTTTATAAACGCCTTTTTCGAGTAGGATCGAATATTTTGTAGTAGATTTTTTTTACTGGAAATTGTTATTGTTAATCCAAAGAGCCTAAAAAACGAGTTTTTCGATTTCGGAAACGTTCAATTCGCCCGATTTTCCGAAGGGAAGGAGGCCATTTGGACGTTTTTCACCACGCAAAATGGACGCCTATTAGCTTCACAAAATGGACGCTAATAGGCAACCATTTTGCGTACATTTTTTTTCCAAAGATACATAAAAAAGTAATGTAATAGTTTGTATAAATATAAATATATATACACTATAAAATGTATAATGCCTAGTTCGTAAGCAAACAAATTATTTTGGCCAAAATTTTGTAGTGGTCAACATTGTTTAAATTTTAAATGTTAGAAATTAAAGATGATATTGTTGAATTACACGGTACCTGCGAAATAGTAATGTAAATAATCTCGGTTTAAAACAAATTTGGCGCGAAACAACGGAGCTGTCAGCTGTCATGATCGTTTTCGATGTCCCGTGAATCGATTATAATCGATTGCTAATCGAAACATGCCAGATATATAAGCCTTTTTTGTCAATTCGTATTCGTTGTTTGCAAATTAAACTTCTAAGAGGGTAAATCCCCGGGGGTTTTTTTTATGCAAACAACGCTGTATAATCCGTTTAATTTTTGTGTTGGCACCACTGCTAGGTTATACAGTGTTGCAAATACCAACGGGTTTTACTTGGTAATGAATAAAACGAACACTCCTAAGGTTGTGGCAGATACAAATAGATGAAATAAAACTTAAAATTCGTACCTCATAGTCACATTAATTAGCTATTAGAAGTGGGTCGATATATTTGGATACAGGGTGTCTAAATTAACCGTTTCCCGGGCTTGAAAGTGTTGAAATTTCTAATTGTATTTGGTCCTCCCGGTGTATGATATGTGATAAAATAACACGTTATTAAATCACTGTAATAGAGTTGAGGTTTATAAAGCAGGGTCTACATTTAATAACATGTTGTATAGCAATGTTATATAGCAAGTGTGGACGCTTTTAAAAATTCATAAAACATCAAAATTGCGTCCACACTTGCTACATAGCAATGTTGGTATAACATGTTATTAAATATGGACCCTCCATGATTAGTGACCAAATAACACGTTATTAAATCACTGTAATAGAGGTGAGGTTTATGAAGCAGGGTCCAAATTTAATAACATGTTGTATAGCAATGTTATATAGCAAATGTGGACGCTTTTAAAAATTTATAAAACATCAAAATTGCGTCCACACTTGCTATATAGCAATGTTGGTATAACATGTTATTAAATGTGGACCCTCCATGATTAGTGACAAAATAACACGTTATTAAATCACTGTAATAGAGGTGAGGTTTATGAAGCAGGGTCCAAATTTAATAACATGTTGTATAGCAATGTTATATAGCAAATGTGGACGCTTTTAAAAATTTATAAAACATCAAAATTGCGTCCACACTTGCTATATAGCAATGTTGGTATAACATGTTATTAAATATGGACCCTCCATGATTAGTGACCAAATAACACGTTATTAAATCACTGTAATAGAGGTGAGGTTTATGAAGCAGGGTCCAAATTTAATAACATGTTGTATAGCAATGTTATATAGCAAATGTGGACGCTTTTAAAAATTTATAAAACATCAAAATTGCGTCCACACTTGCTATATAGCAATGTTGGTATAACATGTTATTAAATGTGGACCCTCCATGATTAGTGACAAAATAACACGTTATTAAATCACTGTAATAGAGGTGAGGTTTATGAAGCAGGGTCCACATTTTATAACATGTTGTATAGCATTTTTATATAGCAAGTGTGGACGCTTTTAAAAATTTATAAAACATCAAAATAGCGTCCACACTTGCTACATAGCAATGTTGGTATAACATGTTATTAAATCACTGTAATAGAGGTGAGGTTTATGATGAGTGACAAAATAACATGTTATTAAATCACGGTTAATAGAGGTGGTAAATAGCTGCATTTGGAGGATTAATTGGGGTGGTAATCGATGGTTTCTCGTGGCGAAAACGGTTATTGAAGGAGCCAAAACAATGTGATAGAAAACAAAACAAAAAAAAAATATAAATGTTTCGTGTTTGTTTTTTCTTGAGAACAGCGAGGCATAAAAAAGTGTGTTCAATTTTTTTAGAGATGTAAGACCGACGACCCACGAAATAAGAGAAGCCAGATTATAAATACTGTAAGTTTAGTTTTTAGTATTTAAATATGCAGAAGAAAAACTTTAATATAGTCTATAAAATGTATATGTATAATAATGAAACGGGAAGGGCGATTTTCGACTCGGATTTCCATCGGACAAGAGTTCGGTGGAAATGTCGAAAACTTTTCTTTCCTGTGAAAAAGTGAGACAATTTACTATAAATATAAAATGACTTATATTGAACATTATTAAAGCGTTAAGGCTATGTACAAAAACTTAGTTGTAATAAAAATAAACGTATAATATTCGTATGATTATTTTTTAGATTAATAATCACATTATATCCTTCATATTCTACAGAGTGTTTTACAGGTAGGTGTACAAGTTTTGAAGCATTTTTATTCAATTTTATACTTTTCAGGTTCCCCTGTACATAAACACTTCCACAACCACAGAAATAAAACACAAATTTATCCTCAATACTTCATTTATTAATGCAATTTTAACAAAAGTGTAAGTGTGTGTAAAATCTTTTTTACGGATGAGCTAATACGAAATCGACCTACCTAAAAGTGTTAGATAAGTAAGTGTGTTTTAAATTGAGCAATAAGACGTACAATTTTAGAAAATTCAGTCCTATAAGTAACTTTTAACCTACATATTTGTTTTACTCGAGCGTGATACGTTGTTAATTATACTGATATTTAATTGCAGATACTTCATTAATTAGAATACGACCAGTTCTAACTAAACCTGGAAACGGATAAGCTAAGAGAAACATGCAAAATTTGAGCTCTTCATACGAAATATCATGCAAATTCGACTCGTTTAAATCGAGTATTCGAACCTATCCTGTTAGGTAAGTGTTAAAATTAACAACATAAAATCAACTACTGTTCGTAACCTCCGGGACCCATTATAAGTGGGTCTTTAGGGCACTAACCGGATCGCTAAAGCAAGCTAAACAGACTGGTCTGGTCTTCTACAGTTTTGCGCCTGAATCGAACCCAAATAAACGCATATTTAGCTGTTGCCAAGCGGAGAAATACCTCAATGTCCCCGATCGCTCACAGCCCTCGGGTTGTTGTCGATCTTGCGCTTGAGCGCGTCGAATTTGGCCTGCATGAGCCTCAATTGGAGGTTGAGGGAGGTGCTCAGCTGGCGCTGGAGGTCTTGCACTTCGAGGAGCTCTTTGCGCAGGTTTTGGTAGTTCGATTTGACTTCTCCGACTGATTTGAGTAGGTCGTTTACTTGGAGTTGCTGGCCATGCTCGGCGAACAAGTCGCTTTCTATGTTGCTGACTTGCAGTGCTAGGGTGTCCATGCGCTCGTCGGTTTGTTTCATCTAATAGAAATATGGTAAATTTAGGTGAATCGTACAACCTTGGTCGAAAGTAGTGAGCGCCCCAAAATAGTGCATTTGTAAGATAACTGAGGTAGTTAAAGTGAAGTGAGTATGGCGAAATGTTGATTTTTTTGTTGTAAATAAACAATATTAATCTAATCTGGTGATTCGCCGAAATTAATAAATATCAAGGGTGTTCAATACTTTTGGCTAAGGTTGTATGTGGGTTTACCTTATTTTCGAGATCGTCTACCAGTGCTTGTTCCATTTTGTTTTCTGTTAAATTGCACTATTATTTGAAAAAAAAAGAATTGTAATATATTACATTTTTATCACAAACTTTTCGGCGAAATTAAAAAAACTACAAAATATAAATAAAATTGACGTTTAAATGTCAAAAGTGACAAACATATTCTTCTTTTTTTAGGTCTCTGTATTTAGGCGCTACAATTTTCTACCTGTCATATGTCATTGTCATAACTCGATTTGATTAATTTTGCTGGTTTAAAAGTCGTTTATTACTTGAAAAATTATGCATTATTGAAAAAACTACAAAATATAAATAAAACTGAGGCAAAATATCAAAAATCATAAATATTTTCTGTTAATTTAGGCCTAAGTCACCTCTGACATTCAGCCACCACAAATTTTTACCTGTCATATCTGTCAACTGAATTTTGTTGGTTAGAAAATCGTTTATTAGTTGAAAATATATGCATTATTGAAAAAACTACAAAATATAAATATAATTGAGGCAAAATATCAAAAATCATAAATATTTTCTGTTAATTTAGGCCTAAGTCGCCTCTGACATTCAGCCACCACAATTTTCTACCTGTCATATCTGTCAACAGAATTTTGTTGGTTAGAAAATCGTTTATTAGTTGATAATATATGCATTATTGAAAAAACTACAAAATATAAATATAATTGAGGCAAAATATCAAAAATCATAAATATTTTCTGTTAATTTAGGCCTAAGTCGCCTCTTACATTCAGCCACCACAATTTTCTACCTGTCATATCTGTCAACTGAATTTTGTTGGTTAGAAAATCGTTTATTAGTTGAAAAATTATGCATTATTGAAAAACTACAAAATATAAATAAAATTGAGGCAAAATATCAAAAATCATAAATATTTAGGCCTAAGTCGCCTCTGACATTCAGCCACTACAAATTTCTACATGTCACCTGTCATATCTGTCAACTCAATTAATTTTGTTGGTTAGAAAATCGTTTATCAGTTGAAAATTTATACATTTTATTGTTATAGAATGTTTGTTAATTTACAAGATAAAATCGTTAACAACTCGAGTCAAAGGTCGTCGATTGTAAACGTATCCTCACTCGCAACAACAAAATGTTATTGTTTTAATGCCTAAGAAACTCCACAACAAACAATAACGGTAACAACAATGAAATCTCTAAAACTAATAGCCCACCAGAAAACGTTTAGCGGTAAGTTTTTAACAATATGTCCTCCAACTTCACATACATTTTTTAATCGACCATTTTGTACAGAGGAAGATCTAGTGATAAACCAAAAAGACTTCCCGGAGGCCAACAAAAACGACATAGTAGAAATCTACCACCCGCCCCCCGACGATGACTCCCAAAAACCCAAAAAAACCGAAACCGAAGAAGACTTCCCCAGGCTCCTGCTCCAAATCAAAACCTTCTCCGACGACCTACTGCAAACCCGCGAAACGGTCAGCATCGAGCAGAGCATCGTAGCAGCCTTCGGGCTGCAGGCCTACAAGAACGTGACCATACGGATCGTCAACCCCGCCGACGTGGCCCTGGACTCCATCGAGCTCACCTTCAAAGACCAGTACATGGGCCGATCGGAGATGTGGCGACTGAAAAACAGCCTAGTAAGAGACTCAAACACCCACCGAACCTTCTCACTACTTCGCATTATTTCCAGGTGAACGCCTGCGTGTACATGAACAAGAAACTGGAGTTCTGCACGGGGGCTGTACGATGCCAAGTGTACGAGATGTGGTCGCAGGGCGATCGAGTAGCCTGCGGGGTGATAACCGAAGATACTAAAATAGTGTTCAGATCGTCCACTTCGATGGTGTATTTGTTCCTGCAGATGTCCTCGGAGATGTGGGATTTCGATATACACGGAGACTTGTACTTCGAGAAGGCTGTGAACGGTTTCCTAGCTGATTTGTTCATGAAATGGAAGAAGAACGGAAGCAACCACGAAGTGACCATCGTGCTGTTTTCGAGGACTTTCTACGAAGCCGGTAGCCTCGAGGAGTTCCCGCAGCACATGCGGGAGTGCTTGCAGAAGGATTACAAAGGGAGATACTACGAGGATTTCTACAGGTACATTTCCCTTTAACCATAAAATTCTAACTAAATTGTGTATTGTTCGTAGAGTGGCTGTACAAAACGAGCGTTACGATGACTGGAACTCTACCCTAGTGCAGCTACGCAGGATATTTCAGAACTACTTGAAGATAGTGCTGGAGTATCATTCGAGGCCTGGCGTATCGATTCCTGCAGCCACTAACAGCACTTCGGCACAAGGGAACTTTTTAGAAGTGCTTAATATGTCTTTAAACGGTACAAATCACTCCCTATCGTAACTAATTAGTTGATTAACTGTTTGTTTTTTAGTATTCGAAAAGCATTATTTAGATAGAAGTTTCGATCGAACAGGACAATTAAGCGTAGTAGTAACACCCGGCGTAGGAGTATTCGAAGTAGACAGAGAATTAACGAACATAACCAAGCAAAGAATAATCGACAACGGAGTCGGCAGCGACCTAGTATGTGTAGGCGAACAGCCACTGCACGCTGTACCGCTTTTGAAAGTAAGTAACCGACGACCTATCGAGTACAAGGCCGCAACGCGAGCTTTTAATTTGCAGTTCCACAACAAAGACACGAATTTGAAGATACCCGACGACTACTCGATGCCTCATTGGATAAATCTGTCGTTCTATTCGACCAATAAGAAGATTTCCTACTCGAATTTCGTGCCGAGGATCAAGCTACCGCTGGCTCTCATCCAAAACGACGTCATCAAAGCCTCCCCGAAATGCAAACTGCTACCCGAAGACGAGTACATACACAATACGTTCTTCGATTACGATGCCTACGATGCTAAAGTATTCCAGCTACCGTCGGCCTACCACGCCGCTGAAAACAGGTTAATTGAATTACTAATTAAATAGTAAGAGGAAGAAATGTGTGCCTGTTACTATTTAATCGTGCAGCTTGGTATAAATCGTAGAGTATATATAAGCTTGTTCGTAGGATCCCATCGCGTTCGAAGAGGAGCTCGGGTAGCTTGCTGGACTCGCAGGAATTCGTAAAAGGCCAGAGAAGGAAGCTATCCGATCCTGATATATTCCAAAGGAGCAACGTGAATCCTCGCTCGGAGCCCATAGCAATTCCTCCGGGGGCCAGCAGTCCTGTACTGTCCGGACATTTGGATGGTACTACAACCCCTTCGTAAACTTTGCTAAAGTAATTAGTAACGATTTTTGTTGTAGAAAAAGAATTGTCACCGCCGGTACGAATGGTGGCCGGTTCAGAAGGTTCCCCACCGTTCGAGAGTCGAGCTCTAATCAACCCCTTCGATCCCTCTCACGTCACCATAAAATTGACATCGAACAGAAGGAGATGGACGCACATCTTCCCCAAAGGCCCCACGGGGGTGCTGATTCAACAGCACCACTATCAAGCAGTCCCTGCCAAAGCCAAGGATGACGCTTGTCGGGTGGCCTCTTCCTACGGAGCGTTGGCCGCTTTGCAAGAATGTGGGTAGTTTAGTGATCGGTTTTGTGGTATTAATTCGTGGCTGTTTAGATTGCAAGAAGCGGCCCAATTCGCATAACGTCAGCCAGAACAGTTCGAATAAGTACTCGACGAAGAGCTTGACTCTGCTGTGGGGGGCGACCGGCGAGCAGGAATGGACGCCTGCTTTGACTACAGGTAGATTAATTTCGTTATGAGGTAGTTTAATTCAATTGGCACTCCTTACTTGGTGAATTTTATTTGTTAATTTAAGCTCATTGTTGCTTGGAAGAGAAGTGAGGATTGCGTTGGATTAAATAAGAGTATAGTTTGCGTAAAATAGAGTTAGATGCACGTCATTGATGTCGGCTTCTAACTTTGTTTTGCGTGAACTATATGTAGTGTTATCGAATTTGTATTGTGTGTTGCCTGCTGGAACTTTAACGATAATTAGATACCTTGAAATTCAAATTATCCCTTTTTTTGTTCCATGGTCTCCGCGGGGAAATCCGGATCGCCAGTCAATGATGTCCTGATAGGTTTGAATTCATTATTATATGTAGAATTTGTTTTTTTTGGTTTCGAGGAAATTAGATTTTTTTTTTGTTGTAGTATTCTATCGTTTGTGTGCGTTGTTTAATTTAGTTTATATCTCGAGTGTTGTAACAAACCGTAGAATACGAGAGAAAAAAAAAATAATGTAGTATGTAAAAGTAACGTAGCTTTTTGGGTGAAAGTTTTAGGCGGAATTTATGCTGTACTTATCCTTCCACGTCACATAGAAATCAGTATACAGGGTGTCCCAAACCGCCCCATTTAAAGGGGCGTCTCCTTATGAGAAAAAGTTAAGTTTTTGACCAATACAGTGTTGAAGTTTCGTACACTAATTCTGGGACACCCTGTATAAATTTCCAATGTTTTCTATCGAATCCTTTTTTATTTATTCGAGTAGACACTTGTGAATCTTGTCGCTTCATCTGTTCTTCACTTTCTTATTTATGTAATTATCTATCATTAGCTACTGATTCTACTAACCTCTTTCACTTGGAGAAATTCCAAATTTTCGCAACAGTGTTGCCGGGTGTCACTGCAAATACACTAAAATGCCTCAAAATTAATTTACACAATGGAGAAGACTCAAAATCGTGTGCTCTAAGAAGGCGCTTAATGAAATTTTTATTTTTTTCTGTGGTCAAATAAGGCCGCTATTAATTTTTAATGTTTGAAAAACGTCACACAATCGTCATACACTCTGCTCCAATCAAAGCGAGAGTTGCAAAGAGAAGTCACATTTAGCAAGGTTGCCACGTTTCCTATTACTCTTCTTTACTCCGCAAAATGTGCGTTTTTTTGTATATTTATTGCAATAAACATTTTCTAATTTATCCATTTCTTCCATTACCTAATGGATAATTCGATATATTAATATAGAAATAAAATCTTCATCTGTATAAATTGTAACCGATTTTCGTGTTAAAAACACAAATAATGGTCCTGAAAAATTTATTTGGCAACATTCTTGTCAACGTCAATATTATCAGTAAAGTGTTTTGTGCCGAACTGCAATTCGTGTAATTTGTTTTGTGCTTTTTTCAGAAAAATCTGACAAATGACAGTTTGATTTTTGTTCGTTTGTCTATTATTTGTTACTGCGTTCGAAAATTCATACTATTTACTATACAACAAAACGTGAGTGGTTTATGATTGGTTGATAAGGTATGAGTCAAAACCCGAACTTTTTAAATTTCAAAGGGCTATAACTTTTTAATTATAACACATTTTGAGCAACTGAAAACGGTTTTGAGCTCTAATAAATCATTTCTAATCGCATCTTTTGCCGAAATCCGCCTATCTCACATCGTGGTCTTCTCCATTACACGATTAATTTACCTTTTTATTCATAGTCAAATTAACATTGCGGCCTTATGATAAAAGTAAGCAGGGACACCAGCCAACGCCGCGTTCTAGCTCAACTCTAAGTTATTAAAAATCTCTAATACAAAACTCAATTTGTTGCTTTTTAATTAATAAACTAACTGTGTGTTTGTACATGTAGGAGTCGATTGGAAATCGTTGACTATACCAGCATGTCTTCCCATCACCACGGACTATTTCCCAGACAGGAGATCTCTGAATATAGACTACGTGGTGTCTCTCTACAGTTTGCTTCCTGATAGCGTCAATGCGGATTTCATACAGCAGAAATCCTGCTACAAGAGAACCCTAAATACCCTCGAGGTGAGTCTATAAATTTGGTTTATAAACGGCACGTTGTCCGAAGGGTAAAAGGCCGCTAATAAAAACGATTTGTTGCAGGTATTTAAAGAGCTGATCTCCCAAAGGTTATCGCAAGGTTTCCAATTGATCGTAATGGCTGATAATGCTAGCCTAAACAAAATGGCGGGACCCAATCCTAAATTGAGGAGCAGCGTAGTGGGGATAGGTAGCGTACAAGCTGAAAACGATCAAAGTTATTTCCTGTCCATAGGAAGGGTTTTCCATAAATTATCCCTATCTGGCAACACCATATCAGTCACCAGATACAGACCTAGGCGAGTACATAAACATTACTTTTCTGTGGCCTTTACCGGTGCGGTTATTCAACCGGGGCCTTCACCATCGCGGTTATTCAATCAACTTGTTTGTTTTGGTTTGTAGGCATCCTTATCCGGGTTTCAACTACCAATATAGGTACAGATTTCATGCCCCTTGGCACGACAACTACGAGGAATCGTACGCTACGTTTACAACAGAGAAGTTGGAGCATTATAATTGGAATTACATCGATCATTATGTTTGTACCGGAGGAGACACCGAATTCGCGTTAGTCGATGCATTGAAGTACTGGAGGTTTGTAGTTGGCTGAATAACAATAGTGTCTAGAACATCTATTATCTCGGAAATTAATTGAGATAGGAACGTGCTGTTTGCGTAATTTTGTAGAAAAAACGTTTCTTTATCGTTTTTGGAGAGTCGAAAATTTTCGAAAATCGCTCAATTTTCGAGATATTTTGAGTTTTTATTGATGTGATAATATTGCGAATTTAGTTTAGAAAATTCCAATTATCTCGGAAATTAATTGAGATAGCAACGTGCTGTTTGCGTTATTTTGTAGAAAAACCGTTTTTTTATCGTTTTTGGAGAGTCGAAAATTTTCGAGAATGGCTCAATTTTCGAGATATTTTGAGTTTTTATTGATGTGATAATATTGCGAATTCAGTTTTGAAAATTCCAATTATCTCGGAAATTAATCGAGATAGCAACGAGCTGTTTGCGTTATTTAGTAGAAAAAACGTTTCTTTATCGTTTTTGGAGAGTCGAAAATTTTCGAAAATCGCTCAATTTTCGAGATATTTTGAGTTTTTATTGATGTGATTATATTGCGAATTTAGTTTAGAAAGCTCCAATTATCTCGGAAATTAATTGAGATAGCAACGTGCTGTTTGCGTTATTTAGTAGAAAAAACGTTTCTTTATCGTTTTTGGAGAGTCGAAAATTTTCGAAAATCGCTCAATTTTCGAGATATTTAGAGGTTTTATTGATGTGATAATATTGCGAATTTAGTTTAGAAAATTCCAATTATCTCGGAAATTAATTGAGATAACAACGTGCTGTTTGCGTTATTTTGTAGAAAAACCGTTTTTTTATCGTTTTTGGAGAGTCGAAAATTTTCGAGAATGGCTCAATTTTCGAGATATTTTGAGTTTTTATTGATGTGATAATATTGCGAATTCAGTTTAGAAAATTCCAATTATCTCGGAAATTAATTCAGATAGCAACGTGCTGTTTGCGTTATTTTGTAGAAAAACCGTTTTTTTATCGTTTTTGGAGAGTCGAAAATTTTCGAGAATGGCTCAATTTTCGAGATATTTTGAGTTTTTATTGATGTGATAATATTGCGAATTTAGTTTAGAAAATTCGAATTATCTCGTAAATTAATTGAGATAGCAACGTGCTGTTTGCGTTATTTAGTAGAAAAAACGTTTCTTTATCGTTTTTGGAGAGTCGAAAATTTTCGAAAATCGCTCAATTTTCGAGATATTTTGAGTTTTTATTGATGTGATAATATTGCGAATTTAGTTTAGAAAATTCCAATTATCTCGGAAATTAATCGAGATAGCAACGTGCTGTTTGCGTAATTTAGTAGAAAAAACGTTTCTTTATCGTTTTTGGAGAGTCGAAAATTTTCGAAAATCACTCAATTTTCGAGATATTTTAAGTTTTTATTGATGTGATAATATTTCGAATTCAGTTTAGAAAATTCCAATTATATCGGAAATTAATTGAGATAGCAACGTGCTGTTTGCGTTATTTAGTAGAAAAAACGTTTCTTTACCGTTTTTGGATAGTCGAAAATTTTCGAAAATCGCTCAATTTTCGAGATATTTTGGATTTTGGCTAACCCCAATTTGGTTTTTTTTTTAGGTTTAGAATCTACTTGATACCATTGAACAATGCTGGTACAAAAAAAATCATCGAAGGCTGCGAAAGGTGTGACGTGTACCAGAGACAGACAGGGGTGGAGCACCGGTTAATGGTGGAGGGGTTCGTCAAATTCGTGGACGCTGCAGTGAATAAATTAAAGAAGGCCACGATGTCGAAGAAACCGAGGGTTCGTTTTCCGTTGCGTGTTTAAACTATTTGTTTTTCTAGTTAATCGTCACGTTTAGATAGAGTATTAATCACCCTAATACAGGGTGTACCGAAATTCAGTGTACATATCGTAGAAGGGACCCTAATCCCACCATAAATAGTTTTTTAGAGCTGCCCCTATTCCCCCATTTTTTCTTATGGAGAGATTCATACAGTAGCTCTGTGTACACGATATTTTGGAACACCCTGTATATGTCGTAGACGCTGTTTGTATTTAAAACGATCCGGAGTATGATCAAATAGTTTTAAATACGAGGAGCGTATAGTAATTTTTATTTTTTCGATTATATGCATGTTTTAGCCGCTTCTACTATTATTTATGCATGTTGTAGATGTCACTGAATATATCTAGCATTCCTCCATTGGCTCAACCTAGGCGTAACAGTATGAGCAGCTTTCAGGTATTAAAAACAAATCTATTTTTTTTTTTATTTATAATTTAATTTCTCTTACAGACACTATTTTGTTTGTATTTAGTAGAAAAATGTTATGCAAATTTACCTCAATATGACCCATTTCATTGCAATAAAATTCATTTTTACTTTTGCAGTATGTAGTTTAAACAAAACACCAGCTTTTCTTGTTAGAAAAATATCGCTTTGTACTTATACATGATTTGTTTCGTATCTAAACCGATTTACATTTATTTATTCACAATATAGAGACATTTCTAGTCGATTAATTTTTAGTACTTTATAGCTTTTTAGAATGCATTTTTGATTTCTTGTTCTTTCTCTAATAACTCGTATGCTCCGATTCGATTCGCAATATTTACTTAAATTGAAATTTGTCGTTTTTTTGTAAATCGTTTTTTTCGAAATTTTTCAGACGATCGGATCGAGTTCGCCGTTTAGGGAACGTTTGGGCAGCAATAGGCTCTCGGACCGGCCACGACCAAGGTTTGGATTTCTATCGTTTTTCGCTTTGTTTATTTATTTTGTATATTTATTCGTCTCTTCCTACTCTCCCCCACTTTTAATCGAAACCCATGCTCTTTTGTATACAACTCGTATCTTTTTTACTGTACTAATTTCTGTTAGTTTTTTTTTTTGCTTGCCCTTTGGTGTATTAGTATTTGTTCTTATTGTACATACAATACGATATTAACACTGCATATACATTTCTTTTTTAGTAGTTTAATTAGTGTAATTAATTGTTTTTAATTTTAGTTTTGTTGTGCTTGCTTTTCAGAGTACTGCATCACGTTCAAGTGAGCGGTATGTTCCTACTACACATAGGTATTTAATTTACTTTTTATTACTTTATTTTATATTTTTTATGAACATTGTGTATACCATTTTGGTAGCGACTGGGGGGTATCTCCTGTACTACTTTTTTTGTCAACTTACAATGGCACAAACAGATTTTTTAAATCTCTTTTCATTTTTGAGTTACAGGGAGATAATGAAAATTCTGAGTTATTCAGCCACCCCCGTATCTCGTTTGCTATTGAAGATATTTTAAATGTGTAAACTGATTGTTATAGATAATTTTACGTAGAATTCAGTGACGTTCTTAGTTTTTATATGGGGGTTACCATTTCTGAAATATGACACCAACTTGTAATTTTTTTAATGGGACTCCCTGTATTTTTATTGCCTATTAAATTTGTAATTTTATTCTCTTTTTAATGATATGGCGCGTTCTATATTTTGAATTTTCTTAAAACGCTCAAAAAAGAAAAACTATTTTATTATAAAAATGGTTAGGGGGCTATGCGAAAAAACAAAAATATCGTAGAAATATTTTATTTAATATTCTCAACAACTATTTTTGTTCTAAAAGTATTTTATTTTGGTTTTTCTGCATAGCCCCCTAACCCTTTTTCGAATAAAATAGTTTTTCTCTTTTTTGAGCGTTCTAATGAAATTCAAAATATAGAATGCGCCATATCATTAAAAAGAGAAAAAAATTACAAATTAATAGGCAATAAAAATACAGGGTGTCCCATTAAAAAAATTACAATTTGGTGTCATATTTCAGAAATGGTAAACCCCATAAAAAAAACTAAGAACGTCACTGAATTCTACGTAAAATTATCTATAATAATCAGTTTACACATTTAAAATATCTTCAATAGCAAACGAAATACGAGGGTGGCTGAATAACTCAGAATTTTCATTATCATCCTGTAACTTAAAAATTTAAAGAAATTTAAAAAATCTGTTTGTGCCTTTGTAAGTTTGACAAAAAAGTAGTACAGAAGATACCCCCCAGTTGCGACCAAAATGGGACACAGTGAACGTAAAGCTGTATTTAATTTTTAGCTCGTTATGCAATCTAGTTCTTCCTAATTTAATTTAATTTAATTTTATCTACTTACTGTAGGTCTTGAAGAGAGAGTGTGGGTTACTAATTATCTACTGCATATTTCAATTAATTAAAAAGTACAAAATTATTTTTCCAGGTCCGGCTCCAAAGTGGAGAGGAACAGGCTGCCCCAAGGCTCGCAGGACCCGCCCGACATTCGCGAAGGATTCGAATTGCCCTCTGATGAAGTGTGAGTCCTTTTCGAACAATTAAAAGCAAATTACAGGGCGGCTCATTAGCATGGAAGAGCTCGATATTTCAGTCACTACTATCTACAGGGTGGCGCGGCCCATACGCGTCGGTCTCTATAGGAAAAACGGCTTGACTTTTAAAAGTTTTTTTGATTCTATAATATACAGAACCTTTGGGGCTACAATATAAAATTATTTAGACATATACAGGTTGTCCCAATTTTGAGAAAATATACATAAGTTATGTTTTTTTAAATGGAACACCCCGTCTATTATTACATTTTTGGATTCTACTCGATGAGCTGATTTCAATGAGGGGTCACACTTGATATTTTGGTATCATAATAAAGGACTCAAAAATCACAAAATTTTGAATTTAGGCGGCTCTGAAAGCCAAACAGTTGAAAATCGAGAAAAACGGCTTACATGGTCCTATCCTAACTTTTCAAGTACTATCTGAAGACATGATATAAAATGTATACAGGGTGATCAAAAATTTCAAATTTTTTTATCAGATTTTTTTTTTGTACCATTAGATAGTACTTGAAAAGTTAGGATAGGACCATGTAAGCCGTTTTTCTCGATTTTCAACTGTTTGGCTTTCAGAGCCGCCTAAATTTAAAATTTTGTGATTTTTGAATCCTTTATTATGATACCAAAATATCAAGTGTGACCCCTCATTGAAATCAGCTCATCGAGTAGAATCCAAAAATGTAATAATATACGGGGTGTTCCATTAAAAAAAACATAACTTTGTATATTTTCTCAAAATTGGGACAACCTGTATATGTCTAAATAATTTTATATCGCAGCCCCAAAGGTTCTGTATATTATAGAATCAAAAAAACTTTTAAAACTCAAGCCGTTTTTCCTACAGACACCTATGCGTATGGGCTGCGCCACCCTGTATACAGTAACCGAGATATTGAGCTTCTCCGTATTAACGAGCCACCCTGTATATAAAAACAGGGCTCACCTGCCGGTCACCACGTTGAAATCGAACGCTTCGAATGCCGAAATCGTCGAAGGGATGAAACACCCCATCAGCGGTTTATTATTCATCAACATGCAACAAAACCTCCCTAATTTCACCTTCGTCGCAGCCGACTCTGTTAATTGGCTAATGGAGCACATGGAGGGTGTCAAAACTGTTGATAAAGCTGTCCAAGTACGTGTTATTTATTACAAAATAGAGTAAGAGTAGAGTAGAAAGGAGTAGGAGTAGAGTAGAGAGGAGCAAGAGTAGAGTAGAGAGGAGCAGGAATAGAATAGAGAGGAGTAGAGTAGATTTTGTGTAGATTCGGAGTAGTTTCAGTGTAGAAACTTAACGTACAATCACATCATATTCCTTATTTTGTAGATTATGCAATCTCTGTACAAGGATCAATACATTAGACACGCTTCGGGGGATCCCAACAGACCATTTCGTTACGGTTCCTATTTATTTTATGTCATATTCCCCGATAGAGGTAAGTTATAATAATACTAAGAATGTTTATTACCCATTTATTATTCTCTTTAAACTTTTATATTAGACGATAGAGATGGCTATCAGCCCACCGGAGACATCCAGATGTTCGAAAACGATTGGATGGAAGTGGAAATCAAATCGCCGTTGAATTGGGGCCTGGAAACCAACGTGGCCTCTACCTTACAAGTACCGAACAGTAGCCAAGAGAAGGAGCGAGGCGTACCCCATTTTTTGTGCGATTTTATGGACCCGGAGTACTCCGAATGCGATGCAGACGGTGAGCTTATATCTTGTAGTGTAGACGTTTTAATGGAGAAGACCACGATGTGAGATATGCGGATTTCGGCAAAAGATACGATTAGAAATGATTTATTAGAGCTCAAAACCGTTTTCAGTTGCTCAAAATGTGTTATAATTAAAAAGATATAGCCCTTTGAAATTTAAAAATTTCGGGTTTTGACTCATACCTTATCAACCAATCATAAACCACTCACGTTTTGTTGTATAGTAAATAGTATGAATTTTCGAACGCAGTAACAAAGAATAAACAAACGAACAAAAATCAAACTGTCATTTGTCAGATTTTTCTGAAAAATGCACAAAACAAATTACACGAATTGCATTTCGGCACAAAACACTTTACTGATAATATTGAAGTTGACAAGAATGTTGCCAAATAAATTTTTCAGGACCATTATTTGTGTTTTTAACACGAAAATCGGTTACAATTTATACAGATGAAGATGTTATTTCTATATTAATATATCGAATTATCCATTAGGTAATGGAAGAAATGGATAAATCAGAAAATGTTTATTGCAATAAATATACAAAAAACGCACATTTTACGGAGTAAAGAAGAGTAATAGGAAACGTGACAACCTTGCTAAATGTGACTTCTCTTTGCAACACTCACTTTGATTGGAGCAGAGTGTATGACGATTGTGTGACGTTTTTCAAACTTTAAAAATTAATTGCGGCCTTATTTGGCCACAGAAAAAAATAAAAATTTCATTACGCGCCTTCTTAGAACACACGGTTTTGAAAAAAAAAAAAATGAAAAAAAAAAGTCGTGGTCTTTTCCATTAATTGTATTTTATTTTGTAGGTCCTATGTACAAAAGAATGAGATTAGAGACTGATGTAAACGGCAAAAGCGATAGGGTGGAGTGGGGCCACGCTCGCTACCAGACTGGCTTCAAGCCCGATCAAGCCTACGAATTGGTGGTAGAATGGTTGACTTCTTCGGGATCCATCGTATGCGAATTAGTAAGGTTTTTTCTAATAGCATCATTAGCGAACTTTTTTATACTATTAACGGTTTGTTGTAGTTGAGCGGGTGGCACAGGAAGGCTCAGATTTGCGGTTTACAAATGATACCGATACCACACGATCCATTGGCGTTGCCTTATTCGAACAAATCTGATCCATTACGAGGACCTATTTTCGTACCACTGGACATCATGTGCCTGGAAGACGAGCTGTTTCCCCTATTTAAAGGCATGATACAAACACACACAAAACACCCTGTATTATTACTTACATTATAGGCTTCCCGGAAACCTCCTACTCCGACCGGCTGTTCCTCTTCCAAGAAGCCATCGTGGAGAGATTCGGCTTCGTGCACTGCCAGGTGGAGGCCCCGGACAAGGCCAGCACGTCCCGCGAGCACCAGTACGTCCACGCCACCGGTTCGATCTTCGTGCTGGTGTCTCGGCCCGTCAGCAAAGCCAGGAACAGGGCGAATTCCGCGGTGCAATCGGGGAAGTACTCGATACACGCCGACGTGGTGCCCAGCCCGCACAAGGCCTACATCACCAGGCACGTGTCGGGGAAGAACAAGGACGATTACGATAATTCCGGAAAGGTAATGATTGTGCTATTATTGGGGGAGAGTAGGGTGTATTTGTTGTTGTTTTTAGATGGGGTTTTTGTGGTCCTGGAACCATATGTTGAGCAAAAGATGGAGGACGAATCAAGGGATTGATAATAACGTGCAGTTGAAGATATTGAAGGATTTTAGGGAGTTCTGTGGGAATTATAACAACAGGTTGAGGGATTTTTGGCGGGAATCGTGGGAGGCTAAGGAATTGGCCTACGCCGAAACGGGAGGTGGCGAGGACCCGCAGGGTTCGATTTCGTAGGGTTTCCTATCGAAAATTTTTATAATTATAATGTAAGCTTGTAAAGTTTTTTAAATGAAAGTTAAAAATGCACAGAATTAGTAATAAGTACCCAAATAAACTAAAAGAAAGAGGCCTAAAAGTTGCTGATTACATACATACGTACAGGCAACAATTCACAAAAAAAAAGAAGATTGAGGTTAAGTTTTTTAAATTACAGTTATTTGTTAAACAATTACAAAAATGTTTTTATAATAAACGATTCAATAACTCCAGCAATGGACATAATTAAGAAAATAAATGCACTGAGAATTAGTAAAATAGAAATTGTAACTACCCGAATAACCTAAAAGTTGCTGATTACATGCATACGTACAGGGAAATGTCAACAAAAAAAGAAGATTGAGGTTAAGTTTTTTTGATTACAGTTATTTGTTAAACAATTATAATAATGTTTTTATAATAAACGATTCAATAACTCCAGCAATGGACATAATTAAGAAAATAAATGCACTGAGAATTAGTAAAATAGAAATTGTAACTACCCGAATAACCTAAAAGTTGCTGATTACATTCATACGTACAGGGAACTGTCAACAAAAAAAGAAGATTGAGGTTAAGTTTTTTTTAATTACAGTTATTATTTATTAAACAATTACAATAATGTTTTTATAATAAACGATTTAATAACACCAGCAATGGACATAATTAAAAAAATCTCATCACTACAGGAAATTTCGAAAATCCAGTTATCAAAAATCCTGAGCCTAGCACCGGATAAAAAGAACCTAATACTAGAATCGAATTTAATCAGACCATTAGAACGAGTATGCGGAGTAAAATGGTTAAAGTAAGTCCCAATTAACCCCAAATAACGCTTCATATCATTAAAATTCCAGAGGAAACGGCGTAGAAAAAATCTACAAACTAGAATCGGTGAATCCCGAAGCCAATACTCAAGCTGTCTTCTACATGATACACCTCAACACCAAAATATTTAAGCAAGTAGTGGACCAAATAAGATCACAAACCAAGAGAGAACACCCCGTTAGAAACAAATACCACGTAATAGTCGTACCGAGGCACACGAGTACATTCGAAAACGAACTCGAGCAACTAGGACTGCTGCACAGCATAGTAAGAGTCCACTCGTTCCAATGGATGCCTCTACATCTAGACACCGGGCTGCTCAGTTTGGAGTTACCCGATGTATACAGTTCGTTGTTCGTTTACGAGAACTTGATGTATTTACCGGTTCTATCGAAGTGTCTTTGGCAATTGAGTTTTGTAATAGGTAAACCTGAGTTCGTGTTGGCTTTGGGGAAGTACTCGAATGGTGTTTTGAAGCAATTCGAGGAGTATTGCGAGAATCGAGGGGATACCGATAAACTAGAATCCGATATCGGTGCTTTAATTATCGTAGATAGAAGTGTGGATTACGCCAGCGCTTTGTTAACGCCTGGTAATTACGCTGCTTTACTTAGCGAGGTAATTATATATAGTGTGAAGTTGCACGATTAATTAGAATCGAGTTTGTAGGTGTATACAGCCACTACGGGGATCTGCGAAAAGAAGAAAGAAGAGAGCGAAAAGCTGGACGAAAAGTGCAATCCTTCACCTGAGAAACAACCAATCCACATCACTCTAGATAGCACGAAAGACAGTATTTATGCGGACATTAAAAACAGGTACTTCACCGAAGTTACGTCCGTGCTGAGCAACCTAACGAAGCAATTAAAAACCGAAAAAGTCAACTCCAAGGAAATGGCCTTAGACGAAATCAAGCACTACGTTCAAACCCAACTACAAGCCACCAAAATCAAGAAGAAACTGATCACCAATCACCTGCTGGCTGCCGAAAGCATCATCAACATCTTAGGCCACCGCTACGAGAAGCAGAACGAGATCGAACAGAACATCATACGAAACACCGACCGAAGCGCTAATATGTCTTATTTAGAGGAACTATTGAATACTTCGAACGATCCGCATGCTACTTTAAGACTCTTTTGCTTACTCTCGCTGTTTCAGTCGCTTAACGAAGCGGATATACGCAAGTTTTGGTTGAAGTTCCTGCACCAATTCGGCTTCGAACGAGGCTTCGCTTTCCACAATTTGATCACGGCAGGCTTCATACCCGAGCCTACGCAACCTACTAATAGCCTAAACCTACAAGGTAAGCTGAAATTACCGATTTTTACTACGAGCAACGCTCACGTCAGCGCCAAAAACCTTCGACAAATCCCCCCGGATCCCACCAAAGTGAATCTGAAGCACCCCACGTGCCCCAGCTACATCTACGGCGGCTGCTACGTGCCGTTGGTGGCCCAGATAGCCGGCATGGTGTTGAATTCGGTGCCGGTGGGGGAGATTCGGGCGAAAATCGAGGGGCTGGGGTCGCTGTTTGTTACCGATGTAAAAGGCCATTTGCTGCAGAACAGGACTCTGTTGGTGTACGTGATTGGCGGGGTTACCTACGCGGAGGTGGCCGCTTGTAATCTGTTAGAGACGCTCTTGGGGGCTCAGATTGTTGTTTTGAGCGATAGGGTTGTCACGGGGAGCGATTTGATGGAGGGTATTTTGAGTTATCCTAAGTGAAAAGTATATTTAGTTATAAGGATGTAATGACTGATGCGAAATAATAAAATTATGTTGTATTTAAAGGTATTTTTTGAGCTGATAAGAGTAAATTGTGTAGGGATCTGTAATGGAAGAAACGATGTTTTCGAAATAAACCGCGAGATGGCGTATTGACGTCAAGCACGGAACGTATATAAAAGATGCAAAACTGACAATTGTTATATGTCAAATTGAAATTTAATATTTGAATATTCGAGTGTACCGTTGAGTGATAGGATTAATTTTCGACTTCGCGTTATCAAAAACGACCCGAATTTTCATCCAAGCGATTAGAATACATATTAAAATGTGTCTGGAAAACCGAAAAATCGATAATCGGAAGCCGGCGCATGCGCGCCAGCCGCCCAGTCCGTGCCCAAGCGCAGTTTAAGCGGGACGTCGTCTGATTGGCAGTGGCCGCAGCGCCTTGGCCGCCATGATTTTCTAATTTCTCTGAGCGCTTGGAGGAATTTCGTTGGTAACATCAACTCCAAATTGTAAGGTAAACAACGTTCGTTCCTAATTCACTAAAAAACCCGATCGCCTGTTTAATCGCGCGGCGTACGAAGCGAGTTCATCCTCCCCAAGTGATAACGTTGTGCAATTAGAAATGGCGCATTTTCGTGCACGGCATGCGAAAATTGCATCAGAAATTTGTTAGTGTTATTCGACGAGTGTTAGTCGCTAAAGTGTTGTGTTTTCGATGTTTTTCGTATATATTTAACCGGTGTTTAGCGCTTGATTAAGGTGCGAATTAAATTTAATGCAGTTTCGCGAGCGGCGTGAAGTTAGCGCCTAATAAATAAATAAATTGGGAGAGTACAAAGTGCACTTGATCTTGCACATGATCTTGTAGGTTGTCAAAATTTTTTTCAATTGTATAATGAATCTAGCGTGCGGCTCTTTGTTTAAACATTCTCAAGGATATTTCGAGTGTTTCGATACCAAAAATGCCCTTGATTATTTTTAGATGCTCGTGCCTACTGCATGCACTTTACACCTACTAAATCAAACGAACTACACTTTTCGAAACCAAAAAAACTCGCATTGTTTACCCACAAAAAAAACATATATACATAAATATGATTCACCGTTGCTATTTATTTACCAGACGAACGAACTCTCGCCTTCCTCCGTCTATATTTAGATTTTTATTGAACTAATTACGCTTTGTGTTCCGCAGCTTAAACTACAATGGAGCCCAACGCAACCCCGCACCCGTACTGAAGCGACCACACACACACCAAACACCAACCACCCAAAATCTCGGGCTACTCGATTAACCGGCGCAGCAGTCCACCCTTGACCAACTCGAGCCACCGCAAACATGCCTCTACAGCCAACCCATTGACGAACTATGCCTTCGCACGGGCAGTCCGAGCAAACGATCGTTTGGCCACCCATCGAACATCAACCGATCGCTTTCCTCGCATTCATCCTCTAATGTAAGTCGCCTTCAGCCACAATTACACCTTCTAGAAGCTGCCATATGGCTTCCTGAAGCTAAATAAGCATCTCTATTGAGTGCAGTAGGCTTCTAGAAGGTAGATAAGCATCTCTCTGTAAATGTATTAGCCTTCTAGAAGCTTTAAATGCATCTCTATTGAGTGTATTAGGCTTCTAGAAGCTCTATATGCATCTCTATTGAGTGAATTAGGCTTCTAGAAGGTAGACAAGCATATGTATGTGAATGTTTTAGGTTTCTAGAAGCTCTATATGTATCTTTATTGAGTGCATTAGGCTTCTAGAAGCTTTATATGCATCTGTATGTGAATGTATTAGCCTTCTAGAAGTTTTAAATGCATCTCTATTGAGTGTATTAGGCTTCTAGAAGCTCTATATGCATCTCTATTGAGTGAATTAGGCTTCTAAAAGGTAGACAAGCATATATATGTGAATGTTTTAGGTTTCTAGAAGCTCTATATGTATCTCTATTGAGTGATTAGGCTTCCAGAAGGTAGATAAGCATCTGTATGTGAATGTATTAGGCTTCTAGACGCTCTATATGCACCTCTATTGAGTGTATTAGGCTTCTAGAAGCTCCATGTTCATCTCTATTGAGTGTATTAGGCTTCTAGAAGCTCTATATGCATCTCTATTGAGTGCATTAGGCTTCTAGAAGCTCTGTGTGCATCTCTATGAATGCATTAGGCTTCCAGAAGCTTGATTACTCATCTCTATTGAGTATATTTAAAGGGTATTAATTAATGTAATTATTTGGTTTTTGCAGCGTATTATGAAGTATCCGCAAGCGGTGTCGATGCCTTCGGCGGTCTCTAATTGGCTAGACGAACAGTTGGAAGCTCGCGGCATAGACGCCGTTGTCTACACACGATACATACTCAGTTTGTTCCATTCGGTCGATTTGTTTTACCCGGAAGACGACGATTTGCAACATCCGAAAAAAGTGAGTCCCTAGGAGAATTACAGCCCAAAATGATTGAAGATATTCGGTTATTCTATAGAATCGGTTATATGTGCTATGTGAATTGCACGGGAATTAGTTAAGATATATGTATACAGGATGTTAAGGGGTTATACGCAGTTAAAATCTATTCCAACTAAAATGACAAATTTAAAACGAGGTTACGATCCCAACGTTGCCGGTTTGCAATTGAAATCCTGTCTATTACTGATTTTCAGGTTATATGGTTATTTGAAAGTTATGTTTACAAACGAAAAAAGTTGTAAATAGAGGAATTTAAACAATAAAAAGAGGCCAAAATCGCCTTTTAAAAATCACAAAATTAGCAAATTGTAGGTTAACGAGTCAACTACAATGAGCGAGATTTTGTGACTGAAATTTGCAAAGGCATATGGCAACAGCGTATCTTCAAAATCTAAGATTTCAACCGCGCGCCGTAAAATTCCCCTAGTCGAATGGGAGAATTAACATTGACACTAGGGAAATTTTGATCTGCGTTGAAAAGACAGGAATATCACCAAATTCTCATTTTAGTTGGAATAGAGTTTATGAGGCAAAAATAAGACGGGTTTTCAAGAATTTATCCTGAAGAGACTTTTGAATGTATTAATTTGAAAATTTTTGTAGATATATAAGCATCCTTCAAGAACGTAAACAATTTTTTTATTTATAAAAATGTGGATTATAGAGCGCGCTGCAGGCGATTTCCGGAACCTCCTCTAAAAAAAGAGGATTTACGGTGTACATCGTATCTCAAAATTGGATTATTTGAAATCAAAAAACCAAACAATTTTCGTTAATATATTAGATTATCTAGTAATTAATCGTTGGGCTAATCAAAATATTGAATTTTCACAGAATGGCGGCTTCTCAATAAAATGGTTTCGATTTTGTACGTAAAATTTGGCCTTAAATTGTTTATAAAATGGAAAATAAGTATCGGATTGACAAAAGGAACGATTAATTACTAGAAAATGTATGTAAGAAGATTGTGTTAAAATTCTAGACCGATCGAACAAGCCGTTTTTGAGATATCGTGTACACCGACTTGAAAAATGCTGTTTTGAGAAAAACGCGTTTAAAGTTTTCAAATCGAGTTCACACATAAAATAAAAATTTACTAAATTTAGGTATAATTCCGAAAGTATTGCTCGGATCGACTTCAAATTTTGTGTACATACTTTCGAATATCATAACTGTGTATAACCCCTTAGTGAATACTCGTGTGTCTTTGGTGGCTTCGTTTTGGTACCTCCGTATTCACGAACGCCCTGTATATGAATAGATGAGTACGGTTAGATGTATATTTTGTTTTTGTTGGTTGTTCAGGAAGCGAGACGGTCCAACAGAAGCAACGCGGGATCCCAAAGGTCCACTTCTGATTGGTGGAGGCATGCGTACGCTGACCCCGAACGCATCAAACGTTCGGCGGCCGTCGAGTGTCTCCTATCCGCCTCCGAACAGGTACTGAATTGCGTTTGTGATACCCACCGATACCCGCAAAAAGGCGCGAATTAATACCACAATTTTTGTATTGTTTGTATTATTTTTCGTGCGGAATGCGCGACCGTCTAGACGCTTCGTAAACACGCTATGAATAATTCCAAAAATCGCATTCATTTAGTTAATTAATTGCGCTTTTTGTAGAACTGCGAGATCGAATCATTGATAGACGAGCTGTGCGAGAAGCTGAAGGAGGCCAACGAGGAGGAGGCGAGCGGGAATTCGACGGCGGCGTCGGCGCCGCGACGTCGCGCCGACAAGAAGAAGATATCGCCGAGGGAGCTGGCCGAGAAATACTACGCCGCTTTCCCGCCGCTGAGGCCCCTATCGTCGGCCGAAGATTCCAAATTGCTGGCCCTCATACCCAAGTGGAGGGGCGTCGAGGCGGCCGCCGCGACGGCGTCTCCGGTCAAACGACGGTCGGTCAAGAAGGCGAAGAAATCGGCCAGCTTTTCGGGCACCAAATCGAGTTACAAGGTGATTTTAAACCTGTATTTTCAAAACATTCGGGTTTTTTTATTGTACCGACAAAAACCATCTTGTTTGTTGTATTTACGATAAATCTTACAATTAATCAGTTAATAATTTAATTTCGCACGTTAAAGACCAATCAAAACCGTAGTTTTGAATTTTATATAAAAAGTAACTACGCACTCGATCATCTACAATCTTAATTAATTAATCAATTAATGTAATTATTGTAGGACAACAACGAAACGATGAAAGCCCACAAGCAACGTTTGAATTGGTCGAACAACAACAACAACAACCGCTACAACAATTTCTCATCGATCAACAACAAGAAACAACAACAGGCGTTGATCGGCGAATCGTTGGTGACCAACGAAGACCGTTGTCTCGACGTCGAAAAGGATGTCTGGCGTACCGACGACGACGAGGCCAACATGTACGTGGATTTGCCGGTCGATATTAAAGTGTTGCTGGATTCTCCGACGCCCCACGACAAGACCGTCGAGCTCATGAATTTGGCTAATATGAGAGACACCGGCAACAGGAGGTTCATACCCTACGGAACCAACATTATCGGGTAAATGTTTACCGTATAATGCCTAAGTACAGGGCCAATGACACCTGACTAACTTGATGTTTGTGTATTGTTATTATTGAGTAAACATACCTAAAGACTGTTTGGTGAAATCTGCCATAAGTATTTGATAAACGTAAACAATGTACAAATGTCAAGTTAATCGCATGGCTTTGGCCTTGTATTCAGAGCGTATTCAGCTCTCCTCGTTACCGTAAATTCTTAGATCATATATATTAAATGGATGCATCGATGAAGTAAAAACTCGGTTCCAACATATCAGGGACGTACTTTGATTACCCATCCTTGTTTAACACGTTGTGTTTCTTAACGCTCCATCTTTGTTTTGGTCAACTGACATCTTATGATACATTTGACATACAGAATTAGCGCCAAATATAAACATTCATACTTTGAATTTTATTTATGTAATCATATTCAATAATTCAAATATAAAAAAATAAGAAATAACAATCAAAACAAACAAGTGACGTTTTGAAGTTAGTAAAAGTTAGGTTAAATTAGGATTAGGTTAGGAAGTAGAAAGTAGCAACGTTGCCAAATTTCTAAAAGCTATTTCTTTTCTCTTTTTATCTTTTACCAAAAATAAATAACTGATTAACTATTTTTAATAATAATTATAAAGTTAAAATATCTATACATCAAAATTTTATATACGAACTTAAACATTATAATGTTCGATAAAGAATATACATAGAAATAATTCAAAAGTGTTAAAATATTTGAATTAATAATAAATCTAGATAAATCTGGCAACAAGATATATTTAAACAGTTATCTAATTCATACGTTCAAGTTTTCAATGCGCATGCTCCATTAGCTGACCAAAACAAAGATAAAGCTATTAGAAATTCTATAAAGCAGAAGGAGATAATGTGAAAAAGGCATGTTGGAAATGTTGGAACCGGGACGTACATTCAGTTTTTATGGTATTGAGGCATCCATTTATATATGATCTAAGCGTAAATCAATAGTTTAAAGCGTCTCTAACTTTAAAGAAAACCAGCCCCGAATACACCGCATTTACAAGTCAAATAAGTAATGTTTTTGAATGCATTGCAGCAACTCCATTTGGTCGACCGATCAAGGCGTCATCGACGACAACGAACTGAACGCCTCGATCGAAGATAGCGGCGATTTCGGGCTCGATTTGAAATTCAGTTCGATATCCATCGATAATCCGACGTTGAACTTGGACGATTGGCTGACGAGCGACGTCGACGGTCTGTTCGAGCACGAGAACAGAAGGCATTGCAGGCGGAGATTGTTTCGAGGCTCGCCCGACGATTGGCGGAGCGATGACAACGATGATGACGGCAACAAGGATAGATCGATGGGGGGTAGAGAAGCGAGCGACGAGGACGGCAACGATGAGAAACTGATGATGAATTGGCTGGACGTCAGTTTGAATAAGTTGAACCACGACAGACGGTGTAGTGGATTCGTGGAGGTGGCGCCGGGTGATGTTGTAAAAGTATGTATTATACAGGGTGTTGGTGAATAGTGTGATTATTGTAAATATTGCGGTTTTGTAGGGTCGTCCTTCGAAGCCAGCGTTTCCGATCGTTTATTCGAACATCAAGGACGATAAGGAGGACCTTTTGACGGCGGAGAGGACGCATTTCAAGCCGATTTGCGACAAGGACGCTCGTTGTTTAGCCGCTAATTCGACCAAACAGCCGTTCACCTACGCCGACGGTTCTTCGTTTTTGATTTGCAATAATCTGGATAAGGTAATGTCTAAACTATAAAAGAATCTGGCGCTTCTGGATGAGCCCTACTCGCTAAGGGGAAAATGGAGAAGACTACGATGTGAGATATGCGGTTTTCGGCAAAAGATACGATTAGAAATGATTTATTAGAGCTCAAAACCGTTTTCAGTTGCTCAAAATGTGTTATAATTAAAAAGATATAGCCCTTTGAAATTTAAAAATTTCGGGTTTTGACTCATACCTTATCAACCAATCATAAACCACTCACGTTTTGTTGAATAAGTAAATAGTATGAATTTTCGAACGCAGTAACAAAGAATAGACAAACGAACAAAAATCAAACTGTCATTTGTCAGATTTTTCTGAAAAATGCACAAAACAAATTACACGAATTGCAGTTAGGCACAAAACACTTTACTGATAATATTGACGTTGACAAGAATGTTGCCAAATAAATTTTTCCGGACCATTATTTGTGTTTTTAACACGAAAATCGGTTACAATTTATACAGATGAAGATGTTATTTTTATATTAATATATCGAATTATCCATTAGATAATGGAAGAAATGGATAAATCAGAAAATGTTTATTGCAATAAATATACAAAAAACGCACATTTTGCGGAGTAAAGAAGAGTAATAGGAAACGTGGCAACCTTGCTAAATGTGACTTCTCTTTGCAACTCTCGCTTTGATTGGAGCAGAGTGTATGACGATTGTGTGACGTTTTTCAAACTTTAAAAATTAATTGCGGCCTTATTTGGCCTCAGAAAAAAATAAATTCATTAAGCGCCTTCTTAGAACACACGGTTTTGAAAAAAAATGTCGTGGTCTTCTCCATTGAGATAATAATCCTTAAAGTGCCAAGGTTCTTTGAGGCAACTGTAACTGTATTATAATAATAATATAACTGTGTGGTATTTGTAGGTGAATTACAAGAGGAGCGACAGTGGCGCCATGCTGTTGGAGAACGAATTCGGCCAAAGCAAGAAGTACTATCCATACAAACTTGATGAAACTTCGCCGTCTCCTGTGCCCGAAACGTCGGAGTTTTTCCTGAAATTCAGCGTCTGTCAAAACGATAAATCTTGCCAGACTGAGCGACCCGTCGATTCGATTGAACCGCCTAAATTCGACGTAAGTAGGCTTGGATTTTCAAACGTGAGCTACTGCGTCATAATATTATAGATGAGCGTTTGTTTATGGTATACAGCCAACTGTCAATAGTGTCAAATTAATGGATCTAGATAGATAGTAGGAAGTCTAGATAAATTAGTGTAATTCTGTACACGAAGTGGGCTATGGGTGCAACAAAGATAGCTTGCATTAGGAGTATGAAGGAAAAAGAAACATATATGCATTAGGTCAAAAAAGTCAAAATATCTCGTCAATTTGTGGTTTTTTCGAAATTTATTATTCTTCAAAACTTGTAGATAATTGTTTTTTCAATAAAATAGTGAACTTTGGGTTTATCTATCTCACATAGTTTTCGAGATAATTGACGTTTTTTTTATAGTGGGATTGCAACATTTTCAAGATAACACTATTATATTATTGTAATTAACTATTTTTGTAGGAAATTGTTCGCCGAACGCCCAACGTCGAGCCGCCGTCCGACGAGGAGGCGGCGGACGTCGCGACGCTGCTGTCGACGCTCGCCAGGCCGGAGAGCGTCCTCGACGAGGTGGTGTGGAAGTACGAGGGGACGGTGTGGTGCGGCAAGTGCGACGACGCCGCCTCCGTAGCCGCCTCCAAGACGGGCCAAACGTGGAACGGGGCCGGATGGCCGAGCGGTAAAGGTCGCTCGGACGACGCCGACTGGGACGGGAACGGTTTGCGTAGCATTTGGAACGATGGAGAGGTATATTTCTTATGGTTTTCGATTAATTTAGGGTATATACAGGGTGCTTTTTCCATACTAATGTGCCACACTGTATATAGGAACATCCAGAATAGATATTGTGGGATTGCTACGTCCTAATCAGCTGTTCTAAATGGTTCTAAGAGCATCCTGTATTGTTTCAAACGGTTCTAGGGCACTCTAAAACGGCTCTAAATGGTTCTGGACAGTCCTAAAATGTTCTAAGATTGTTCAGAATTGATTTAAATGATCCTAGTCAGTTCTAAAACGGTTCTAGATGATTCAGGATAGTTCTAATGCAGACTAATTGTAAAAATGAGTCGATTTTTCAAATGAAAAGTTCTAAATAGTCACTCTAAAATTGTTCTGGATAGTTCTAGTTTATCATGAACCATTCCAAATAGTTCTGAACTTGTTCTAAATGATTTTACACTGTCCTAAATAGTTCTAAGAGCATCCTGAACTGTTTCAAATGGTTCTAGTGAATTCTAAAACGGTTCTAAATGGTTCTGGACTGTTCTAAATGATTCCGGGCAGTCCTAAAATGTTCTAAGATTGTTCAGAATTGTTCTAAATGATCCTAGTCAGTTCTAAAATGGTTCTAGATGTTTCAGGACAGTTCTAATGCAGACTAATTGTAAAAATGAGTCGATTTTTCAAATGAAAAGTTCTAAATAGTCACTCTAAAATTGTTCTGGATAGTTCTAGTTTATCATGAACCATTCCAAATAGTCCTGAACTTGTTCTAAATGATTTTATACTGTCCTAAATGTTTCTAAGAGCATCCTGAACTGTTTCAAATGGTTCTAATGAATTCTAAAACGGTTCTAAATGGTTCTGGACTGTTCTAAATGATTCCGGGGAGTCCTAAAATGTTCTAAGATTGTTCAGAATTGATCTAAATGATCCTAGTCAGTTCTAAAACGGTTCTAGATGATTCAGGATAGTTCTAATGCAGACTAATTGTAAAAATGAGTCGATTTTTCAAATGAAAATTTCTAAATAGTCACTCTAAAATTATTCTGGATAGTTCTAGTTTATCATGAACCATTCCAAATAGTCCTGAACTTGTTCTAAATGATTTTATACTGTCCTAAATGGTTCTAAGAGCATCCTGAACTGTTTCAAATGGTTCTAATGAATTCTAAAACGGTTCTAAATGGTTCTGGACTGTTCTAAATGATTCCGGGGAGTCCTAAAATGTTCTAAGATTGTTCAGAATTGATCTAAATGATCCTAGTCAGTTCTAAAACGGTTCTAGATGATTCAGGATAGTTCTAATGCAGACTAATTGTAAAAATGAGTCGATTTTTCAAATGAAAAGTTCTAAATAGTCACTCTAAAATTGTTCTGGATAGTTCTAGTTTATCATGAACCATTCCAAATAGTTCTGAACTTGTTCTAAATGATTTTACACTGTCCTAAATAGTTCTAAGAGCATCCTGAACTGTTTCAAATGGTTCTAGTGAATTCTAAAACGGTTCTAAATGGTTCTGGACTGTTCTAAATGATTCCGGGCAGTCCTAAAATGTTCTAAGATTGTTCAGAATTGATCTAAATGATCCTAGTCAGTTCTAAAATGGTTCTAGATGTTTCAGGACAGTTCTAATGCAGACTAATTGTAAAAATGAGTCGATTTTTCAAATGAAAAGTTCTAAATAGTCACTCTAAAATTGTTCTGGATAGTTCTAGTTTATCATGAACCATTCCAAATAGTTCTGAACTTGTTCTAAATGATTTTACACTGTCCTAAATAGTTCTAAGAGCATCCTGAACTGTTTCAAATGGTTCTAGTGAATTCTAAAACGGTTCTAAATGGTTCTGGACTGTTCTAAATGATTCCGGGCAGTCCTAAAATGTTCTAAGATTGTTCAGAATTGATCTAAATGATCCTAGTCAGTTCTAAAATGGTTCTAGATGTTTCAGGACAGTTCTAATGCAGACTAATTGTAAAAATGAGTCGATTTTTCAAATGAAAAGTTCTAAATAGTCACTCTAAAATTGTTCTGGATAGTTCTAGTTTATCATGAACCATTCCAAATAGTTCTGAACTTGTTCTAAATGATTTTACACTGTCCTAAATAGTTCTAAGAGCATCCTGAACTGTTTCAAATGGTTCTAGTGAATTCTAAAACGGTTCTAAATGGTTCTGGACTGTTCTAAATGATTCCGGGCAGTCCTAAAATGTTCTAAGATTGTTCAGAATTGATCTAAATGATCCTAGTCAGTTCTAAAATGGTTCTAGATGTTTCAGGACAGTTCTAATGCAGACTAATTGTAAAAATGAGTCGATTTTTCAAATGAAAATTTCTAAATAGTCACTCTAAAATTATTCTGGATAGTTCTAGTTCATCCTGGACCGTTCCAAATAGTCCTGAATTTGTTCTAAATGATTTTACACTGTTCTAAATGGTTCTAAGAGCATCCTGAACGGTTTCAAATGGTTCAAAGAGTTCCTTGTTCAACCATATTTCAAGTGTAAATTTGCTCTTTATTAAATTAACAAATAATTGTCACGCCAGGTTTGCCAGAAATGCCTGACCACGGAGCCGACCTCCGGCGAGATCGCGGGCGGCGGCAGGGGCGGCGGCCGGCCGAGCTTGGACCGCCGCCTCCGCGAAGACATCACCCAAGACGGCGAGCAGCTGCTCTCCGATTTGATCACCGCCCAGAAATCGTACATGGCCTCGTCGCCGCCGCCGCCGCCTCCGCAGCTCGGCGTCGAGACGTCGAACGAGCGCAAGCGGCGCCACTCGGAGGACGACGGACGCGCCGCCTCCTGGAGCTTCGCCTCCCGCCTGGAGGCGGACTGTCTCATGCAGATGGCCGGCATGCCCGACGCCAGGGCCGTAACGCTTTAAATCAAATACTGAATGGAAACACGTAAAACATAATTGTAGCGGCGTATATATGTTTTTTTTATGTTTGTTTATTTGTAATGGTTTTCATCTTTACGTGTTGTTGTTGCGGCGAAAGATCGCTGGGAGGTTTTAACGATTGCTGTTTCAAAGCATAATAATACATAACTCTCTTCGATCTTTCGTTGTGTTATATTTTTTTTTATGTTTTTAATTTCAAAGTCGGGACGACGTTGAATTGGTATTGTAAAATATAATATAGAGAGCGGGCGTGCCGCGGTAAATCGCTTTATTAATAATAAATAATATTATCTTGACGTATCGAAAGAGCGACGTGCTGCCATATTAGTTTGAGTGCAGTTAATAGAATAATAAATGTAAAATGAGAGAATCGAGAGCGCCCCCATCACAGGGGGGCCCCTTCTCGTAGAAGAAGCGATACTGGCACGGCCCCCGCGGCGGCTTTTAGGGCTTTTAACCTAATTTTTATAAACGAAATAAACGACTAAAGCTCGCGCCGAGTTTGATCAATGAAGACTCGAGCATGTGTAATCTATTAAATTAATTGAAACGACTAAAGCTCTGCGTTTGCAGGAGCGTACGAGGATTGATCAAGAGTAATCCTTGAGGCTCGCGTGCGCGCGAATAATCCTTTGTAATTCGGGCTCCTTGGTAGAGAGCTCGATTGTAATTGAAAAAATATCAACCCGAATGCTATGCAATGCGAATTTAACACGCTGGATCCTTTTTGTTTGCGTTCGAAGCGTGTTGGATCGCTCGTCGAGCTCGCCCAGCGGGCGAGACCTACTTGAAATTATTTGTTTTTTTTTTTGTAATATTGTTGATATTTTTTTGTGTATTATCCTCACCATTATTATGTCCTTTCCTTGCGATCCTTCTTCTCTTCCTTTTACGAATATGTAGGGGTGGTTTACACCCCCGATGTTCGTTGCGACTTCGATTTAATGGCGAGTCTTTTTTTTGGGTATCGAAATATATGTTTTTTTCAAAAAATTTTGTCGCTCACCGATTACCGGTAATGTAGTTTTGAACCAGTAGAGTGCGCAACTTGTTCTGCGCATGTTTGTTACCAAGTAGGTTAGGGCGATTTCGACAGCGCTGTTGCCAAATGTTTGAATTCTGTAATGTTGCGTTTTAGGATATGTTGCCAAATTAAATATTCACTATTTATTATGTATTGTAATTAGGAGTGATCAATTACTTTAAAACGAAATAATTAACTTTTCCTTAAATCAAATAAAACGAAAAATACACGACAACAGCGCTTTCGAAATCGTTCACAGCGCCCTTGATTGTTTATATGCGCAGAAGAAGTTGCGCGTTTCTTCTACATTACTCCGATTTATTTTTTCTCCCGTTTGTGTTTTAAATTCGGTGTTATATAAAATGGTGTTATAATTATTTTGTTTTGAATTCGCCCCCTTTTTGTATATGGGGTTGTGGAAATTTGTACGACACCGTTTATTATTATTTTTTTAAATTGAATTTTTGTTATTGAAATGGAAAGTTTTTTATGTAGGTGTTTTTTTTTTTATTATAGGGCATTATAAACCCATATTCATTATTCGTAGAGTATTAGATTGTTGTATTTTATTTCATTGAAAATGGATATGCAGGGCACACACCTTGGAGAGAGTTGAAATGATAAAAATTCTTATAGAGTGGTTTAGATTATATTGAAAAAAATGCAAAAAAAACACAAACGAACTCTCCGTTTTTTTTATATGTATAATCGTTTTATTAAATAAACTGGAAGTGGTTACTTTTTAAGTTAAGTAAACATTATTCTTACGTGGAATGGACGAAACGAAAATTTTCCAATATATCCAGAAATTGTACATAATTTATTTTTTAATTTCAACGTCCGGTTTCGTTCATTCGATTATGTAATAATCGAGAAGGTTCTTGTACATTTCTTTTTTTAAACTTTTGGATACAAGAATCGATTAATCGATTAAATTGCGAATGAATTGGGTTTCGCGAATTTGCAAGTTTAAAAAAACGAAATCGCATTTTGTAATCATTGTATGTTTCATATAAAGTAAGATTTCTAATCTAAAACCAATACAAAACGCGCTGTATGAAAAATGCAAGAAGAAATTAGTTGAATTTACACACACACAATTACGAATTTTTTGTTTATTAAACGAATGATTAAAAGAAAGTAAACGCGTTAATGATAAAAACTAATTATAATTTCACCAGTCTGTTTGCTTTTTTCATTCGAAATTCGAGTCACGATGCACAAAAGTTACTGCTAAAAATAATCACAGAAATTTTTACACTAATCAGGTCATTTTCTCTCATAACTTTGTTGCATTTTCCGAAGAAAAAAAAATGTTTTTTATTTCGTTTTTCATTTAGAAACTAAAAAATCGCGCATAACAATCGATACGCTTCCTAATCAATCGATTAATCGGAAACGTATCGATTGTTATGTGCGTGTTGTAGAGTAGAAATAGGTTACTTTACGTTAGTGCCTCTTTACAATTAGATAGCATAATTTATACATTTGCCTTACGACTTTATTGAATGTATATCGATGAGAATAACGGGATTCTCCACTTTCGAGAATTTCTATTTTCATTACGGCTAAATGTATCGATTAACACACAAAAAAAAATACTGAAAAAAAAAATTAATAAAACCGTTCATGATTTTATTCGAGCATAGAGTACTTGCTTCACATTGTGAAAATTATATAAAATAACAGTTTGTTCTTATTAGTTGTTAGGTACATGTTTGTAGCGTGAACATTTATTTGTAATTTAGCGAGTTTGATCGCAAATTTCTCTTTAAAATTGGGAGAATATGCGAGAGGACTCGGTATTAATCAGATCATTGAAAAAAAAATAACAAAAATAAAGCAAGTACACACCAAATTTGTTCCTGTTTCAGAACGAATCCTGGATCATCCACTTCCCGGCCTCTTACGCCTCGTTCATCCAGCCCTCTTGCATTCCGGACTTGCGCTTCGAATTTTCCCAACGATTTGACAACACGCCTTCATCAAAGTATTGAAAACGGCGAAAATAATCAACGAAACTATCACCCCACACAGGCACATCCTCGCCAAAGCCCTAGTATATTTCCAATCGTTCAATTCGTCCATATAGAGGAATTTATTACGCAAATCCTGCGGTAATTCAAACGCGCTGGGCGTGGGAAACAACGACAAATAGAAATCGTACAACACCGCTTTAACTAGCTCATTTTCAGATTCCTTGGACTCGTCCAAATTGTCGTTCAGGCACACGAATTTCCTGTAAAAACGCATACAGTTATACAGCCACTTGTTGTTCATCGAACACCCACCTTCGATGCCTTCGTATCTCGTCCAAATTACCCACCACCTCGCTGATATTCGAATTCAGCATAGCAAAGGACACGTATTGTTCGGTATTGTACAACGCTTCGAATTTGTATTTGAACACCTTTTGGAATTTGTCCAACAACAAGTCTCTCAAGTACGGGCACTCTTTGATCAGCCCTTTCGAAATCACCGGCTAAAGAAGATGCAAATTAGATTCATTTGTAGATATATATACAGGGTGTCCCAAGTTTCTGTGCAACTATTTAGGTTTGTACGTAGGGTAGCCGCATTCATGGGACATCCTGTATATATGTAAGCGTGTAAATTACCAGTTTTGAATCAGCATATCTCTCATACATGGGTGCTATAATATCTTGAGAATTGGTGTTTGGACAGTTTAATAAAGCGTTTTCGAAGTTTTCTACGATACTATAACTCAACGGGAGATCGTATAATTGAGTTAGTAACGTTCTGATTTCTCTATCTGACCATGTGCTGTAAAAATACATCATTTTAGGCACAAATATCATCAAAAATGGCTCATAAAAACTCACCCAGATGCATCGGTATCGAACCCATCGAACACCTCCTCGATGGTTCGATTCCTCCATTCGGACATCACGAAATGGTAGTAAGTGAACGAGAATTGCATATCCTTGGCTGTTCTCGCCCTGTTGGCCTCCGTTACGGCGAATTCCTCAGCGAATTTCCCCATCATGTCTCTCATAACAAACTTATCGATGAGAAGCGGAGCATGCGAAGGCACCTTTCGAATCCTATAACCATATTTATCGTTGAATATGCGATTCGAATGCTGCAACGAAGCGCTGTAAGCGTCGATGTCCCTGCCGTTCGGTTGAGGCCACTCGAACCGCCATTTTCTCCTCAACTGCCTGCGTAATTTGTTCGATTTAATCAAGCGATAGTTGTGATTGTTTACTATATACGATATGTTTTTAATGCCATTATCATCTGTATTATTACTTATTAGTTTGTTAATGAAGGCGTTTGTAGTATTTAGCTTCTTGATTAACGATTTGTACAAGTTTGTTTTCACTTTATCTATATTTTCCTCGTATGCTATACTCCTAGTTTTGTTCTCTTCGATTAGTTTATCCGTTGTATCGAACAATCGATTCTAAAACAATACGCACTTATATGCACTATACATCTTTAGGTGGCTGAATAACAGTACCTGTTCTTCGATGGCCTCTTCCGTACAGTCTCCCCCGTCCATTTGGCAAGCGGGGTTGTAGCAGTCCCGGTCGCATTGCCCGTCGTGGACATACAGCCACAAACAATTCGGCGAGCAATTGGGTAGAGGCCAGGCCATGTACACGAGGTAACCCCTGCCGGGCGAGTAGAAATCCTCCGGGTACACCGGGGAGGCCAAGAAGATGTCGTCGTTGAGGTAGATGAACTTCTCCGAGAGTCCTGTAGGTGATTTCTAAATGGGTTGTACAGTTCGTGTTGTAAGAGTGGTACTCACCGGGTATCCTGCGGGAAGAGAGGTATTAGTCGAGGGTGGGTAAGAGGGCTGTGTGACTCACCTATGGAGGTTACTTTCGATGGCTGGACTCGAGAATGTGGGTAAGTTAGCAACGTCTTTGAATATTTCTTCGTGCGTTATTATACTAACTTTATCGTAATCTAAGTTTAACCAGTAGGGTATTTGCCCGTTGGTTACGATATATACGTGGTTAATCCATGGGGCGAATTTCTCTAATGATCTACAATAGAATTAGTTGCTTTATAGTGTTTTTGTTAAGTGTTTAATGGTAGCACCGTAAAGAGAATTTCAATTCGTATTTATCGTCGAATCTCTGTTTGGAGGAATCGTAACTGGTGTTGGTGCTTCGCATGTATTCGGTTAATTTTTTGGTGAATTCTGGATCCGATCCGTTCACCCACGTGTAAACTATATCGATTTTTTCTTCGATTTTGCAATTTGTTCGGTGTGCTAGGTAATGTAAATACTGCGAAAGAGCACAAAAGGGAATTATTTTGTTAATGTAAGAGCAGCGGGCTTACCTTGAAAGTGTGGTAAATTAATATGAGCGATATAACGATGAGAATTGTGGAGAGAAATTTGAAAAAAAGGCATTTTTTCATATGGAAAATCACAACCATTTTTAGTCTTTATTGGTGGTTAATTGTTGTTAATTCTAGCGTAATTGTGTTAATAATGTGGCCAGTTTTCCGTATTTTCGTATTATTATACATTTTTTTGTTATTTTAATTCAGAAATTAGCTATTTTTATAATATGTATTATTTATAAACAAACATCACTTTTTTGACACTTATGACAGTTCTTCTTTTTCCTAGTTGTTAAATGGCAATGCGATACATACAAGGCCAGCGGTATGACGTTAGGTACCATAATCAATCAACTGTCAATAGTGTCAATGTCAATTCGTGTCTTGTTTTTGTTGAATGTATGCAAATTGTTCATTGTTTTGTTAAGTTGAAATACCATTATTTGTTGTTAAACGAGAGGGATCTGGTAGGAGCGGCGAGATATCCGGCGATTTATCCAAAATGGGGGACGGCAACGACGGCGAAAAACAACCGCTATTATCCACCGAAATCTCGAACTACAATGGTGATGTTTCTGGTAAGTGGTCTCGACGGTGTAGCATCGAAAAAATACAGCAAAACCACCAGCGAATTATCGCTATTAAAACAACCAGACGCAACGCGTTTGTTTTTAGTATACAAAAAACAATCGTTGTTTTCAACCCGAAAGTTCAATTCACTCTTATCAATTCTACGAATATTATCGAAATTGTTTTCACAATTATCACTCAGCGATTAAACATTGTGATTAATCGTCGAGGCATTTCCATTTACATACACAATTAATTTCCTACTATTCCCAATGAACTAACAACTCAATTTATCTCTCGTACGAACCCAACACAATACGAAACCTACTTATAAACTTCCAGAACCATCACTTACTCAACAATGCACTTACTTCGAACGTTCCGTGTACCTAAAACGAACCCCTTCGATACCGATACTAATCCCCCAACGCACTTTTACTTTAAGGTCAACAAGCCACCGTATCCCCCATCGGCCCTGACGAGCTGCCGCCGCCGTTCTTCCAGCAATCGGAGGGCGGCGGCGTCCCGATGGTCACCTGCCGAGTGTGCCAGGCCATGATCGACATATCCGGCAAACGGGACCAGCACGTGGTCAAGTGCACCCAATGCAACGAAGCTACGGTACCCATATCTCATCTATACAGATTAATATGCTCTAAATCGATTCGTTGTAGCCTATTCGAAACGCCCCGCCGGGCAAGAAGTACGTACGATGTCCCTGCAACTGTCTGTTGATATGCAAAAGTTCATCGCAGAGGATCGCTTGCCCGAGGCCGAATTGCAAGCGCATCATCAACTTAGCGCCGAGCCCGGTCACCCCGCCGGTGCCCACCATGCCCGGCATGTGCCGGGTCACCTGCGGCCACTGCCACGACACCTTCTTGGTACTCTATCGAAACCCCCACGATCACTCGCAACACCACTAATTTATATCTTTTGCAGTTCAATACGTTGAACAACGCTTTGGCGAGGTGTCCCCATTGCAGGAAGATATCGTCGGTGGGGCCCGATTACGCCCGCGGCAGGGCCAACATCTTCCTGATCCTGTCCGCTGTGTTTCTGATCGTAGCCGTTGGGGTTACGGCCGGTACTTTCGCCTACGCCCGGCAGCATAACGGGACTTATGTGGCGTACGTGGGGGCCTTCCTGCTGGCCTTGATCATGTTCGTGCGCAGCATGTACTACTTCTTTATGAAGGTGAGTATCATCGAGGGGCCGATGTAATTCGAGGTGGTGATGATGAGGACTGTTCTGTCTTGCTAATTATAACGATTTTTTTTTAAACCTGCGATTGACGTTACGAGTATTTTATTTGGGGCTGTATGTTGTCATCTGAGCGTGTGCTCGCAACGAGTAGTGATCGGTGCCATTGGTTGTTGTTTTTAGAAAGACGGAAACGTTTATTTATAGTGATTGTAAAAGTAGCTGTTGGTTTTTCGTTTGGCCTTTTACCGAGCGGAAATTCGGGTTGATAGAAAGGAAATGTTCCTGGTAATGTCGTGAGAGAGTTTGAGCGAAAAGGGATGGCTATTTTTATGAGAAATTGTGATGATATGCATATATAAATATATATAGATAGATATAATTGATTATATACATAAATATAACCGATTGTAATTTAGATGTAGATTTCCTTTTTTTTGTTTATCTCAAAACGGTCGTTTTACCAACAATCTCTATGGTTGGATTATTATTATTATTATTATTATTTAATTAGTAGAATTAAAGCTGTGAATAACAAAAGACGATACATCCATAAAATGTTCATCGATCATCGATGAGTCCAATCGTGATGATTTTTATTTTCAACTGTAAATAGCATTGATCAAAATTGAACTCATCGACAAGACTTTGAACATGTATAAGTTTTACATAAACGTATACAGGGTGTTTTTTAATAACATGCTAATACTTAAGGGGGTGATTCTTGGACCCATTTTAAGAAAAAAACTTCATATAAACCTATGTCCTAAACTTCTTAACTTTTGAGATACGGGGTGTTAAAGTTTTGAGAAAAAAAAACAATTTTTTACTGTCATTTTCATAGCACTTTCGGCGGACATTTCCAACACCTGATTTAAATTATTTCTTTATTTTACTTTAATTTCATAATTTCAACGTTTAAAAGTTATCCGCTTAAATAAATTATTGTTCAGAGTTAGATAAATCGTTTTCGGTCGTCATTCGTCCAGGTCCAGGGAGATGCAAATGAATGAATTTAATTTTTTTTTAGCGAAACGGCGAGTTGTACGAAAAAAAGTCAAGAAATCGAATTTGTTCCAAATTGAACGAGAATTCGAAAAATAATTTTGATTTTAAGAGATAGCAGTGGCGTATCACTTTTTTATTCAAAAATATCTAGTCCGAGTCCAGTAGGGACGCCACTGTTGGAAATAAAAAAAAGATTTTTGGGTCAAAAAATGCTCTTTAATGCATAAACGTCGTACACCAAATTTCATAAAAATATTTAAAGTGGTATGAAAATGACAGTAAAAAATTGTTTTTTTTTTCTTAAAACTTTAATACCCCGTATCTCAAAAGTTAAGAAGTTTAGGACATAGGTTTATAAGAAGTTTTTTTCTTAAAATGGGTCCAAGAATCACCCCCTTAAGTATTAGCATGTTATTAAATAACACCCTATACAGGGTGGTCCAGTTTATAATGGCATAACTTTAGGAAATGATGGATAACGTTAAAATAATGATAATTTCTCAATACTATTATAGTCGGGAAAGCTTTGTTTTCGAGATACAAGGTGTTGAAATTAAAAAAAAAATATGTATTATTTTGAATATTGTCAAAACGGCTGCTTGGAAAAAATTTAAATTTGGTACACAGGATAAACTAAGGATCCTTTATGATTTAGGGAATATGGTGATAAATTACAAAAACCAGTGGCGGAGATATGGGTATGCCATTGCCCTTTTTTAAAAAAATCCTTTATGCCACTGACTTTTTTGCAAATCACAGTAATGTTATTCGATGCTTTTTAGAACAAAAAAGTGTTCTTGCGTTTTTTTGAACGACGCACCGTTTTGGAGATATTTGCAATTTTCTCCGGTTATGTAGGACTACTATCATCGCAAATATTCTGGAAGTAGGCTATGATTTATTTTCATGAAGGATCCTTAGCTTATCCTGTGTGCCAAAATTAAAATTTCTCCAAGCAGCCGTTTTGGCCATATCCAAAATAATACATATATTTTTTTTAATTTCAACACCCTGTATCTCCAAAACAAAGCTTTCCCGTCTATAATAGTATTGAGAAATTATCATTATTTTAACGTTATCCATCATTTCCTAAAGTTATGCCATTATAAACTGGACCACCCTGTATAAGAATCAAATGTATTTTTCTCTTGATCATAAATGTTACTACTAAAACCGATCAAAATTTTCATAGACAGTTTATTCCTGTAATTCGTTAGTTTAAAAACAACAAAAAAAATTGTATATACATTAAGGGTGATACTGTTAATTATAACTATTCTACGTACGCAAGTACTCGCCTCCGCATCGACACGAATACTTGCGCTTTACGCGGAATTAATCGATAAATAAACGTTTTTTTATATCAACCAGAACTTCACTCCATCTCGTTCAAGCTCAACACCAACTCGATAGCCGCGTTCACGTTCCCATTAACAGCCCTCAAAGCTCTAACGTTCGCCGTATCGTCCACCAACCCCATCTCGTGCATCTGCTTCAGCTGCCCCCGCCACTGCTCCGCGTTGTCGTCCCCCCGCGGCGGCGCCGCCCCCGCTCTACCCCCCTCGATGGCCTGCTGTATGGCGTTCGAAAACATTTCGCTCGTTATAACATTGGAATTCGAACTGGGCACTCCGGCGCTGTTCGTATTGAACTGCGTGTTGGTGGCGTTGGCTATGGCCGAGGCCAGTTGGGCCGCTGTGATGGCGTTGAACGAAGCGTTCCGCGTGAGAGAAGAGTTCTGCGTGGCGCTGAAGGAGTTATCGGACGAGTCCATTTCCTCTTCGTCGTCTACAACATAACAATTTAGTATCTAATGCTGTTGTTTGTTAGCTAATTAACTACCTGATAGAGCGTCTAGGGAGTAGGAGTAGCCGGTGCTGGTGCCCGGCACGTTGGGGTTCAAATTGGCTTGCTCTTCGTGTACGTGTTTCAGTATACAACTGCCGGCCGTAAGGAGTACCGGGTGGGTTTCGATCATCTTGGCGGCCTCGTCGGCGTTGGCTAGGTGGAAAATCAGCTCGGGATCTTGCAGTATGCCCAGCACCGATGGGTCCGCGTAGAGCTCGGGGCAAGCGGTTAGTAGGCTATCGAGCACTTCGGGTCGGGCTAGTCGTTGTAGAGCGTTTCTGTAGTTCGGGTGCAGGACTAACGCCATGAATCCGTTGATGAGCTCGGAGGCTGTGACTTTCGAGTCGGGTTTATCGGAGATTTTGGTTTCCGGTTTTTGGATTACGTGGATCGTTACGCCATCGGATATTCCGTAGGATGATAGCGCGTTGTCGTCTTCGAGTATTAGGCCGCAAAAGGAGAGTTCTGCGAATATAATTAGAGTTATACGAAGGTTGAGAATAGATTCTTTGTTCTCGTTAGGTTTGTACCTGTATTGTCGCCCTCTATGTTTTTGGATAAGGCTTGTGAGGCTTGGTTTTTTAGAGCCTTTACTGGGGCTTCTAGGTCTATGTTTGATAGTTTGACGCGTTGAGTGGCCGAGGAAATGTTCCAAACAGCCAGGATTAAGTTAGATGAACCCTTCGATGTCACCTCCATGATTTCGCTAAAATTGTTTATAACATTATCAGAGGCGGTGGAAATTAACTGCCATTTCGACTAGTGTTTTATTGTACTTACCTATAATCAATTAATATTGGTATAATAATGCGTCTTTTAAGTAAATGATGTTTCAAAATAAAAAATATGTCTAAATGGATCTGTCACAATTTGTGGCCTTCAACTGCTAATGACATGAGGTAAACGGTTAAATAAAACGAAACTATTTAGATTGAATTAATTACGGTGTAATTGTAGAGTTAATTCAGATTAATTACCCCGTTTAAGTATGGATCGAAGTCGGCTTGGATCCCAAATCGGACTTTCCTGTAAACATGGATCGAGTTGAAACCGGGTTGATTCGACTCGACTGTCTCGAGTCGAAATGATGTCTCATAAACGCGGATTGAGTAGTTAAGTTGACAACTGACAGATGAGATTTGCGGCTTGCGGCATTTTGTTTGATTAATTTTTAGATTATTTCGTGTTTACGTTTAGTTATTTTGTGTTATTTGTTGTTGCAATGGCAAAAAGGAATGAGTGGGATTACGATGAAACAAATTTATTATTAGTTGTCAGCTGTCACTTCAACTCTATCGTTCAATCCTGTGTACTAGTGTGTAAGGAAAAACACGAGTCGAAACTCAAGTCAATCCGATTACTGGATCTATAGCTCTGTTTACATGAGGGATCCAAGCCGACTTCAAGTCGGCTTGAAGCCAAGGTCGACTCTCTGTATAAACACGGATCGAGTTATGACGAAGAAAAAAGATACCAGATCGAGTTGACTCGACGAAGAAAAAGATATCTGGAGTCAATCTCGAGTCGATTCCTGATATCTTCATGTAAACGGGGTATTGTTTAATGGGGTTAATTTAGATTAATATGAGAATAAACTTCTTTGAAATAGTTTGTTCTTACTAACAAATTAATCAAAGTAAGTTAAAATTTAATAAAATGCAGCAACTTCATTACGTTGTCATCTGTCAACCACTGACAGGCGCGTTCGTTTGTCCGCATCACAAAAATAAATATTCGGTAATTGTAGATTAGTCGAAGCCAAACTAGAAAGTAAGTAAATGCAAGTACTGTTATAAATAGAGCATTAAACACCGAAAACGGCTCCGTTTCGATCGCGCCAGCAGCGACAATGCGATCGAAAGCCAACGGCCCCGCCGCGTCCCGTTCACGACAATGATCGACGACAAAAATGGACCCGGACGTAGCGGAGAGCGCGGCATTCGACACCGACGGCGAAGAGTCCTGTTCTAAACGCTTCAGACTGCCCAGGAAATCCACCATACAATCCACCAGAAAAATATGCGCCAAAGAAGAACGAACCGCCATTGTGAAAAAGGTACCCCCAACCAGCCTACTAGATCTAGATCACCCGCAATTAAATCTCCATATTCGTAGATAACTTCATTGCTGCAAAAATCGGAGCCCAGTCGCACCGAAGAGGACAAACGCCACCTCGAAGAGCATAAAGATGTAGCCGAAGATATCCTCGAACGGTGGAGGAAACGGGAAGAGGCCAAACGCCGGCTGGAGGAACATGAAGATAGCAACGAAGTGCTAGACAGCAAATGCCACGTACTGGCCCAAGCCATAGCCCAATCGCAGTATCTGGTGGTCTACACCGGCGCTGGCATCAGCACCGCAGCCAAGATTCCGGACTATCGAGGCACCAACGGCATTTGGACTCGGTTACAACAAGGCAAAGATATCGGGTATGTTTATACCTTAATCGACTTATATAATGAGAAATAATTGGTTTTTTTTGTAGCAATTACGATCTATCGTTGGCCGAGCCTACTTACACACACATGGCTCTAGCCGAGTTGTACAGGAAAAACATCCTCAAATACGTAGTGTCTCAGAATTGCGACGGGCTACACTTGCGCTCAGGGCTACCTAGATCAGCATTATCGGAGCTGCACGGGAACATGTACATCGAAGTGTGCAAACAGTGCAAGCCCCATCGGGAATACTGGAGGTACTTATACACATTCATCTAGAGCTCCAGTATTAATCGATACATTCGTAGGTACTTCGATGTGACCGAAAACACTGCCCGGTACTCGCACAAAACCTACAGGAGGTGCTACGCTTGCAACGGACCCCTCACCGATACGATCGTACACTTCGGCGAAAGGGGCAACTTGCAGTGGCCCCTCAACTGGGCCGGGGCCTGCAAGAACGCTGACAAAGCCACTACTGTAATCTGCCTCGGATCGAGCCTCAAAGTGCTGAAGAAGTACCCGTGGCTGTGGCAGATGGAGAAGCCGATGAAGAAGCGCGCCAACCTGTACATAGTGAACCTACAATGGACGCCCAAAGACGAGTTTGCCAACGTCAAAATCAACGGCAAATGCGATACGGTGATGAGGAAGATCATGAGCTTGCTGGGCATCGAGGTGCCCGCGTACGAGCGCGGCCGAGACCCCATCTACCACCACGCCACCGACATGCACGAGCTGGAATTGCACACCACCACGCAGCCCTTTCTGCAGAACCTGGCGCCGGTGCAGAGCGACGTAAAAGACCGCCTGGATCTCGCCGCCGACGTCGGCGCGCCCGCCGCCCGCGACAAGTACCTCAAGGTGGATTTCTTCAACAATTTCTTCCTCTATCCGTACCAAACCAGCTTCATGTACTCGGGTTTGCACAGTATTATCGATCCCAAAGAGGATTTGTACGGGGTGCTGGAAGCCAAGCCGGCCGGCGGGAGCCGGCCGGATTGTTCGTACTGCTTCGCATCGATGGGGGGCTCTTTGACGTGTTTGTTTTACCCGAAGAGTGCGCCGGTGTTTGTGAACCAAATCGATCGGTACAGCAAAGTGGAGAGGAAGCACAAAGCGAACGTGTGCCTGTGCTGCGATTATTCCACGGACGAAGAGGAATCGGATAACAATTCGAATTCGAACGGGAATAAAGGGAAGACGCAGGCGGGGTGGTTCGGGAAGGGCTACCGGAAGGGCAGGAGGGCGAAACGGAGGAGCATCTGATGATGTTTTCGGGCCGGTCGAAGCGTCAGTATTTCGGTTTTTTTTTATACACACGCGTATTTATTGTAACTTTTCTCTTTTGTATTAAAATCGTCTCGTATTACATGTCCTCTTGGCTCCATTGCAGGGCTTCCTCTTGCGACGCCTTCTTCGCGTTGATCGATTGTATCCATTTCTTCTCGTAGCCGTTTGATCTGTCCACGCCGTCCCATCTGTGACCCGGCGCTATGCCGAATCTATTGGGCATATAATCCCCGTTGTAAGTCGGTTTTTCTACAACAAATTAATTAGTAATATACACGTGTAACACACACACACACACGAAACATACCAGGCACACCCCGTTGTACGTCCAATTTCTTCTTTTTCTTTCTGATATACGCCAGCATAGGATCCCCGTCTCTCTCTTGCTCCTTCAAGTACTTCTCCAGATCTTCATCATCGGCGTACCTCGCCAGAGGTTTCTGCATTTCCTTCAATTGATCCGATTTCCTCGATTCCTCATCTTCGACTTGCTTGAGCCCTTTGCCCCACCTCATGTACTGCTGCTTGATTTCTTGTTCACGTTTTAGCTTTTCTGGATCGATTGGTGTGTCGACTTTGGCTCGCTTTCTGGATACGGTGGCCGCGTTGACGCCCGATTGTTCGGGGCCCATGCTATCGAGCAGCTCCTCCTCGGCCTTCTGCTTCTTGATGAGCTCCTCGGCGAAGCTCTGGGCGGCTTGGAGGCCGGATTTCTTTTCTACCACTATCGTAGTGGGTTCTTCCCATCTGGATTTTTTGCCCCGGCTGCCGGAGGGTTCCGAAGGTGTAGCCAGCGGCCTCGGTTCGTCTGGTTTTCTAGCCAGTTTGGGAGGTAACTTTGCTTGCGAATCATCTTCGTATGGTTTACGCTTTGTGGAATGCTCTTTGCTTCTTCTAGGGGGAGATTGATCTCTATTCGTGCTTCTCCTAGGGGGAGATTGATCTCTATTCGTGCTCCTCCTAGGGGGAGATTGATCTCTATTTGTGCTCCTCGTCCTAGGGGGAGATTGATCTCTATTCGAGCCTCTCCTAGGGGGAGATTGATCTCTGTTCAAGCTTCTCCTAGGGGGAGATTGATCTCGATTCATGCTTCTCCTAGGGGGCGAATAGTCCTCTTGCTTAATCTTCATATAACCTTCTTTTTGTTTCTTCCTAGGAGGCGAACAATCATCATTTCTCGAAGAATGTTCTTCTGGCCTTTTTCTAGGAGGCGAATAGTCATCACTTCTCGAAGAATGTTCTTCTGGCCTTTTTCTAGGCGGCGAATAGTCATCACTTCTCGAAGAATGTTCTTCTGGCCTTCTTCTAGGAGGCGAATAGTCATCACTTCTCGTAGAGTGTTCTTCTGGCCTTCTTCTAGGTGGCGTATAGTCAGTAGATTGGCCTTCCTGTCTTCTAGGGGGCGAGTAATCGATTTCTTGCTTGATCTCGGGAGAGATTGGGTCTTCTTGTTTTATGTGTTTGCGGGAGGCTGTGGGGTCCTTGCGTATGTTTAATTTAATGCCGGTGGGTTTTGGGGGTGGTTTCGGTTCGTCTCCGATGGGTTGCCAAAGGGGGTTGTTGGTCTTTTCGTCGATACGAAGGGACGGGGGCCGCTCGTCGATGACCGCCACGATCTGGGGGGCGTCTTCGTTGTTGGCGTCGAGGTCGTCGCGGATTTGCTGGGTCAAGGAGGCGTCGGCGTCGTCGTCGATGATTTTTAATCTAGAAAGTGCATTTTGTTGTGTTGTTTTTGTTGAAATATTTATGGGTTGTACTCACCCTTTGGATACGATGCTGTTGTGTTTTTTCTTCTTCTTTTTGCCGTCCGAGGACTTGCCGAGTTTTAGGTACTTCTTGAGGTATTCTTTTTGGTTGATTGCGCTCATTTTCGCTCTATTTACGAACAAACGTTTGCTTACAAAACAATAAACGTAACATAACCTATTTCTAACGAAACGTCAAACGCTGACAAGTGACAACTGAAGTTGACTTTTACTTAGATTGAAAGTCGTTACCGGCACTTTTTTATTGTTTTACATGGCTGTTTTACCTCCAGAATCACATTTGGGAGCCTTTATGCCAAGTTTAGGTACGTATAAAACGTATTTTTTACTTCAAAATACATTTTTTTAGCATTCACTTCATAAGTCAGATACCGAATCAGATAGAAGATACCTGATCTAGTTGATTCGACGAAGAAAAGATATCTAGTCAATCCCGATCCGATCACTGGATCCCGCATGTAAACGGGGTCAGGGATCCAGTGATCGAGATATCCCTTTTCTTCGTCGAATCAACTAGATCAGGTATCTTCTTTCTTCGTCGAGTAAACTCTATTCCAATTAAAATGACAAATTTAAAACGAGGTTACGATCCCAACGTTGTCGGTTTGCAATTGAAATCCTGTCTATTACTGATTTTCTGGTTATATGGTTATTTGAAGGTTATGTTTACTTTCAATGTTTATAAATGAAAAAAGTTGTAAATAGAGGAATTTAAATAATAAAAAGAGGCCAAAATCGCCTTTTTTAAAAATCACAAAATTAGCAAATTGTAGAGAGATTTTGTGACTGAAATTTGCAAATGCATATGGCAACAGCGTATCTTCAAAACCTAAGATTTCAACCGCGCGCCGAAAAATTCCCCTAGTCGAATGGGAGAATTAACATTGACACTAGGGAAATTTTGATCTGCGTGGAAAAGACAGGAATATCACCAAATTCTCATTTTAGTTGGAATAGAGTTTAGTCAACTGGATCCGTGTTTATTGTTTACAGAGAGTCGATCTGGGATCCAAGCCGGCTTCGATTTCGCATGTAAACGGGGTAAGACTTGTCAGTCACCGTACACCCTCAAAAATCGAGGCCACAATCAACCTAACCTCACAAAATGTTTGTTTAGCATCAAAAATTATGAAGATTTTACAACTAACTTTAGCCATCATAAAACCGCACGTAATCAAAAACCCTTTTCACCTGCACCGAATTCGCACGGCCATCTTGTCGAACGGCTTCAAAATCGTCAAATGTCAGCGAAAAACAATCTCGTCGAGTGAATCCCAGGCGTTCTACGAAGACCACAAACTGAAATTCTTCTACAACAGATTGACGACGTTCATGACGAGCGGCCCCAGTGATATCCTTATACTAGCCAAGGCTAACGCGATTAGCGATTGGAGGCTGCTGATGGGCCCTACGAAGGTCTTTCGAGCCCAGTTCGAATCGCCCGAGAGCCTTCGGGGATTGTACGGGTTGTCTGATACTAGGAACGCGGCGCACGGATCGGATTCTGAGGCGTCTGTGCGGAGGGAAATAGGGGTGTTTTTTCCTGATTTTGATGTGGATCAGTGGTATCGGTTAGATGAACCGGTGTATCGATCGGATGAGGTCCGGTTCGATGAGGACAGGTTTTTGCATATACCGACTAGTGTTAGGTGTAAATGAGTTGGAATGAATGTAAATAAATTAGTGTAGTGAGTAGTGAATTAATTGCTTGTCTTATTACAAAATTATTTGAGTGGCTGTTTGACATACTAGTATAATATCTGTCATCTGTCAAATTTCAACATAACCTCTTAATTTTATTTGAGAAGGATTTTTTTTTTTTAAATTCTAACAAAATATTCAAATGGAATTAAAAGATAGAGAAACGTATTTTACATTAGAATCGTGCAGAGTGTGCTTGAAAAATAAAGCTGAAATTAATTTATACAAAATCCATTCGCCTACTTCGTTAAAATTTGCCGCAATTTTAACATCTTGTACAAATATACAAGTAAGTATTGACAAAATTAATTACACACTAAAAACGACTATTTTTTAATATATAGGTTCATAAAGATGATGAATTACCTTCAAAAATCTGCTCGAAATGCTCAAAACTACTAGTAAGTTACCACAGATTCAAAATCCAAGCCATCGAAAACGATTTCAAGCTCAAAAAATCATTAGAAGAACAGACAAAAAACCACCAAGCACAAACAGCCATTTTCACAATACAATCCATACAAAACGTAAACATACTCGATGAGAACTTCCAACCGATTTCGCCGAACACCTCACCGATCGAAGGCCAAACATTCCAGCTACTCTCCACCGTAATCCTAAACAACGAGCCTCTAACTAACAAACCTATTAGTAACAGTCCCGATGAGACTTTTACGACTGATGATTTGTATTTCGTAACCGATTCAGACTCCGATAACTCCGAAAGCAACGAAACCTACACTAACAACAAGACCTTTTCGTGTAGCATATGCGATAAAAGATTCACCCGAACAGATCAAGTGCTAATACACGAACGAACACACACAGGTATACTCTTGTACTGTTATTCAGCAAATATTGATGCGATTTTTTGTAGGAGAACGACCGCATAAATGCTTGATATGCAAAAAAACCTTCATACAATATTCTACGTTGAAATCCCATCTACGAACGCACACTTCGGATAAACCCTACGTTTGCTCCACCTGCGGGAAATCCTTCAAGCAATCGAGCACTCTAACAAACCACTCTCGAGTACATACAGGGGACACCCCGTATACTTGCAAAGTGTGCGGTAAAGCTTTCAAAACATCCAGTAACCTCAGCACGCACAATAAATTCCACTCGAAGCTACGCAGCTACTGTTGCCAGTTGTGCGATCGAAGCTTCGTCACCAGCTCGCATCTTCGGGTTCACCAGAAATCGCATACGGGCGATCGACCGTACGGTTGCGTAGTGTGTAAAAAGGCTTTTGCTAGAAAGGAGTATTTGAAGTGCCATTTGGTTGTGCATAGTGGTAAGAGGCCATACGAGTGTAGTTCGTGTGACAGGAGGTATACGCAAAGTGGCCATTTGCTGAGGCATCGGAGGGCTGCGCATGGTTTGGGGGAAGTGGAGATGGTAAGTTAGCGAGTTTAGAGGTAGATTTGTAGTCGTTTGGTAAATAATTTTGAGGTAAATTCGCTGCATAACTGTGTAGAAAAAGTGCTGGTATACGTAGCTAACTTCACTTAGTTGTCATTATACCCAAAGTGGCCATTTGCTGGGGCATCGGAGGGCTGTACATGCTTTGGGGGGAAATAGATGTGCTTTAGTGAGTTTTGAGGTAGATTTGTAGTTGTTTGGTAAATTTGCTGCATAACTGTGTAGAAAAAGTGCTGATATCCGTAGCTAACTTCACTTAGTTGTCATTAGTCAACTGTCAATGTCAAATTAGCTGAAAATGATAAATATTCGACAATTTATGCACGTAAATAGTTCAAAACAACTAAAATGCACAACAAATAATAGTAATAATTGTTAATTTCCAGATTAATTCGTCGAATTAACCGAAAAAACAATGCGGCTTATTAAAAAAACGAAACCATGACGACCAGAAACCCGACTACTTTGATGTCGATTCCGAACGAAGAATCCTTCGATTTCCTCTTCAAAATCGTCCTAGTAGGCGAATGCGGCACAGGCAAAACCTGCGTAGTTCAAAGATTCAAAAACGGACTGTTCATCGAACGCCACGGTAACACCATCGGCGTAGATTTCTCCATGAAAACCCTCATCGTAGACGGCAAAAAAGTCAAGGTAAGCTGCGCCTTCACCTTAATACTACACCAGCTAACCGACTCGACTTTTCAGCTACAAATTTGGGACACGGCGGGCCAAGAGCGTTTCCGGACGATCACTCAGAGTTACTATCGATCGGCCAACGGTGTCTTGATCGTGTACGATATCACAAAACGTTCGAGTTTCCTATCGGTGGGGAAATGGGTGGAGGAAGTGAAGAGGTATTCGGGGAATTCGGTGGCCTTGGCTGTAGTGGGCAACAAGGCAGATTTGGAGGGTTTGAGGGAAGTGGAGTTCGATGAGGCCGAAGCTTTGTGCCAGTATATGCCCGATGTGTTGTTTGTGCTCGAAGCGAGTGCTAAATCGAATTCGAATATCGATGAAGCTTTCGTGTATTTGGCGACTGAATTGAAGGTAAATAATTTGTAATATAAAAATGTATGTACAGTGTGTCCCATTTTGGTCGCAACTCGGGGGTATCTCCTGTACTACTTTTTCGTCAAACTTACAATGGCACAAACAGATTTTTTAAATTTCTTTTCATTTTTGAGTTACAGGGTGATAATGAAAATTTTGAGTTATTCAGCCACCCCCGTATCTCGTTTGGTATTGAAGATATTTTAAATGTGTAAACTGATTATTATAGATAATTTTACGTTGAATTCAGTGACGTTCTTAGTTTTTTTATGGGGGTTACCATTTCTGAAATATGACACCAACTTGTAATTTTTTTAATGGGACACCCTGTATTTTTATTGGCCATTAAATTTGTAAATTTTTTCTCTTTTTAATGATATGGCGCATTCTATATTTTGAGTTTTCTTAAAACGCTCAAAAAAAGAAAAACTATTTTATTCTAAAAATGTTTAGGGGGCTATGCGGAAAAACAAAAAAAAATCGTAAAAATGTTTTATTTAATATTCTCAACAACTATTTTTGTTCTAAAAGTATTTTATTTTGGTTTTTCTGCATAGCCTCCTAACCATTTTTCGAATAAAATAGTTTTTCTCTTTTTTGGTCGTTTTAAGAAAATTCAAAATATAGAATGCGCCATATCATTAAAAAGAGAAAAAAATTACAAATTTAATAGGCAATAAAAATACAGGGTGTCCCATTAAAAAAATTACAAGTTGGTGTCATATTTCAGAAATGGTATCCCCCATAAAAAAACTTAGAACGTCACTGAATTCAACGTAAAATTATCTATAATAATCAGTTTACACATTTAAAATATCTTCAATAGCAAACGAGATACGGGGGTGGCTGAATAAGTCAGAATTTTCATTATCACCCTGTAACTCAAAAATGAAGAGATTTAAAAAATCTGTTTATGCCATTGTAAGTTCGACAAAAAAGTAGTACAGGAGATACCCCCCAATCGCGACCAAAATGGGACAAAGTGTACAGGGTGGGATATTAGTATAGAAAAGTCTCAATATAGAGGGTGGTGTGTTAGTAAGGAAAAGGGCCATATGTCTGTTGCTGTAGATGATATCGTATAGATAATGTGCCACCCTGTATATGTAAAATGTATGTAAATAATGTATATAAAATAATAATTGTGTATTTTATGTTTGCAGAGAAGACATGACAATGGGACGTTGATTCAAGATGAAGAGGAAGAAACGATAAGATTAGGGGAAAGTAAAACAATGTCGAAATGTAGCGCTTGTATGAAGAATTCTTTTTGAATTTGTTCGGGTTTTATGTTAAAAAAAATAATGTGAATTGAAAAGGTAAAGAAAATGGTGTAGAAGGGATAGAAGAGTGAGAAAAACAGTTTATAAATTTGTTGTTTTTCTTTCTAATTGATTTGGACTATAAAATGAAGCTCTCTATGTATAGATTTGATTTTTTTTAGGGAATATTTCATGTATTATTTCCTTGAAGATTGGTAATTATTTAATTTTTGATTTATATAATTTAATGTTTGTAATTGTCTTACTTATTGTATAGGTATTCTGTTTGTTTTTATGAAAATTATTTACTTACTCTTTATTTTTCGAATTTGTTCGAATATTTTATTTGAATTACTAAATCTCAATACTACTTGTAGTATTTAAATAATCAAAAAAATACTTAAAATGTGCCTTATATTACACTATTTTTTCATACGTTTTATCGTATGCAATACTTCAGGCAAGTGCAAATTTGTATGCAATATATGGTCTATGGGTGCAACAAAGACAGCTGTCACTAAGAGTCATATGAAGGAAAAGGAAAGACTTAAAATTTATTTCGAGTTTCCCCTTAAATCTCGGAAATTAGGGGTTTTTTCGAAAAATTGTATTCTTCAAAACTTGTAGAGAATTGATTTTTTAATAAAATGGTGTAATTTTGGTTTTTCTATTTCAATTAGTTTTCGAGATAATTAATGTTTTTTTATAGAATAGCGAGATTGCAACTTTCTCACTCTGACCCACTGTTGTTTTAATATCATCTTTGTTCCACTCATTGAATTGACCATATTACAAACAAATTTGAACTTTCCTGTATAATCGTTAAATTTATTAATTTTTAAAAAATTTTTTGGGCGTTTTTTATATTTAATTTAAGGCCTTTTGTACTAATATTTAATACTCAGGAGTGATATTGTTAGTTTTAACTCAAATAATTCTAAATTAATTACTCGTTATAATAATTTGTATAATCGAAAATAAAAAAAAACAATAAATTACACAACGAATATTCATTATTCAAACGATTAGATACAAATTTCAATTTCAATTCCTTCAAAATCACTCAATTTTTTATTTATATTCTACAATACACCGCATCCTTCGATCCTCGCTAATAAACATAGATAATTATTTCAAAAACATGTGTGTAGGTTATCGTAGACATATCAACATTAACATTAAATTGGACAATTTTCTCATTATGTACAAAATGTCCAGAAACTCGAAAATTGCTTCATTACGTTAAGCAACGCACCGTAAAGCATTTTTATTTATTCAGCTCATATATCCAATACATCTAGTAACATGGACTGTCTAACTAACTTGAGTAAGTGTCATTTTTTGACAGGTACATTTAAATAATGACGTTTCAAATGACAGGAGAATTATTTTTGATTGATAGTTTTTAATACATCTAGTAACATGGTGCTGTCATTTTTTGACAGGTAGATTTGTTTGACAGGTGGATTAATTTTGATTGATAGTTTTTAGTGACAGGTGATTTATGTATTTAATTTCGCACGAAATCGCTTAATAATAGACAAACAATCGGTGCAAGATTCGGATAAAGAAACAATAATTTATGTTTATTTTGTTAATTACGATCGTCCATGAGCGGTTCTATCTAATTGTTTAATAAAATAAAACGTGACGCGCTGGTTTGTTGTTAGCTGGTGTAGAATTTAATTTACTTAAACGCGAGAAAAATTGAAGAAATTTCCCATTCTGAGATGATTTTTCGACCCGAGAATACAGCTCAATCTAGTAAGCTGTATCTACAATTAGAATTTATCGGTATGTACGTACTGTTGTTAAAATCAAGTAGGCTTGTTGCTTTTTAATTGTTGTGAAAATCTAGTGTGTGTCAGTCAAAGATGAAATTGATATACGAGGAGCGTGCAGAAAGTTGTTGGTGTTTACGAAACGTTAATATAGAGAAGTGGAAAAAAATATAAATTGTTTAAATAATATTTGCCAAATAAAGCGATAAATCTGTCAAATGAATTTTGAAAATATTTACGTGTATATATTTTTTAGGTAATTTAATAATAAAAGATGGCCGCCAGGAATTACAAGTACAATAAAATTCCAAATTGTGAGTTACCCACCATTATCGTGGCATCTCCTTCTTGCGAAACGATAAAAGAGGAGGACGGCAATAAAATGATACGGGGTAATAAAAAAAAAATCCCTAAATAAAATTGAAATTTATTTAAGAAATTAAAAATGTTTTACGTGTAGGTAATGGTAAAGAAGAAGAAAGTGAAACAATTACCGATGAGGAAAAATCAGGGGAAGCTTTGAACCGGAGAAATAGCATTTCCTTGCCAAATTTAGACGATTTGACAACATTGACTAAGAAACTATCGGTGAGTAAATTAGTGAAATGTTCTAAATAATTATCAAATTTACTATTTCAGTAAAATATTACAAAAAAATCATCAAATTTGCATTATATTAACATTATAATTCTGCCAATTTGACGTCTAAATGACAGTTTTACTACAGCCTACTACTCCTACTAGAATAAAATTCAAGATTAGCTCATTTTTTTTTCATTATATTGACATGCTGATTCTGCCAATTTGGCATCTAAATGACAGTTTTACTACAGCCTATTATAAAATAAAAAAAATGCAAGATTAGCCTACTTGTTTCTTTAATACATTTGCATTATTTTGACATGATAATTCAGCCAATTTGACATCTAAATGACAGTTTTACTACAGCCTACTATAAAATAAAAAAAATTCAAGATTAGCCTACTTGTTTCTTTAATACATTTGCATTATTTTGACATGATAATTCAGCCAATTTGACATCTAAATGACAGTTTTACTACAGCCTACTATAAAATAAAAAAAATTCAAGATTAGCCTACTTGTTTCTTTAATACATTTGCATTATTTTGACATAATTCAGCCAATTTGACGTCTAAATGACAGTTTTACTACAGCCTACTATAAAATAAAAAAATTCAAGATTAGCCTACTTGTTTCTTTAGGTAATACATTTGCATTATTTTGACATGATAATTCAGCCAATTTGACGTCTAAATGACAGTTTTACTACAGCCTACTATAAAATAAAATAATTCAAGATTAGCCTACTTGTTTCTTTAATACATTTGCATTATTTTGACATGATAATTCAGCCAATTTGACATCTAAATGACAGTTTTACTACAGCCTACTATAAAATAAAAAAAATCAAGATTAGCCTACTTGTTCCTTTAATATATTTGCATTATTTTGACATGATAATTCAGCCAATTTGACATCTAAATGACAGTTTTACAACAGCCTACTATAAAATAAAAAAAATCCACATTAGCCTACTTGTTTCTTTAATACATTTGCATTATTTTTACATGATAATTCAGTCAATTTGACGTCTAAATGACAGTTTTACTGCAGCCTACTATAAAATAAAAAAAATCAAAATTAGCCTACTTGTTTCTTTAATACATTTGCATTATTTTGAGAGGATAATTCAGCCAATTTGACATCTAAATGACAGTTTTACTACAGCCTACTCTAATAACATTGATTGAAGATTAGCCTTTTCTAGGGCAATTTTTCTCAAAAAAATGTTCAAAATTGCATTATTTTGACTTTTTAATTCTGCAAATTTGACATCTAAATGACAGTTCTTCTACAGCCTATATTAAAATTCAAGATTAGCCTACTTGTTTCTTTATTAAATTTTCAATATTCTCGCATGTTAGTTTTACCAATTAGACATTTAACTGTCAATTTTACTAAAGCCTACTACAATAAAATTTATTTATAACAAAATTCAAGATTTAGCCAACTTGTTTTTTACGGTATATTTTCGTTTCCTAGGGCAACAACTACGATAAAATTTACGAAAACGACAACACCGACAACGAATTCAAGTAAGTTTATACATATTTTTATTAATTATTATATTAACAATTTTATGGTTTTTAAATGAGACCTTGCGGTTTCGCTCGGCGCGAATTCGTAATTAATCCTCATTCGATCCAATTAATTAATTAATTCCGCGGTTTTTGTACAGGTATCTAGATATTAGCAGTAGCAGTTTTACAATATTTACACTAATTACAACTCTATTAGCAAAACACATACGCCAACGCGGTAAAGTTATTAGCACAAAAAAATAATAAAATAAAAACTCGAGAGCGTCGAGATTAGATAAAGATTGTTAACTTATTAAAGGTACTCTCGAGATTAAATTAGTCTTAATTAAAATTTTCTATCGGCGAAAATCTCTGCTCAAGGTGTAATAAAATTAAAAAAAAAAACGTGTTCAATAAGAAATGTTAAAAAACGAATACGATAAAATCGATTATCTGCCAGAGGAGAAAGAACAGCAATTATTAGAGTGAGTTTTTGATTTAAAATAATAATAATCGTTTAATGTATTTTATGTAGGAAAGGAAAAAAATAATCGAGTTAACATTAATATACCTATTAAGTCTATTAAATTTAATTTAAAGTCTGCAATTTGTATTGTACACAGGCCCCCTCGGCGAGTTCTCTTCGAATATATTTTTATCAACTTAAATCGCTGCGAGGTATTAAGAGGATACGGAATTTTGTACCAACCAAATTTTAGTTTTATTTATTTTTTATATTAATTATATTTTTTCGTAACAGGTGACTTAGTTAAAGCGCATTCCCACCTCTAATATCGTTATGTCAAAGTCAAATTTTTTCTTACACCCGTCAATCAAATTACATCTGTCATAAACTGTCAATGTTAAATTCTTAGCAAAATGGCGTATTTATATTATTTATTATTTTATTTTTTTAACAGTGACTTAGTTACATTCCCACCTCTAAAACAGTTACGTCAACGTCAATGGAGAAGACCACGATGTGAGATATGTGGATTTCGGCAAAAGATACGATTAGAAATGATTTATTAGGGCTCAAAACCGTTTTCAGTTGCTCAAAATGTGTTATAATTAAAAAGATATAGCCCTTTGAAAATTAAAAATTTCGGGTTTTGACTCATACCTTATCAACCAATCATAAACCACTCACGTTTTGTTGTATAGTAAATAGTATGAATTTTCGAACGCAGTAACAAAGAATAGACAAACGAACAAAAATCAAACTGTCATTTGTCAGATTTTTCTGAAAAATGCACAAAACAAATTACACGAATTGCATTTTGGCACAAAACACTTTACTGATAATATTGACGTTGACAAGAATGTTGCCAAATAAATTTTTCAGGACCATTATTTGTGTTTTTAACACGAAAATCGGTTACAATTTATACAGATGAAGATGTTATTTCTATATTAATATATCGAATTATCCATTAGGTAATGGAAGAAATGGATAAATCAGAAAATGTTGATTGCAATAAATATACAAAAAACGCACATTTTACGGAGTAAAGAAGAGTAATAGGAAACGTGGCAACCTTGCTAAATGTGACTTCTCTTTGCAACTCTCGCTTTGATTGGAGCAGAGTGTATGACGATTGTGTGACGTTTTTCAAACTTTAAAAATTAATTGCGGCCTTATTTGGCCACAGAAAAAAATAAAAATTTCATTACGCGCCTTCTTAGAACACACGGTTTTGGAAAAAAAATTAAAAAAAAAGTCGTGGTCTTCTCCATCAACTTCTATTTACACCGAACTGTCAATGTTAAATTCTGCATAACCAAAATGGCGTATTTCTCGCCATTTTAAAATCCCAACTTAAATCTATTTATATTTACTTTATCTATTTACTTTACTAGGTATTTATTATTTTATTTTATAACAGTGACTTAGTTAAAGCACATTCCCACCTCTAATATTATCGTTATGTCAAAGTCAATTTTTTTTCTTACACCCGTCAATCAAATTTTTGTATTACATGTATTACATAAAATGGCGTACTTCCACCATTTCAAAATCCCCACTTAAATCTATTATTATTACTATTTATTATTTTATTTTATAACAGTGACTTAATTAAAGTACATCCCCACTTCTAATACAGTTACGTCAACGTCAATTAACTATTTAATTTACACCGAAATTTACGCCAAAATGGCGTACTTCCCGCCATTTTAAAGTCGCCCAATTCAATTCGATCCTCTTAATAAAGCGCGGCCAACTTTCTTTCGCAGCATCATAATTCTAATAATTGAATTTATTCACTCACTTACGCTTTACCGTCGTGAAACAATAGCCTCTGTCCCAGTAGGCCGCGAGCTATAACGCGATAATAATCAAGTATAGGTAATTAAAATAATTCGTTTTTAATATTTTTTTCGAAAAAAATAGGGGCTACTCGCGTAATGTGCGAAGGAAATCCGTGCTGAGCCCGAGAATGCTGAGACCGCCGGCGGACGAATTAGAGGCGGCCGCGAACTCCCCGGCCAACTCGATCACCTCCGTCAATTCCATAGCCAGCTTGCTCAGGGAAAAAATCCAGGTGAGGCGCCTACTAATCTCTAAAAACTTAACTAGTCTGTGTATAACATTTTAATTTTCCCCCAGAATTTACCTAAAACTTTGCGCAAGAAAAAATCCCCCGAATACAAAACCAAAATCTTCGTCGGCCTGCTCTTCGTCGCCATTGTGGTACTGATCGTCACCGCCTACTGTTTGTACCACCAGAAAGTGCTGGCCAAAGTCTATTTCGGCAACATGAAGTTGAACAAGGCCAAGAGGACCGTGAAGATATTCAACGAAAATGGCGGGGATATCGTTCAAATCCAATTGGGTACCACCATCGATTATGAAAACGTACTACCTTGCCTGTCGAAGGACCAAAGGAACGATGGAAGTTTGTGTTTAGAATGGATGAATAGGTAAGTCATGGAACATTAATTTTTTTGACGTATGTCAAAGTCAAATGTCTTGTGCTCACTAGATTATAGCTTATGAGGTTCTTATTAGGTCTTATGAGGTTCTGAAGAGATCTTAAGAGGTTCTTATGAGACTTAAGAGGTTCTTATTAGGACTTCTGAGGTTCTTAAGAGGTCTTATGAGGTTCTGAAGAGATCTTAAGACGTCTTATGAAACTCAAGAGGTTCTTATAAGTCTTAAGGTGTTCTTATTAGGTCTTATGAGGTTCTTATGTGATTCAAGAGGTTCTTATTAGGTCTTATTAAGTCTTATGAGGTTCTTTTGAGGTTCTTAAAAGGTCTTATGAGGTTCTTAAGAGATCTTAGGAGGTTCTTATGTGACTTAAGAGGTTCTTATTAGGTCTTATGAGGTTCTTAAGAGGTCTTATAAGGCTCAAGAGGTTCTTAAGAGGTCCTATGAGGTTCTTAAGTGACTCAAGAGGTTCTTATTAGGTCTTATGAGGTTCTTAAGAGGTCTTATAAGGCTCAAGAGGTTCTTAAGAGATCTTAGGAGGTTCTTATGTGACTTAAGAGGTTCTTATTAGGTCTTATTATGTCTTATGAGGTTTTTAAGAGGTCTTATGAGACTCAAGAGGTTCCTATGAGGTTCTTATTAGGTCTTATGAGGTTGTTATGATGGTCTTATGAGGCTTACTCTTAACTTATCACCTTTCTAAACTTTTTGACAACGTCAAATGTCAAATGTCATGTTCTTCGCTACATTTGCAGCTCATGAGGTTCTCATGAGGCTAATTTACTGTAATAATTGAAACAGGGCGAGGCTGTATTTAAATTTCGCCGATATGGGATCAGATGTGAAATGCTACAATTTGGAATGGTCGGCCTTGGCCGAGGATTTCTATCCCACGGATTGCTTCGATATGTCCAACGCGCATTGGTACGGGGGCGGACAAACGGCCGAAATGGCCTGGCCCTTGGAGAAGGGCGGCCACTTCTATCAGCCCTTTATCACCGGCAACGTGGAAACGCACGAATGGGGCAACGTGCTGAAGAGGTACTTCATCAATTCTAAAGGTATGTATACGTGGACATCCTGTATATATATTTTTTATAAACTGGGACAACCTGTATACAATAGTTTTAAATTATTTAAAACGATGGAATTTTGTAAATACCTCCGTTTATAGCTACAATAAACCATCACATAGTTGAGCGTGGCTCACCCTGTATAATACACCCTTAGCCAAAAGTATTGAACATCTTTATTTTGGGGAAATTAATTATAGTGCCATATTGTTTATTTGTACCAAAACAAATATTTCGCTTTAATTATCTTGGTTACCTTGCAATATTTATTGTGCGTTCAATACTTTTGACTACGGCTGTATATACAGGGTGACCCACGGTGGATGGTCTATTAGACGCTTTGAGAGAACGGATCGTTGTGAAAATTTGGTTATTTACATTATTGATCCTGCTCTATTGATTCAAAATATTTTCAAAGCTGCAGCGTTGCCGCTTCTACTAAAAAGTAGCATCAATTTTGATTTTTTAAATGCTACACCCTGTATATTTTTGGAATTTTAGATTCTACTCGATGAGCTGATTACAACGAGGGGTCACACTTGGTATATTGGTCTCGTAATAAAGGCTGTACAGCCACTCAAAAATCACAAAATTTTGAATTTAGGCGGCTCTGGAAGCCAAACAGTTGAAAATCGAGAAAAACGGCTTACTCATTCCTATCCTAACTTTTCAAGTACTATTTAGTGACATGATATAAAATGTATACAGGGTGATCAAAAATTTCGAAGTTTTTATCAAAAATCTTTTTGTACCATTGGATAGTACCTGAAAAGTTAGGATAGGAACGCGTAAGCCGTTTTTCTCGATTTTCAACTGTTTGGCTTCCAGAGCCGCCTAAATTCAAAATTTTGTAATTTTTGAGTGGCTGTATAGTCTTTATTATGAGACCAAGATATCAAGTGTGACCCCTCGTTGTAATCAGCTCATCGAGTAGAATCTAAAATTGCAAAAACATACAGGGTGACCCATTTAAAAAATCCAAATTGATGCTACTTTTTAGTAGAAGCGGCAACGCCGCAGCTTGGAAAATATTTCAAATCAATAGAGCAGGATTAATAACCTAAATAACCAAATTTTCACAACGATCCTACTCTCTCAAAACGTCTAATAGGCCGTCCCACCGTGGGCCACCCTGTATACACTGTATAAATCTCCATTTTTTTTTAGGTGCTGCAATAATAATCGACGACAAAACCCCTTTATACGTATCGATCAAAGACATCCCGAAGAAGGAATTCTGCGTAAGGGCCCAATACGACGATTTCGCCTACGCCAATCGATTCGCGCCTACCGCTCGTTTGAACTACTCGGTGTGCACCGGGTCTAACATGACCGATTTGCACGTGTTCCTCAGCGAGCACACCCTGTGGGACGGGCTCAATCGAAACGATGGGAATATAATTGATTATTTCCTCAAGGAACCCGTTTGGGAGATGCCTGAACATAAGGAATTTCTAACGCAAGGTATTTATTATAAGTATTTTTGTTTTCATACAGGGTGAGATTAATTAAATTAACTAGATTTAACTACGTTAACTCACCCTGTATACAGTAGAGTTATTCACGGGAGCTGTACATTAGAAGTATTTTGTGAATGGTTGTGTATATAATTATGAAATTTTGTATACAAGGGGTTTAGGATATATGGAATTAATCTAAAATATTTTTAAAAATGGTAGACTTCCGTTTATGCCGGAAGTTGAGTGTTACTTCGTTATTTTAAATGGGACAGCCTGTATATTTGTATATTTTTGGATTCTACTCGATGAGCTGATTACAACGAGGTGTCATACTTGGTATTTTGGTCTTGTAATAAAGTCTACACAGCCACTCGAAAATCACAGGAGTTTGAAGTATATGTAGCTGTATAGCCTTTATTTTGAGACCAAGATGTCAAGTGTGACCCCTTTTTGGAATCAGCTCATCGAGTAGAATTTAAAAATGGGACATACTTTATATTTTGGTCTTATAATAAAGAATATACAGCCACTAAATAGATACATTTATTCTCTTCAAACTTATGAGTGGCTGTACAGCCTTTATTATGAGACCGAGATACCAAGTGTGACCCCTTTTTAGAATCAACTCATCGAGTAGAATCTAAAAATGCAAAAATATACAGGGTGTTCCATTTAAAATAAGAAAGTTACAGTCTACTTCCGGTATAACCGGACGTAAGAAATAGTTGAAAATATTTTCATTGAATCAAGCGTATCGACAAATACTTGTATACAAATTTTTAAATTTTAATTACCACTACTTTTCCATATACTTCTAATGGGCTCTCTACGTGACACACCCTGTGTACACTGTGTCCCATTTTGGTCTACTTTTTTGTCAAACTTACAATGGCGCAAACAGATTTTTTAAATCTCTTTTCATTTTTGAGTTACAGGGTGATAATGAAAATTCTGAGTTATTCAGCCACCCCCGTATCTCGTTTGCTATTGAAGATATTTTAAATGTGTAAATTGATTATTATAGATAATTTTACGTAGAATTCAGTGACGTTCTTAGTTTTTTTATGGGGGTTACCATTTCTGAAATATGACACCAACTTGTAATTTTTTTAATGGGACACCCTGTATTTTTATTGCCTATTAAATTTGTAATTTTTTTCTCTTTTTAATGATATGGCGCATTCTATATTTTGAATTTCATTAGAACGCTCAAAAAAGAGAAGAACTATTTTATTCGAAAAATGGTTAGGGGGCTATGCAGAAAAACCAAAATAAAATACTTTTAGAACAAAAATAGTTGTTGAGAATATTAAATAAAACATTTCTACGATTTTTTTGTTTTTCCGCATAGCCCCCTAACCATTTTTATAAAAAAATAGTTTTTTTCTTTTTTGTGCGTTTTAAGAAAATTTAAAATATAGAATGTGCCATATCATTAAAAAGAGAAAAAAATTACAAATTTAATAGGCAATAAAAATACAGGGTGTCCCATTAAAAAAATTACAAGTTGGTGTCATATTTCAGAAATGGTAACCCCATAAAAAAAATTAAGAACGTCACTGAATTCAACGTTAAATTATCTATAATAATTAGTTTACACATTTAAAATATCTTCAATAGCAAACGAGATACGGGGGTGGCTGAATAACTCAGAATTTTCATTATCACCCTGTAACTCAAAAATGAAAAGAGATTAAAAAAATCTGTTTGTGCCATTGTAAGTTTAACAAAAAAGTAGTACAGGAGTTACCCCCCAATCGCGACCAAAATGAGACACACTGTACATTTATTCACGAAATACTTATAATAACGCATGACTACCTTAACTCACCCTGTATAAAGTTACAACCAAATTCTAACGCAAGTCTGCCCATTGACGAAAGAAACATTCACTCGCTCTCGCACTCACACCCACGTTATTTCACGCTCTTCCTCCCAACTCGCAAAAAATCCAAACTCGCGTTAGAATTTAATTGTACCTGTATACTATGGAGAAGACCACGACTTTTTTTAAAATTTTTTTTCAAAACCGTGTGTTCTAAGAAGGCGCGTAATGAAATTTTTATTTTTTTCTGTGGCCAAATAATGCCGCAATTAATTTTTAAAGTTTGAAAAATGTCACACAATCGTCATACACTCTGCTCCAATTAAAGCGAGAGTTGCAAAGAGAAGTCACATTTAGCAAGGTTGCCACGTTTCCTATTACTCTTCTTTACTCCGCAAAATGTGCGTTTTTGTATATTTATTGCAATAAACATTTTCTGATTTATCCATTTTTTCCATTATCTAATGGATAATTCGATATATTAATATAGAAATAACATCTTCATCTGTATAAATTGTAACCGATTTTCGTGTTAAAAACACAAATAATGGTCCTGAAAATTTTATTTGGCAACATTCTTGTCAACGTCAATATTATCAGTAAAGTGTTTTGTGCCAAACTGCAATTCGTGTAATTTGTTTTGTGCATTTTTCAGAAAAATCTGACAAATGACAGTTTGATTTTTGTTCGTTTGTGTATTCTTTGTTACTGCGTTCGAAAATTTATATTATTTACTATACAACAAAACGTGAGTGGTTTATGATTGGTTGATGATTTATGAGTCAAAACCCGAAATTTTTAAATTTCGAATGGCTATATCTTTTTAATTATAACACATTTTGAGCAACTGAAAACGGTTTTGAGCTCTAATAAATCATTTCTAATCGTATATTTTGTCGAAATCCGCATATCTCACATCGTGGTCTTCTCCATTGTACCCAACCAACCATTTTAACACTCGAAACTAACGCCCCTCTCCCTCCAACCAGGCGCCATCGACCTCTACACCAACAACATGACCAGCACCGTCTCCATCCTCAAGCAGGGCCACATCCTCTTCAACGAGCACTGGCAGGACCAAGTCGGCAACTTCGAGCTCGACGCCGACCGCTTCCCCAGCTTCCACACGCTCATGGAGAAGCTCAGCCGGCGCGGCTTCCGCGTCGTCTTCACCGTCCAGCCCTTCATCTCCACCGAGAGCGCCAATTTCCCGCAAGCCGTGCGCCAGAAGCTGCTCGTCTCGGAGCGCGACAACGACCGCCGCATACCGGCGCTCACCAGGTACAAATCGGTGCGCAGCGCCGGCGTGCTGGACATCACCAACAACCGCACGGTGGCGTGGCTGCTGGGCAAGCTGCGCAAGATCAAAGAAACGTACAAAATCGACGCCTTCTACCTCGATTTGGGCGTCGCCTATAACCTGCCGAGGTACTACAAGAGCGAGGAGAGCTTGCTGAATCCCGACGAGTACAAGACCAGATTCGTGGAAGCTTTACAGAACGCCGAGATACCTTTATTCGGGGTGAATAGCGCGGTGCGCAGGCCCAAGTCGCCGAGCTTCGTGGTGTTGCCGGAGTTCGAGTTCTCCTGGGCCGGTCTGCGCATGATCATACCGGCCATGTTGACCTACGGGATATTGGGGTATCCGTTTCTGATACCGGGCGCCGTGGGGGGGGACTATCCGGGGCCGGAGACGGTGGCTCTGGTGAACGATACGGAGGACGTGCTGCACGATCCGGAGTTGTATATCAGGTGGTTGCAGTTGAGCGCGTTTCTGCCGGTGGTGCGGTACAGGCATTTGCCGAGCAACTACGATCAGAGGAACATTTCGGGGATCGCGAAGGCGTTGGCGTTGACTCGGCAGGATAAGGTAGATGTATTGACCCGAATTCAGCGCTCCATTTTAAAGTTAAATGCATGTTTAGCGAGCGCCTTTAACTTGACAGTTCTATATTGCTGTTATGGAGTAACTAAGTACATTGTTTATGTTAAAGTCGCTCGCTAAACATGCATTTAACATTAAAATGGGGCGCTGAATATGGACCATTGATCCGTATTCAGTGCTCCATTTTAAAGTTAAAAGCATGTTTAGCGAGCGACTTTAACTTGACAGTTCTATATTGTTGTTATGGAGTAACTAAGGACATTGTTTACGTTAGAGGTGCTCGCTAAACATGCATTTAACATTAAAATGGGGCGCTGAATATGGACCATTGATCCGTATTCAGCGCTCCATTTTAAAGTTAAAAGCATGTTTAGCGAGCGACTTTAACTTGACAGTTCTACATTGCTGTTATGGAGTAACTAAGTACATTGTTTACGTTAAAGGCGCTCGCTAAACATGCATTTAACATTAAAATGGGGCGCTGAATATGGACCATTGATCCGTATTCAGTGCTCCATTTTAAAGTTAAATGCATGTTTAGCGAGCGCCTTTAACTTGACAGTTCTACATTGCTGTTATGGAGTAACTAAGTACATTGTTTACGTTAAAGGCGCTCGCTAAACATGCATTTAACATTAAAATGGGGCGCTGAATATGGACCATTGATCCGTATTCAGTGCTCCATTTTAAAGTTAAATGCATGTTTAGCGAGCGCCTTTAACTTGACAGTTCTATATTGCTGTTATGGAGTAACTAAGTACATTGTTTATGTTAAAGTCGCTCGCTAAACATGCATTTAACATTAAAATGGGGCGCTGAATATGGACCATTGATCCGTATTCAGTGCTCCATTTTAAAGTTAAAAGCATGTTTAGCGAGCGACTTTAACTTGACAGTTCTATATTGTTGTTATGGAGTAACTAAGGACATTGTTTACGTTAGAGGTGCTCGCTAAACATGCATTTAACATTAAAATGGGGCGCTGAATATGGACCATTGATCCGTATTCAGCGCTCCATTTTAAAGTTAAAAGCATGTTTAGCGAGCGACTTTAACTTGACAGTTCTACATTGCTGTTATGGAGTAACTAAGTACATTGTTTACGTTAAAGGCGCTCGCTAAACATGCATTTAACATTAAAATGGGGCGCTGAATATGGACCATTGATCCGTATTCAGTGCTCCATTTTAAAGTTAAATGCATGTTTAGCGAGCGCCTTTAACTTGACAGTTCTACATTGCTGTTATGGAGTAACTAAGTACATTGTTTACGTTAAAGGCGCTCGCTAAACATGCATTTAACATTAAAATGGGGCGCTGAATATGGACCATTGATCCGTATTCAGCGCTCCATTTTAAAGTTAAAAGCATGTTTAGCGAGCGACTTTAACTTGACAGTTCTATATTGTTGTTATGGAGTAACTAAGGACATTGTTTATGTTTAAGTCGCTCGCTTAAAATGGATTTAACGTTAAAATGGGGCGCTGAGTACCCACCATTATATAGTTTGTGCAAAATGGAGTTAGATGTACGTCACAAAATGGACAGCGTTGCCGGGCTTTTGTGAAGTTTGCAACATCTAAGGATTTTCTAAAATTGTTGGGGAAGATGCGACGTTGTCACTTCTAGTGAAAAGTAGCAACAATAAGTTTGATGTTTTAGATGAGACGCAGTGTATATTTTTGCATTTTTAGATTGTACTAGATGACTAGATGAGCTGATTCCAAAAAGAAGCTCACACTTGGTATCTCGGACTCGTGATAAAGGCTAAACAGCCACTTAAATATCGGAAAAAGTTGAAGTTGGGAAACTATTCCAGAAAGTATTAGAACTATCCAGAATCATCTAGAACCATTTTAGGACTGACTAGGATCATTTAGAACAGTCCAGAACCATTTAGAACCGTTTTAGAGTTTACTAGAACCATTTGAAACAGTTCAGGATGCTCTTAGAACCATTTGGGACAGTGTAAAATCATTTAGAACAAATTTAGGACTATTTGGAATGGTCCATGATAAACTAGAACTATCCAGAACAATTTTAGAGTGACTATTTACAACTTTTCTTTTGAAAAATTGACTCATTTTTAAAATTAGTCTGCATTAGAACTATCCTGAATCATCTAGAACCGTTTTAGAACTGACTAGGATAATTTGAATCAATTCGGGATAATCTTAGAATATTTTAGGACTGCCCGGAATCATTAGAGAACATATCATTTGAAAAATCGACTAATTTAGAATTAATCTGTATAGTCTTTATTATGAGACCAAGATACTAAATTGTAATCAGTTCACCGAGTAGAATCTAAAAATGCAAAAATATGCAGGATGTCCCAATTAAAAGTATCAAAGTTGCTGCTACTTTTCGGTAAAAATGGCAACGCCGCAACGTTGAAAATATTTTAAATTGATATCGCAGGACCTAAATACCAAAATAAACAAACCACCGTGGGTCACCCTGTTTAAAATAACGATATTTTTTCTTATAGTAGGTTGGTATAGTAGGCACTGACTGTCGAATCGCATTATTGCCATTTGTCAACTGATCCGGCAACACTGTCTATTTGTGACGTACATATCTAACTTTGTTTTGCATAAACTATATGCAATTTTTATACTTATATAAAAAAACCACATTTTGTGATATTTTTACAGATTACACCAAGATTACAAACCCTAGCAAAGGTATCCTTAAACCTAGGCTTGCCATTAATAAGACCTTTGTGGATGCTTGACGCAGATGACCCGGCTTGTCATTTAGCTGTAGACGAGTTCTCCATTGGTGACGAAATTATAGTCGCTCCTATTCTACATAAAGGCGCCAAACAGAGAGAGGTACAAACTCCGCTCTACATAATCCCCCAGGCCAATAAAAGCTTCCTTGTTTAACTCTTTGAGAGCGCATTGTAAAGCTGGCAACATTGCTGAGGCCGGACCAGTCGAACTCGGACTTGGATTTGTTTATACCTTAGATGCAAGTCGGAGTTCGACTGGCCTGGCCATAACTCTATCTCAAGGAGTTAAACAAGGAAGCTTTTATTGGCCTGGGGGATTATGAAGAGCGGAGTTGTACATATTTGATAAAATGACCAATTATTTCTCATTATAGTGATATTTTTTGTTCGCATTTTAGATATACCTTCCTGCCGGTGTGTGGAAAGATGGCATTGACCACAGCTTGAGGAAGGGCAATCGTTGGATACATAATTACAGGGTGGAAGAGCAAGAAGTGCCATATTTCGAACGCCTACCTGATGATACCAGATTTTGAATCTCGCGTAAAAAAGTGTAAAAAAATATTTTATCTCGAACCTCGATTAGACCTCTCTCTATCTCTCGGGCACCTTTGTTAAGAAATTTGTATTATAATTATAAATAAAGAAAATAATAAACAATTAATTAAATTGAAAGGGATTTCTTTCTTGGGATTTAAGTTAATTTGGAATTTATTCATAAAGCTCGATACGGCTTCATTCGCTCGATTATATCGGGTTCAGATTTATAGTTATCGGATTTTTCGACCCTTAAAATGTATTAAAAAATCGTAGTTCGAATACCCACCGCTAGATAGCGCCATAAAGGAATGCTTGTATATCGCGCACGGTATCGTATAAGTAAGTTACTTAAGTAAGATAGCTGGTAGGGTAGGTGGTCGGGGATGGTGGATGGGTCCAGTAATATGAAGTTGCTACAATTTATTGAGAAGATTACAACAGAGAATTCTACTTTTACTATATTAATTATCGTGTTGATTTGATCATGAAGAAGAGCAACATACCCTCACCGTGGCAGAGGAGTTACTGAGCGCTCCGGCGCTCAACTTGTCTATTTATGCACTTTGCAAAATCGGTGGCGCCATCTAAGAATAAGATAACATTTGCAGGAAACTATACCGAATTGCAGCACTTTTGCCACCATTTGCAAGCCACAATTAAAAATGAAACTATTTACTTTGGGAAAAAATGTTAAAAGTAAAACAGTATAGTTATTTAGATTCCAGTATATTAACATTATTAACTACATACATCCACAATAGTGATATCAAAACGTTAAATATGCACTAAATAGTATTTATTCATCTCGCATAATCAACTCCTTTTAAATTAAAATTTGAATTCCTTATACTTCTTCGTTTGCTTCAAATCCTGCTGTTGTCTCTTTCGCTTACTCTGAAACAAACACAAAAACCAAATTTATTATTATTATTTAATCTCCAAAACTTGCCAAAATAAATTCAGCATATTTAAATACAGTAGAATCTTGAGTATCCGACCCTTGACCCTTTACTAATCAATTGAAATAGCTGAATAGCTACCAGACTATTTCCAATATGTGGCCCTCTACTATTCAGCTAATATAACTAGCTAATGAAATAGCAGTTAATTAGCTGAATAGCCTCTAGATTAATTTCGAGTATCCGGCCCTCTACTATTCAGCTAAAATAGCTGAATATCTACCAGACTACTTCCAGTATGTGGCCCTCTACTATTCAGCTTCCACACAATCTCGAGTAACCGGCCCTCAACTATTTAGCTAAAATAGCTAGTTAGCTAGCTGAAATCTTAGATCATATAAAAATGGTTGCCTCAATACCATAAAAACTGAATGTACGTCCCGGTTCCAACATTTCCAACATGCCTTTTTCACATTATCTCCTTCTGCTTTATAGAATTTCTAATAGCTTTATCTTTGTTTTGGTCAGCTAATGGAGCATGCGCATTGAAAACTTGAACGTATGAATTAGATAACTGTTTAAATATATCTTGTTGCCAGATTTATCTAGATTTATTATTAATTCAAATATTTTAACATGTTTGAATTATATCTTTGTATATTCTTTATCAAAAATTATAATGTTTAAGTTCGTAAATGAAATTTTGATGTATAGATATTTTAACTTTATAATTATTAATAAAAATAGTTAATTCATTATTTATTTTTGGTACAAGATAAAAAGAGAAAAGAAATAGCTTTTAGAAATTTGGCAACGTTGCTACTTTCTAATTCCTAACCTAATCCTATTCTAACCTAACTTTTGCTAACCTCAAAACGTCACTTGTTTGTTTTTGATTGTTATTTCTTATTTTTTTATATTCGAATTATTGAATATGGTTACACAAATAAAATTCAAAGTATGAATGTTTAAATTTGGCGCTAATTCTGTATGTCAAATGTATCATAAGATGTCAGTTGACCAAAACAAAGATGGAGCGTTAAGAAACACAACTTGTTAAACAAGGATGGGCAATTAAAGTACGTCTTTGATATGTATGATCTAAGGGTATTCCAGATAATTTCTACTGTTTGGCCCTCTACTATTCAACTGAAATAGCTGAATAGCTACCAGACTATTTCCAGTATGTGGCCCTCTACTATTCAGCTAAAATAGTTAGCTAACTAGCTGAATAGCCTCTAGATAATTTCGAGTATCCGGCCCTCTACTATTCAGCAATTTCAGCTATTCCAGACAATTTCTACTGTTTGGCCCTCTACTATTCAGCTTCCACACTATTCATCACACACCAGAATATCCCGCATACCTTCTGTTTGGCAACGTGTTCGGCCAACATATCGCTCAGATCCTCCTTCTGCAACTGCGACTGGTTCTCGCGCATCTGCTGCTCGTATCTCACGGCCATCGCGTCGCTGTCCATGTCCAATTCCGACGGGTCCAAGGCCAGCTCCACCATGCCCTCTCTATCCGCTCGCTTGGCAACGCCGCCTCCGGCCGCCGCCGCCGCGGCGGCGTTGCCGGCGTTGGCCACGTTGCTCATGTCGTACGTGTGGCTGCTGGCCATCATGGCGTTGCCGATGCGATCGTTTCGCTTCTCGGGGATGATGTGATACAACACTGGAGTTTCTCCGCTGAAGAACAATAAAAAAGAAGGATTAGTTGCTGAATAACTCGTTAAGTAAAAGGATATACTAGCGTATAAAAGCAACCGATTAGTTGCTGAATAGCTCGTAAAGTAAAAGATTACGATTCAATTTTATTGCTGTTAAAATTATGGAACTGTACAGTGTGTCCCATTTTGGTCGCGATTGGGGGGTATCTCCTTTACTACTTTTTTGTCAAACTTACAATGGCACAAACAGATTTTTTAAATCTCTTTTCATTTTTGAGTTACAGGGCGATAATGAAAATTCTGAGTTATTCAGCCACCCCCGTATCTCGTTTGCTATTGAAGATATTTTAAATGTGTAAATTGATTATTATAGATAATTTTACGTTGAATTCAGTGGCGTACTTAGTTTTTTTATGGGGGTTACCATTTCTGAAATATGACACCAACTTGTAATTTTTTTAATGGGACACCCTGTATTTTTATTGCCTATTAAATTTGTAATCTTTTTCTCTTTTTAATGATATGGCGCATTCTATATTTTGAATTTCATTAGAACGCTCAAAAAAGAGAAAAACTATTTTATTCGAAAAATGATTAGGGGGCTATGCAGAAAAACCAAAATAAAATACTTTTAGAACAAAAATAGTTGTTGAGAATATTAAATAAAACATTTCTACGATTTTTTTGTTTTTCCGCATAGCCCCCTACACATTTTTATAATAAAATAGTTTTTCTCTTTTTTGATCGTTTTAAGAAAATTCAAAATATAGAATGCGCCATATCATTAAAAAGAGAAAAAAATTACAAATTTAATACGCAATAAAAATATAGGGTGTCCCATTAAAAAAATTACAAGTTGGTGTCATATTTCAGAAATGGTAACCCCCATAAAAAAACTAAGGACGTCACTGAATTCAACGTAAAATTATCTATAATAATCAGTTTACACATTTAAAATATCTTCAATAGCAAACGAGATACGGGGGTGGCTGAATAACTCAGAATTTTCATTATCACCCTGTAACTCAAAAATGAAAAGAGATTTAAAAAATCTGTTTGCGCCATTGTAAGTTTAACAAAAAAGTAGTACAGGAGATACCCCCCAATCGCTACCAAAATGGGACACACTGTACATACGAGTTAATACAAATCCAATTACAACGATTCAACTTTGCTACTGAACAACCCGTAAAGCAAAAGACAACGATACGACTTATCCTACTGAATAACTCGCTAGATAAAAGACCGCTCACCCTTCCATTTCGTTTTCGATCTTCTTCTTCCTCAACTCGATGGTTTCGGGGGTTTCCATACCGGCCGGTATACTCGATATACCACTAGGGGTTACTAACCCTTCGGCCGGAGTGATCAAACCAGTCTCATCGGTCACCGTTTGCGTTTCCTTTTCCTCCTCTTCCTCCTCCTCTTCGCTTTCCTCCTCCGATTCCGATTCCAACGCCCCCCATAAGGATCGATCGATGTTCGGGTCTTCCCCTATATCCTACAAAAACCGCAAATATTAATTCACTCGAAACAAAGAGAGCCTATACGAGCATTGCAATAGCGCGAGAGAGCTCCTATTATACACAAAACCCTCCTGGCCTCGTACGAACTCATCCAGCCACAATACGTACATCGATATTGCTGGCATTAGTGCCGAACACGTCGCCGTACAGCGGCTTCCCGCTCTCGTCCACGGGCGGCTTGCCCCAGCCGCCGGCGTGGTAGCCGAACGCGCAGCCCTCGGGTATGGGCGCATTCAGCCCGGGTATCTTCAGGTTCGGGTAGCTCGGCGGCGGGCCGTAGCGCTGCATGGCGATCAGCCAAGGCGGCGGCACTTTGTGCGCGTTGGGCCCCACCGGCATGCCGAGCGCCGTGCGCAGCTCCTCGGTCAAGTCGCCCGGTTTCTTCTCTTTTAGCCGGGTCTCGAACTCTTTGCCTTCGTAGTACAGGTCCCCGTGTATGGTCATTTTCGGCTTCGTTTGCCATCTGTTGATCAAATTAGAGTTAATACTCGAGATTTTAGTAGTGTTAATGATTGTTTTGTGTACTTGAAAAACGCATCGTGTAATTTCTGGTAATCGATATCGATTTTCCCCAATTTCGGTCGAGTTCTCTCCCTCATTTTCGCTTTCAAAGTCTTCGATTCGTCTTTATCTTGCAACGACGCCCTCATCTCCATTATGCCAGTCTTTTTAATGAAATCCGGTAGATTAAACGGAGGCTTCTCGATGCCCCGTTTACCTTGCAAGTACTTCCGTTTGAAACACCAATGCCTCGGCACCTGCAAAAAACCGCGTACAATCCACGTACAAGACCGTCTATAGTGGCCTCTTACTTGCACGGTATTCCGGTGGGCTTTCAGTTGAACCAACAGCTTCGGGTCCCTGGCGGTGACATCGTGCATTTCGACTACATCCGGCCTGTTCACCAGTTGCTTCAATTCGGCCACGCTCAATCGAGTGAGCTTCTTCATCTTCCTTTTGGATAATTTGGTTTTATCGTCCAGTTTTTTATCCTCCGAATCGTCCTCTTCCATATCGTCTCCGATCGGCAGAGCTTTGCTGGATAGGGAGGTGGGCAAGGCCAGTACGGGCGGGGCTATGTCGGCTTTTTGGTCAGATATTTTGAACGATTCGAATATGCTGTAGAATTGCCTGTACTGCGGTGCTAGTTCGTGTAGACCGATCGTTTCTTGTATATACCTAAAAAATATACAATTAATAATGCGTAATAATATCGAGTGGTTCGTTTATTTACTCAATTTCAACTTCTTTATCTTCGGTAGCTTCTTTATCGCGATTTTCCGGTTGCTCGATCTTCTCATCGTTCTCTCGATTCTTCCTGTTCTTCTTCCTCTTTTTCTTCTTTTTATTCTTGCTCATCTTGTCCTTCAACTCTTTCTCTTTATGTTGCTTCAAAGGCTCCACTTCTGTGTCTATCACCGTGTCCACATTGTCGTCCTTCTCCCACAGAGGCTCCCTCTCCGATTGATTGCTCCGGGTTTTATCCTCTCCGGATTCCACGTCCGTTCCGAGCTCCAGCTGCCTTTGATCCTTCAAAGCTAGCACGTCTTCGAGCACTTGGGGCAGCACCACCTCCGCGTTGGGCTCCATTAGTTGCTCCGGGGGGTCCACTTTTAGCGACAGTAGTGATGGTAGTTGTTTTTCGTTGATCGAAGGCGGCGGTGGAAGGTTGGCTGTAATATTTGTTGTTGGTGAAAAAGCGGGTTATATGTATATATATAATAGGGCTTACCGAATTCCTCGTTGGGCCATCCCTGGGTGCCCGGGGGGCCGAAAGCGTTGGGGTTGGCCGTGACGCCTGCTTGATTGTTGTCGATAGGCGGCATTTGCATTGCCTCGGGTGGGATTAGAATCGGAGGAGGCTGGAGCTGGAATGCGCGTGATGTAGAGATAAGTAGATTAATTATTGAATAGGGCTTACGTTTCCCGTTTCCTCCATTTTGGTGCGGCGAATAATCACTAAACAAATTCACCTAAACGATTAACCTATAAAATTCAACAAACACAAATGGGAGTCTGTCAAAAGTGTCAAATTCTTCTTCTTTTCTTAATATGTTGGTGTGAGCTGTCAGGGTTGTTCGGCCAATTCGCTGTGAAGTTGATGCTGGCCTCGTCCAAAAGGAAACAACGGCGAGGGGTCAAGTTATTTCACAAAAGTTTATTGCCCTCAGATATTCAGCGGACTTGCGTAAATGAAACGGTAGATCGTACAAAGAAAATATATGTATATATTAATCAGTACATAACAAAATAACTTTATTTACAAGACTTTGTACACACAGTTATTTATACGTAAATATTATACCTTGCCCGATGTAGCTTGGCAGTTGGAATATTTTATTTGTAGCTAAATTGCACAAATCGCAAGATTTAAATCGGAAACTTGCATTTCTCGGGTAGTTAATAATCAGACGCTCTGTCTTTCTTTAACATCGTTCATCCTTCTTCACCGTTTGCGCATCCGCCGCGATTTTCAACTGCCAAGCTACACCGGGCAAGCTATAGAATTGTTATTTTATTCGCAACGAATCGTAAAATAATCTCATCGTAGTAGGCGAGCCTAAGTAATGAATTAATGCGAATTGCCTATTAAATATAAACATTAAACAACACAGCACCGTGCATTTTATGAACAAAAAAACAGTAGGAAATCGTGGTGGGTGTTTCAACACGTTAATTACGCATCGTTAAATAAATTGGTTAATTTCGAATAAATGGCAAGAGAAACTTTTATAAAAGAAATGTAGTTAATTATAAATACAACAAATCTATCTTGAGAATCTTCTAATAAATAATAGAGAATTGAGGGTAATGTTGCGGTTTTTACCCGTAAGAGTGCGCCACTTCTGCGCATATAAATCGAGCAGTGTTGAATGAATTCGAAAGCGGTGTTGCCACATATATTTTTTTTATTCGATTTAAGGGAAACTTCAAATATACTATAACGACATCCTAATATTTAAGAGGGAGATTCTTGAAGCAATTGTAAGCAAAAAATTTCATATGAATCTATATCATAAACGTTTTAACTTTTGAGATACAGGGTGATACAATTAAATGCATTCATATGAAATTTGGTAGTAAAAAGAATCAAAACATTGAACATTTGGCAACAGCGCCTCTCGAATTCCTTCAAAACCACTTGATTTCTTTACAAATTGCATCCGCAACATCACCTGAACCATTAAATTTCTCTTCCCATTTTGAATTATTCGAAAGATCATTCGTTTACCTATCTAATCCTACAACTCGAACAATTCGTCCTGCTGCCTTTCGTGCTGCCTGATCGAATTGCGCACCTTCTTGCCCCGCTGCGGCAACGCCGCGGCCGCCGTCGCGACGGCGGGCGTCGCGACGCCCTGCACTGACTCCTGATCGCGCACTCTGTTAGAATCTTGTTTGGTATCTTGTTCGTGGGGTAAAGAGAGGTTATTGTTCACCAGTTGTTTCATCCTGGATACGGCCGGATGCCTTCGATCGGTGTGCTCTAAACCGGCTGCAAATCTGGAAATAATTCATCATAATTAATTAATTATATTATATATTATATTTTATATATTATTTATTATATTATTATATATTTTTGTTTGTGTGTGAATGTGTGTGTTTTCTTTAATCAAACAAACAATGTTTGTGTTTGTTGTTATTTTCTTTCAAACATTTTTTTATACCGAAATTATCGAAGTAATGTTGATAATGTAGCCTTATTTGTTTAGATAAGAATGTTTGTAATTAAATATTCGCAATAATAATTTAATAATAAAGCGAGTAGGTAATAGAAATTTCCATTCGTAAAACTTATCGTAAACAATGTATTATTCATTATTACAAATGGAGAAGACCACGATGTGAGATATGCGGATTTCGACAAAAGATACGATTAGAAATGATTTATTAGAGCTCAAAACCGTTTTCAGTTGCTCAAAATGTGTTATAATTAAAAAGTTATAGCCCTTTGAAATTTAAAAATTTCGGGTTTTGACTCATACCTTATCAACCAATCATAAACCACTCACGTTTTGTTGTATAAGTAAATAGTATGAATTTTCGAACGCAGTAACAAAGAAAAGACAAACGAACAAAAATCAAACTGTCAATTGTCAGATTTTTCTGAAAAATGCACAAAACAAATTACACGAATTGCAGTTTGGCACAAAACACTTTACTGATAATATTGAAGTTGACAAGAATGTTGCCAAATAAATTTTTCAGGACCATTATTTGTGTTTTTAACACGAAAATCGGTTACAATTTATACAGATGAAGATGTTATTTCTATATTAATATATCGAATTATCCATTAAGTAATGGAAGAAATGGATAAATCAGAAAATGTTTATTGCAATAAATATACAAAAACGCACATTTTGCAGGAGTAAAGAAGAGTAATAGGAAACGTGGCAACCTTGCTAAATGTGACTTCTCTTTGCAACTCTCGCTTTGATTGGAGCAGAGTGTATGACGATTGTGTGACGTTTTTCAAACTTTAAAAATTAATTGCGGCCTTATTTGGCCACAGAAAAAAATAAAAATTTCATTACGCGCCTTCTTAGAACACACGGTTTTGAAAAAAAAAATCAAAAAAAAAGTCGTGGTCTTCTCCATTTAAAATCTTAACTGGCCCTTTACTTAAGCAGACAACAACCACTTTCTACGCACAAAAATCACTTCGATACTTACACAACAAAATCACAATATACCAATCACTCGTAGATAATAATCGTACATCTAACTGGCCCTTTCCTTCGAGCCAATTCAAACCAGCCACTCACTCTTTACCCCTTTCGCCCCATAAATACCACCCTAAACTCACAATCTACTCGCACACTTCTTCGTAAATCGAGGCCAGTCCCCCGGCCCTTTCCTTAGCCAACATCAAACCACTTACTCACTATTTCTGGTGGTCTTCCGCACGTCCTCCTTAGTACTAGCTATAGCAGCATCGATTTTCCCCAGGAAACCATCCACATCTTCCTCATCGAAGGAGCTACTCCGGATGGAATCCGATGCAGCGATAGAGCTGGGCCTTTCACTTCGCTGGTGTTGCGCCAGCTTCGTTGCGTCGCTGCAGGCCCCTGCGGGATCCAGCGGTATCAGCAGGTGCTCCTTGAGGAAGAGGCTGTCCGATGTCCAGAGTTTGTTGGCCCTGCGGATTTGCTCGATCTGGAATCGAAATCGCACGGAGGTTAATAGAGCGTTCGTAGAGCGTGCTAGCGTATTTAATTACTTACTGTTACGTTGTATTTGAGGGCTATGCCCTGCAGAGTGTCCGTATTACCTACGTAGTGCTTGATAAAAGTGTCTTGCTTGGTGACGTGCCTGCTGGTGCTGCCGTATTTTTTTAACGATTGGGCGGAGTCTCTGATGCTGAGGCGTTCGTAGGAGCCCCGGTCCATCGCGGTGGGCTGAGTATCGGTGGGTTTTTTTTTTGGAAGATTTTTTTGATGCCTAGAGTCGCGCGGGGTTTAGGCCATTTCGTCGGAGCGGTCGAATCACAGGAAAAAGTTGCGTTGTTTTTGCATTTTTATCGATAAATACACCCACTGTGAACAGCTGATAGGAATTTTTGCGAGAAATTTGCTGGTTGTGTTTCTTGTACGTCATATGTAGTGACGTGAAACGTCAGTCGGTTGTCATATGTCAAAATTATTTCCATTAAAACAAGATTTTTAGCGAATTTATAAACTCTTTTAAGTTAAATTCGCCGTTTTATCTTAGATCATATATATAAATGGATGCATCGATGAAGTAAAAACTCGGTTCCAACATATCACAGACGTACTTTAATTACCCATCCTTGTTTAACACGTTGTGTTTCTTAACGCTCCATCTTTGTTTTGGTCAACTGACATTTGATGACATGATACATTTGACATATAGAATTAGCGCCAAATTCAAACATTCATACTTTGAATTTTATTTATGTAACCATATTCAATAATTCAAATATAAAAAAATTAGAAATAACAATCAAAAACAAACAAGTGACGTTTTGAGGTTAGCAAAAGTTAGGTTAGATTAGGATTAGGTTAGGAATTGGAAAGTAGCAACGTTGCCAAATTTCTAAAAGCTATTTCTTTTCTCTTTTTATCTTGTACCAAAAATAAATAATGGATTAACTATTTTTATTAATAATTATAAAGTTAAAATATCTATACATCAAAATTTCATTTACGAACTTAAACATTATAATTTTTGATAAAGAATATACAAAGATATAATTCAAAAGTATTAAAATATTTGAATTAATAATAAATCTAGATAAATCTGGCAACAAGATATATTTAAACAGTTATCTAATTCATACGTTCAAGTTTTCAATGCGCATGCTCCATTAGCTGACCAAAACAAAGATAAAGCTATTAGAAATTCTATAAAGTAGAAGGAGATAATGTGAAAAAGGCATGTTGGAAATGTTGGAACCGTGACGTACATTCAGTTTTTATGGTATTGAGGCATCCATTTATATATGATCTAAGCGTTTTATATCAATTAATTGCTCAATTTAATTCGATTTTGTTGTAAATTTCAATAATACAAACTAATTAGTAAGCCGTAACATACAAGGCCACTAAATAAGACGACTTTAATGTGTCAATAGCGTCAATGTCAACAAACGTCAAAAATAAACCATATGATAACCGGACAAAAATAAGAAATAAACATGAGCTCCTGGCGAAGAAAATAAGCCAAATCGGACAGCGAGACGAGAAAATGGAATTACCCAGTTAACTTAGATCCGTTTAGAAAATGCTCTCCAAACCGTCGGCCATTTTGTTCGTTTTTACGAGGACTTTTCAGCGGTGTTGTCGAAGACCCTACTCGTGGAACAATTACAGCTTGTTAAAGGGCAACTATAAATATTCGCAATTTAATTGCGAAAGGTTTTACAATTACAAAGACAACAAAACCATCACCAGGGAATTCAGGAATATTATAGAGAATCGAAGGGAGAAATTGAAAGAAAGCGAACGAAAGTTCAAAGCCAAAGGCACCTTCATTTTGCAAGATATCAGAGAAACTAGGGATAAAGTGAAGGGTAAAGTGGAAGAAATTGTAGAAGTAAGTATTGTTATTTAATAACATTATTAAAGAGGTAAAAGTATTATCACTCGTAACCACTCATTCGTATCCCCTGTAGCTTTATATAAATTAATAATCTTCTATTTATTTTAGAGAGAAAATGTTTACACCATACCGAACTTCCTATGCATAGCCAGAATGGCTCTATCGCCCTATTTGGGCTACTTAATCACCCAATCCCAATTCGACGGAGCCCTGGCAGTTCTGGGCGTGGCAGCCGTAACCGATTTGGTAAATTATGCACACACTTACGATAAATTGGCAGTAATTTTGGGATTTCAGTTAGATGGCTGGATAGCCCGCACGTGGAAAGGCCAGTCATCGAAGATGGGCAGCTTCCTGGACCCCATGGCCGATAAAATCCTAGTAGGCACGTTGTTCCTGTCACTCACCTACGTGGATTTAATACCGCTCGTTTTGACCTGCTTGATAATCATCAGGGACGTGGCGTTGGTAGCCTCCGGGTTCATCATCAGGTATCTCTCCCTACCGCCTCCTGTAAGTCAACAATAATTATTTAAATATCTAATAAATTTTACCTTCGATGACTCGACTCGTCCGGGGGGCTCTAAATGTTAAGTTAGAGTTTATTTTGTAGAGGACTTTGAGCAGATATTTCGACGTCACGCACGCCACTGTGCAATTAGCGCCGACTTTTATCAGTAAAATCAACACGGCCGTGCAATTGCTGCTGGTGGGGTCTACTTTAGGAGCCCCCGTGTTGAATTACGTAGGACATCCCGCTTTAGAGTGTTTATGGTGAGTTTCTAATGGCTCGATTTCGAGGAATAATCGTAGAAATGAGGCTCTAAAATGTTATTTTTTTTAGGTACGTCACTGCTGCTACTACAGTGGCGTCCGCTGTGAGTTATGTCCTTTCGAAGGATACTTATCGAATGTTGAAAAAGACCAAATAATGGATTTAAATATATACCTGTTATACACACTAAAGTTTAAGATTAAAGTAGTTTTCCTAAATTGTATTGTAGTTTTCAAGGAAAAACGCCCTTTTTTTACAGTTTTTTCGATTTTTCTCGAAAACTGGCCTAACAAAAATTCTGAAACTTTCTTAAAATATTCTTTAGGACGTTATCCAACTATAGAAACTCACTGCATCTCGAGAAAAAATCGGTGAGAAAAGTTATAGGAGAAACAAATTTTGTTAAAATTGAATCATTCATCATTAATTTTGATGAATGACGAAAGTTGGGATATTGCCTATTGTATTTCTCGCATTTGTACCTTCCATTTTCCACTAAAGTTTAAGATTAAAGTAGTTTTCCTAAATTGTATTGTAGTTTTCAAGGAAAAATACCCTTTTTTTTTACAGTTTTTTCGATTTTTCTCGAAAACTGGCCTAACAAAAATTCTGAAACTTTCTAAAAATATTCTTTAGGAAGTTATCCAACTATAGAAACTCACTGCATCTCGAGAAAAAATCGGCGAGAAAAGTTATAGGAGAAACAAATTTTCTTAAAATTAAAACATTCATCATTAATTTTGATGAATGACGAAAGTTGGGATATTGCCTATTGCATTTCTCGCATTTATACACTCCATTTTCCATATCTACAACTTTCTTGTTGAATTCTGCATAAGGACAAGCTTGGTAAAGGAAATTTTCAGCTTTAATTGGAAATATTGCACCCACAGTCCTGTAATAATCACCTAAAATCTCAACAATTATAGTACACACAAGCCTTACGAAAAAACATATACTCAAACCCACCCTTATCAGACCAATTTCTGGTCTTTAACTTCTTTGAAATTCATCCATTTACTCACACGTAGTTACTGTATTGCTGGTGACATCTCTTCTTTTCAATTCGCGTTGGGTGGGTACTTCTGGTATGGCCGATTTGATTACACTGATGGCATCTAAAAAAGTATGTAAATTACTAGTTTTTTATCGAATAAAGTTTAAATGATCGGGTTCATTTCGTTAGCAAGAAAATAATACGCTTAACAAATTCGAATTATTGTAAAATTTGATCAAATTTAATCAAATTAATTTTTTTAATAATAATAGTAATAAAAATATTAATAATAATTTAGGAAATCGAGTGGGGAATTGTTCACATGTACATCATGCGTTAATCACGTGGGAATCACATGTCCCTTCTATTTTTGCGCTTCTTCGGCTTCGTGCCCCTACCGGGGGAGTTCCTGACCTCGGAATCTGAACCGGTGTCGTTTCTATCACCACCTGATTGACTCGCATCATCCACCAAATCATCTTTAATATCAGCATCATCCTAAAAAAATGATAAATTAAGTAGGCTGTCTTCCAATCGAGAGGCAGAGGCGCGCGCGTGCGCTGTACGCATCTAGCGTCTCTCTCGCTCTTACCAGTTCCTCGTCGCTGTCTTTGTTCCTCTTCTTGTTGGATTTCTTCTTCGTTTCGGCGTGCTTCGGGGGGAAGATCAAATCGATGGCGCACACTAGGATCTACGAAAAGAAATAGTTTAGTGACGTAAGCGATAGGATTTGTACAGTTTACCAGTCCTAATAGGGCGCCCAAAATGATGGTACCCAAGGCGAAGATCAGGTAGGATCCCACGCTGGGCAGGCCGTACTCTTCGGTTAATTTATTGTGAATTTGCTAAAACAAACCAATTTATACAACTATTACGGGTAAATGCGTCTCTCTCGCTTACTCTCAGTAGCTGCGATAGCTTGAAAAAGGACGAAACGACGCCCATTTGTATGGAATTGGGCGACTTCCAGCCGGGTATCGCTTCGACTTGCTCCCATTTCTTGTCCTCCACGAAAGAAGTGAACGAGTTTACGTCCCTTGAACCTTTGTATTGTCTAAATTCGCCGCTTATCACACTGCAAATACAAAATCAAAAATCAATCAGTTACCTTAGAATTCTTAATCGTATACGTAAAGGATGTTAATTATTGGTTGTGACGTCACTGATGCAGGAGAGCTCTGATTGGGTGAGCTGGGTGACGTCACAAGCGACTACGATTGGTGTTGGGTATATGTTAAATGGAGAATTACTGATTGACTAACTGGAATATCGTAGGTAAGGCAGTGACCATGAATCGCCCGCTTAGGCCGGGCGAGCTGGTGACGTCAACGGCGCCCACTTTGATGCCCAGTCCGGGGCCCAATTGGGCGAATTGGCTCCATTTTTGTTCTAGGGCTTTGCAGGCGGGACACCAGGGGGCGTAGCTGGAAATCAAAACAATACCGATTAGTATTAATTGCGTCTAGGTTAAATAATCAACAATTAAATGAAAAAATACCTAAAAAATATTAAATTGTAAAAAATGCGGTTAAATAGCGATTATTAATAATTATTTGCAAATAAATTTACAGTTTTTTTTTATGTCAAACTTGGAGTTTGACACGAACGCAAACGTGCCGGGATTCGAAATCCGGTGGAATTTCGAGTGGAAAATTCGCTGGGAAAACTCACAATTCGATCATCCATTCCCCGTTCAGGATCTCCGGCCAGTTTTCCTCGTCGAGTTGTATGACGGTTTTCTGCCCATTTGCCTCGGCGATTATGTAAAATAACGACAAAAATACACAAAACGCTACTTTATTGCTAGCCATCACTCTGAACTTCAATTTTAGTTTACCAATCGCAGGTATCCAGGTCGCCGTGGGATTGACAATTATGACACCTGGTTGAATTCTTTTTAGGAGATTCGTGGTCTTGTACTTAGTAGGTAATGCGAATTGATTTGTAATAAAATAGTTCGTAAGAGGATTTGGAGAGGGTTTATTTAAATTTAAGATAATTTAAGATAAATGGATGATTGATTAAAATAGAAAATTCGTAATTGGATTAAAAAAAAGTGTGGCAGCGGTGGGATTCGAACCCACGCCTCCGAAGAGACTGGTGCCTTAAACCAGCGCCTTAGACCGCTCGGCCACGCTACCTCATGCTTAAATTAAATTTAATATACTCTCATTAACTAACGTTCTTCATTAAATATAAAATAAAGAGATTAATAGTCTTTTAGCCTGAAAAACCATTTATTTTTTCATAAAACATTCGTTTTCATATACCCCGTTTACATACGGGATCTAAGCCGACTTGAAGTAGCCTTGACTTATTGTTTCGCTAGTCCGGTGGCCAGAAACGTCAAAAAGAAAAGGCCAGTGTAGCTAACTTCACAACGAACGCGAAATTTGATTTGTCAATATTTTTAATAAGTAGAAAAATCCAATTCAAAAAAATCTCTTCACGCATAATACACCCTTAAGCAAATATTTATAGAAAACAAAAACAAATTTAGCTAATACAATTTATTTAATTTAACAAAAAAAACATCACAGAGATCGGTAATAATAGTAATAAAAACTACACAGAATGTACCTAAAATACAAAAAAATATCCACATTATCTTGCCATTTCGATGCTTTATTTCAACATTTAAATGTCTCTAATTACCGTCCTTTTACAGCTAATTACCCCATAAAAATGGGTTACTTTTTATCATAGAATAATCACAGTGTATCTTACTTACTCTCTGTTCACATGTACATGGCATTTCATTCATATTTATATAAATAACAACGTCTGTTCACAGATCAGATAAAATATTGTCTTTATCCTATCAGTTCTGATCCATTAGTGAACAAAACTTAAACCTACTCCAAGAATTCAATGCACCATAAATACCCTACTTATACAGGATTTTAATAGAACACTCGGTATCTTAGCGAGTCTAAAATTGCGCCCTTAATAGGCCAACAATCACCATTAAATCTTTGGCTACAGTGCGTTGATTTCAACGAGCAGTGTATAATTTTATAGTACAGTAAAAATTGTTTCCTAATTATTTGCTTCTTTGGTTCAAATCGAAATCCACGTCGGACTCCTCCAATTCGTTTTCGGACAACGACAGGGAACCCCCGGGCCGACGAGTCAACAAATTCTTGTTCTACAACATCAAGAAATTCATTAATATTAATCCAACAAATAGAATGGACGATGTTATTGTTAATGTTAATATTGATTAATTAAATAAAGCGAAAGGTGGTCGTAAAACGTGAGAATAAAACGATACAGAAACAAAAATTTACCAAAGAAATAGATTAGTAATCATTGTAATCAATGTGCGTGGTGGGCGAATCGAAACCGTGCCAACTTGACTGCCTGGTTAACTAATAGAAACAAGAATTACAAAATCAAAAATTAAGCAAGCGTTAAAAGAAACGTACTATATAAAAAAAAAACGTTACAATTTTTATTAGGGCGAATCTTTTGTGCTCCACTCTGTTACTGAACTAGAATTTGTGTACAGTAAGAGACCGCTACTGGCTACGTGTCCACCAAAGTAAAAGACCTAGCTGGACGCCCAAACAGATCGAGGCAGCGATATGATAAAAATACCACAAAAGATTAACCCCTTATTGAGTATAAATTTAATAAAGAAAACGTAAATAAGTAAAAAGAATAGCGATATTAGTGGTGTAATTATAAAATAAAATAGAGCGTACCTCTGATAGTCCTACGGTGGGTTCAGAGGCGTAACCGTCTCTACCTTCGTCCTCGTCCTCAGAGGAACTCGAAGTGGTCTCGTCCTCTTCGTAAGGCCTATAAAAACAATCCCAAATTAAATCTAGCCACAGTTCTGAAGAGTCCTAAATAATTCGGAACAGTTCGAAAATGGTTCCAAATAATTCTAAACAGTTCGAAAATGGTTCCAAGTAATACTGAACAACTCTAAAATGGTTCTACGAAATTCGGAAGAGTTCTAAATTATTTTGAACAGTTCTAAATACTTTTGAACAGCTCTAAAATGAATCTAAAAAATTCGAAAGAGTTCTAAATAATTCTGAACAGTCCAAAAATGGTTCCAAATAATACTGAACAACTCTAAAATGGTTCTACAAAATTCGGAAGAGTTCTAAATACTTTTGAACAGCTCTAAAACGGATCTAAAAAATTCGGTAGAATTCTAAATAATTCTAAACAGTTCAAAAATGATTCCAAACAATTCTGTACAGTTCAAAAAAGATTCCAAATTATTTTGAACAGTTCAAAAATGAATCTAAATAATTCTGAACAGTTCTAAATACTTTTGAACAGTTCAAAAATGGTTCCAAATAATTCTACACAGTTTAAAATAATTGTGAACAGCTCTAAATACTTCTGAACAGTTCTAAAATGGTTCTAAATAATTCTAAACAGTTTGAAATAATTGTGAACAGCTCTAAATACTTCTGAACAGTTCTAAAATGGTTCTAAATAATTCTAAACAGTTTGAAATAATTGTGAACAGCTCTAAATACTTTTGAACAGTTCAAAAATGGTTCCAAATAATTCTACACAGTTTAAAATAATTGTGAACAGCTCTAAATAATTCTGAACAGTTCTAAAATGGTTCTAAATAATTCTAAACAGTTTGAAATAATTGTGAACAGCTCTAAACACTTTTGAACAGTTCAAAAATGGTTCCAAATAATTCTAAACAGTTTGAAATAATTGTGAACAGCTCTAAATACTTTTGAACAGTTCAAAAATGGTTCCAAATAATTCTACACAGTTTAAAATAATTGTGAACAGCTCTAAATAATTCTGAACAGTTCTAAAATGGTTCTAAATAATTCTAAACAGTTTGAAATAATTGTGAACAGCTCTAAACACTTTTGAACAGTTCAAAAATGGTTCCAAATAATTCTAAACAGTTTGAAATAATTGTGAACAGCTCTAAATACTTCTGAACAGTTCAAAAATGATTCCAAATTATCATGAACAGTTCAAAAACGGTTCCAAATAATTCTAAACAGTTTAAAATAATTGTGAACAGTTCCAAATACTTCTGTACAGTTCTAAAATGGTTCTAAATAATTCTGAATAGTTCTCAACAGTTCTAAAATGGTTCTAAATAATTCTGAATAGTTCTGAACAGTTCTAAAGTGGTTCTAAATAATTCGGAAGATTCCTAAATTCATCTGGAATTATTCTAAATAGTTCTGGGACCGTCCTCAACTCTTTGGAATGGTCCTAGTCGGTTCAAAAACGGTTCTAAATAATTCTGAATAGTTCTAAATTAATCTGGAACAGTCCCGCACAATTCGAAAACACTTTAACCAAATTTTACCTGGAAACCTTGCACACCATCTGCGCCAAATCGGTGAAGGTATAGTTGGCGCTGTTCTGCGCCTTGTGTACGTCAGCAAACGATTTAAATATAGGCAAATTTCCGGCCCTCAGTTGCCCCTCGAAGTAGGCCTTGCCGTGCCTGTAGCCTACGTCGCGAATTTCATCGAAACTACCAAACTGCAACGTCCTATATTGGTCTATGGGAGGCCGGATGTACTCGCAATAATCGCTGTTTTTCACCTCCTAAAAACAAATCGAAAATTATAAAACGTGTCGTAGAAAAAGTGCTGTATTATACAGGGCGTTATTTAATAACATGCTAATACTTAAGGGGGTGATTCTTGGACCCATTTTAAGAAAAAAACTTCATATAAACCTATGTCCTAAACTTCTTAACTTTTGAGATACGGGGTATTAAAGTTTTAAGAAAAAAAAAACAATTTTTTACTGTCATTTTCATACCACTTTAAATATTTTTATGAAATTTGGTGTACGGCGTTTATGCATTAAAGAGCATTTTTTGACCCGAAAATCTTTTTTTTATTTCTAACAGTGGCGTCCCTACTGGACTCGGACTAGATATTTTTGAATAAAAAAGTGATACGCCACTGCTATCTCTTAAAATCAAAATTATTTTTCGAATTCTCGTTCAATTCGGAACAAATTCGATTTCTTGACTTTTTTTCGTACAACTCACCGTTTCGCTAAAAAAAATTAAATTCATTCATTTGCATCTCCCTGGACCTGGACGAATGACGACCAAAAACGATTTATCTAACTCTGAACAATAATTTATTTAAACGGATAACTTTTAAACGTTGAAATTATGAAATTAAAGTAAAATAAAGAAATAATTTAAATCAGGTGTTGGAAATGTCCGCCGAAAGTGGTATGAAAATGACAGTACAAAATTGTTTTTTTTTCTATAACTTTAATACCCCGTATCTCAAAAGTTAAGAAGTTTAGGACATAGGTTTATACGAAGTTTATTTCTTAAAATGTGTCCAAGAATCACCCCCTTAAGTATTAGCATGTTATTAAATAACACCCTGTATGTATAGCGTTACCTCTAGCTGGCGAACGCAACTGACGTAGGCCAGGCGGGATTGTATGTCCGGCAAATTGGGCACTTTGACGGGCTCGGTGAAGGGATTCCAGCGTTTCCATAGCAACCACCAGCCGGACAAATCATCGCCGTAGTTGGTGAGATCTTGGTCGTCGACGGAGCCTACGTCGATGGCGAGGATGTGGTTGGCACCGAGGCTTCGCATCACGTCGGCTGTGGAAAGATTAAGGTGTTGATTCGAATCGCTGGGGGGGATGGGGGTAGAGTTTGTTTTGAACGAATGTAATAAGGGATTATTTTTGGGACAACCTGTATGTGTTATACAGGGTGTCGCGAAAAGGTTGGGACGTGGTTTAACCGCAGACTCATGGTGCAAAAGTAAGGCGATTTAACCGAATTTACCGAAAAAAACAAATTTCTAGAGTAATTCTTTAAAAAACCTGATTTAACTCGAAAACTCTTTGAGATAAAAAAAATGAAATTTTCGACTTTCTATTGAAAAAACAATTCTCTACAATTTTTGAAGAATAAAAAAATTCGAAAAAACTACAAATTTCGGAGATATTTTGACTTTTTTGTCCTAATGTACACGAAAAAAACCAAATTTCTAGTGCTATTCTTTGAAAAACCTGAATTATCTCGAAAACTATTTGAGATAAAAAAATTAAATTTTCGACGTTTTATTGAAAAAACAATTCTCTACAAATTTTCAAGAATAAAAAAATTCGAAAAACCCACAAATTTCCTAGATATTTTGACTTTTTTGTCTTAATGTACATACACGAAAAAACCAAATTTCTAGTGTAATTCTTTGAAAAACCTGATTTAACTCAAAAACTATTTGAGATAAAAAAATTAAATTTTCGACATTTTATTGAAAAAACAATTCTCTACAAATTTTCAAGAATAAAAAAATTCGAAAAACCCACAAATTTCATAGATATTTTGACTTTTTTGTCTTAATGTACATACACGAAAAAACCAAATTTCTAGTGTAATTCTTTGAAAAACCTGATTTAACTCAAAAACTATTTGAGATAAAAAAATTAAATTTTCGACATTTTATTGAAAAAACAATTCTCTACAATTTTTGAAGAATAAAAAAATTCGAAAAAACTACAAATTTCGGAGATATTTTGACTTTTTTGTCCTAATGTACACGAAAAAAACCAAATTTCTAGTGCTATTCTTTGAAAAACCTGAATTATCTCGAAAACTATTTGAGATAAAAAAATTAAATTTTCGACGTTTTATTGAAAAAACAATTCTCTACAAATTTTCAAGAATAAAAAAAATCGAAAAACCCACAAATTTCCTAGATATTTTGACTTTTTTGTCTTAATGTACATACACGAAAAAACCAAATTTCTAGTGTAATTCTTTGAAAAACCTGATTTAACTCAAAAACTATTTGAGATGAAAAAATGAAATTTTCACTGTTTTGTTAAAAAAACAATTCTCTACAAATTTTGAAGAATAAAAAAATTCGAAAAAACCACAAATTTCATAGATATTTTAACTTTTTTGTCTTAATGTACACGAAAAAACCAAATTTCTAGAGTAATTCTTTAAAAAACCTGATTTAACTCGAAAACTCTTTGAGATAAAAAAATGAAATTTTCGACGTTTTATTGAAAAAACAATTCTCTACAAATTTTGAAGAATGAAAAAATTCGAAAAAACTACAAATTACGGAGATATTTTGACTTTTTTGTCCTAATGTACACGAAAAAACCAAATTTCTAGTGCTATTCTTTGAAAAACCTGAATAATCTCGAAAACTATTTGAGATAAAAAAATGAAATTTTCGAGGTTTTATTGGAAAAACAATTCTCTACAAATTTTGAAGAATAAAAAAATTCGAAAAAACTACAAATTTCGGAGAAATTTTCACTTTTTTGTCTTAATGTACACGAAAAAACAGTAAATTTCTAGTGCTATTCTTTTGAAAAACCTGGTTTAACTCAAAAACTATTTGAGATGAAAAAATGAAATTTTCACTGTTTTGTTAAAAAAACAATTCTCTACAAATTTTGAAGAATAACAAATTCCGAAAAATGACCAAATTTCCGAGATTTAAGATGAAACTTGTTAAGTGGGAGTCAAATTGTAAGTCTTTCTTTTTCCTTTATACGAATCTAACCCAAGTAGCAATTTAAGTCGTAAAAACTGGACTAAAGTCGCAGAAACTTATCTATGGTTAATTTTACCAAACTTTTCCCAAAATTATAGCATTTAAAGTTAAAACTACAATACTGTATTTTTTTGAAGTAACAATTAAGTCGCATTAACTTAAAAAGTTTCTTTATGGTTTTATTACTTATTTGTCATTTATGTTGTAGAAGTTACGTAATAATAACGTTCCAATATTCTTTGAAGTATATTCTACTTTATGGTATAATAAATGTAAGTAACTACTACTTGGCCAGATTACCAAATTACTACTAGAAAGTAATAATTACTTTAAGATTATATTTTGAAGTTATGGCAACGTTTTTGTTACTAAATATGACTACTTGAAAATTTAGTTATTTCTTAGTAACCGTGAACGTAAGAATGTAGTTTTTGTTACCAAATTCGCTACTTTATAGTAACTACAACTAACTGAGTATTTTAAATCTACTTCAAAGTAGGAATTTCTATTATATTTGACTTCAAAGAAAATATTACTTTAAAGGGGATCATTTGGTACTACAAAGTCATTTGTTCAAGTAATCGCCATATTTTGCAATAAAAAATCGCGGCCATATTGTCAATGTTTTTTTAGCTCCTTTTTCTTTCAATCTTTTTCAACATTTCCAGGCTGCTTAAACTGATTAAATCATTTGACTATAACATCATAGATGCAAATATATGATAATTTATATCAAGGAACGTAATTTTTTAATTTTTTAATTTTTTCTTGTTTTTCTTAGTTGATATAAAACCAATATACAACGAGCGCCTTTGTTTTTTCGAAGAAACATGACAGACTTTATCAATAAACTGAGATTCGTTTTGGTTTTAAAGATCGGAAAACGTTTTAAGTCATATATTAATCTCATCTAGGTTAGTATAGACGCATTTATTAATGCCGTCCATGTTTCTGTACTTACAAACCATTTTTATAAAGTGCTGGAAGAGTTAGTATAGTATAGCAATATGGTAAATTGTTGAAGAGAAAGAAAGAAAGAAAATCGGAAAAAATCTTCATCGCAGTTACTTTGAAGTAATATTTACGGAAATTCAACGTTGTTGCCACGGAACTACGTGGTTGCCATTACGTAGTTATTTAAGTAACTATGTAGTAAAAATTACGGAGAAAATCTTCCCCATTTTAGTCGCATCTACGTGATAGTGTAGTTATTAAGTAGTAATCGCCTAACGTAACTACGACTTTAAAGTCGACTTCATCGTCGTAATTACGTATCGACTACTAAAATTGCTATTTGGGAATGCAACCTGTCTTTGTTGCACCCATAGACCATATTAGGGTTTTGAAGTTAATAATATAAAAAAGATTTTTTTGATATTGTGCCAGAATGGTTTAACTTTTTGCGTGAAAATTTGTACAGAATATCTCTGTTTGGTGACATATTTTGACTGATTTATGAGGGGTGGCCAACCCTCTTAAAGCCCTAATTGTTCCGCCCATGTAATTCATCTAATTTTTGAATCGACCAGAGAGGGATGGATAATTTAAAAAACAAAATTTACCCATAAATATGTCACCAAACAGAGATAATCTGTACAAAATTTCACGCAAAAAACTTAAGCCATTCTGGCACAATATCAAAAAATCTCTTTTACATTATTAACTTCAAAACCCTATAACTTCGTTACTAAGCAATTTTGGATATAGGTAAATTCGGTTAAATCGCCTTATTTTTGTCCCAGGAGTCCGTGGTTAAGCCATGTCCCAACCTTTTTGCGACACCCTGTATGTGTGTTTTACCTGGTACTTTATTGACGTAACAACCGTCGGCTATCAAATGGCCGTCCGTTGGGTCGCATATGGGCGGAAATATCCCCACAATTGACATGCTACCTCTGACGTATCTCCATAAATTACCTGATAATTCAATCGGTTCAATTTTTTTATTTTCGGTTTTTCCCCCACACCGCTTTCTTTCTCTTTTTTTTTGTACATTTTGTACGAAACCACAGCCACCTCTTCGTTGTCCCACTTCTGATTTAATCGATTGTGATTGGTTGTCGCTGAATAAGTAGCCACGCCCCCAGAGATATTTTTGTACAGGATAGCTTTGATGTTAGTCAGAATGAGAGGAAAAGTTAAAAAAATATAAACTACTTATAATTTAGACACTTACCTTACACGTAAAAGTCACCCCAAAATATACCAAGCAATATTAAAGAAATAAAATTAAATTGTATACAGGTAAAAGTGCAAATTTGTTTGCAAATATGGTCAATGAGTTGAACAAAGATGATATTAAAATAACAGTGTGGTAGAGTGAGAAAGTTGCAATAAGAGTATTCTTTAAAAAAAATCAATTATCTCGAAAATTAATTGAGATAGGAAAACCAAAACTTTTCTATTTTATTGAAAAAACAATTCTCTACAAATTTTGAAGAATAAAAAAATTCGAAAAAACTACAAATTTCGGAGAAATTTTGACTTTTTTGTCCTAATGTACACGAAAAAACCAAATTTCTAGTGCTATTCTTTGAAAAACCTGAATTATCTCGAAAAGTATTTGAGATAAAAAAATGAAATTTTCGACGTTTTATTGAAAAAACAATTCTCTACAATTTTTGAAGAATAAAAAAAATCGAAAAAACTACAAATTTCGAAGATATTTTAACTTTTTTGTCTTAATGTACACGAAAAAACAGTAAATTTCAAGTACTATTCCTTGAAAAACCTAAATTATCTCGAAAAGTATTTAAGATAAAAAAATGAAATTTTCACTGTTTTATTAAAAAAACAATTCTCTACAATTTTTGAAGAATAAAAAATTTCAAAAAATGACCAAATTTCCGAGATTTAAGATGAAACTTGTTAAATGGAAGTCAAATTGTAAGTCTTTCTTTTTCCTTTATACGAATCTAATACTACCTTTCTTTGTCGCACCTATAGACCATATTACCTACAAATCTGCACTTGCCTGTATACTGTATACGTATGTACAAGCCAATTATTACTCACTTTACAGATTTTTTATTACCATATAACAATATACAGAGTGTTTTTTGCATAGTATACACTAGGTACATACTAATGAAACACCCTGTATACTCCTACTCGATAGCCCTTCAATTGACAAATAGGAGAAATCTACTGATTATGACAAATGACAAGTGACAAGCGATAAAATCAACTAAATCAACGCGGCCATTATTTCGAAATAACCGGCCGTGTAGTAATGGTATAAAAAAAACAATATATTAATAATACATACAGGATGAGTTAACAAAGCGGTAGCCATAAAAATACAGCAAAGAATAGACGTAGAAACATTTTTTTTATTATCATTTTCATCACAGTGACCCGTATTCAGCGCCTCCATTTAAAGCTAGAGTCACTCTAAAAATTCGACATTTTTACGGACTTAGAGTCGCTCTAAACCCGTCTCTAACGCGTTAAAGAGGGCGCGCCGAATGCGATTAAATATCGTGCAGGCTTCGTTGGCTCACCCTGTACAAAGCACATGTGGTCTTTTACCTGGTAAGTTGTTAGTGTAACCTCCGTCGAGCAGCAGATGGGCGTCTAGGGGATCGCAGAGAGGCGGCATATAACCCGACAGTGACATTGACGAACGTATATAGCGCCACAGCGAGCCTACGAAACACCTACGCTATAAACTACATGCTCTTCGTTTTAGTTTTTTTTTTATTAGGTTTATCTTTTGTACGCTTTTATGTCTGATTCCACCAACCTTATTTCTTGCCTAAGTAATTCATAAGGTAGGATGTACAGTGTGTCCCATTTTGGTGGCGACTGGAGGGTAAACTCTATTCCAACTAAAATGAGAATTTGGTGATATTCCTGTCTTTTCCATGCAGATCAAAATTTCCCTAATGTCAATGTTAATTCTCCCATTCGACTAGGGGAATTTTACGGCGCGCGGTTGAAATCTTAGATTTTGAAGATACGCTGTTGCCATATGCCTTTGCAAATTTCAGTCACAAAATCTCGCTCGTTGTAGTTGACTCGTTAACCTACAATTTGCTAATTTTGTGATTTTTAAAAGGCGATTTTGGCCTCTTTTTATTGTTTAAATTCCTCTATTTACAACTTTTTTCATTTGTAAACATTGAAAGTAAACATAACCTTCAAATAACCATATAACCTGAAAATCAGTAATAGACAGGATTTCAATTGCAAACCGGCAACGTTGGGATCGTAACCTCGTTTTAAATTTGTCATTTTAGTTGGAATACGAGTTTATTTCCTGTACTACTTTTTTGTCGAACTTACAATGGCACAAACAGATTTTTTAAATTTCTTTTCATTTTTGAGTTACAGGGTGATAATGAAAATTTTGAGTTATTCAGACACCCCCGTATCTCGTTTGCTATTGAAGATATTTTAAATGTGTAAATTGATTATTATGGATAATTTTACGTAGAATTCAGTGGCGTTCTTAGTTTTTTTATGGGGGTTACCATTTCTGAAATATGACACCAACTTGTAATTTTTTTAATGGGAGACCCTGTATTTTTATTGGCCATTAAATTTGTAATTTTTTTCTCTTTTTAATGATATGGCACATTCTATATTTTGAATTTCATTAGAACGCTCAAAAAAGAGAAAAATTATTTTATTCGAAAAATGATTAGGGGGCTATGCAGAAAAACCAAAATAAAATACTTTTAGAACAAAAATAGTTGTTGAGAATATTAAATAAAATATTTCTACGATTTTTTTGTTTTTCCGCATAGCCCCCTAACCATTTTTGTAATAAAATAGTTTTTCTCTTTTTTGAGCGTTTTAAGAAAATTCAAAATATAGAATGTGCCATATCATTAAAAAGAGAAAAAAATACAAATTTAATAGGCAATAAAAATACAGGGTGTCCCATTAAAAAAATTACAAGTTGGTGTCATATTTCAGAAATGGTAAACCCCATAAAAAAACTAAGAACGCCACTGAATTCTACGTAAAATTATCCATAATAATCAATTTACACATTTAAAAATATCTTCAATAGCAAACGAGATACGGGGGTGGCTGAATAACTCAAAATTTTCATTATCGCCCTGTAACTGAAAAATGAAAAGAAATTTAAAAAATCTGTTTGTGCCATTGTAGGTTTGGAACACCCTGTATTTTTATTGCCAATTAAATTTGTAATTTTTTTCTCTTTTTAATGATATGGCGCATTCTATATTTAGAATTTCATTAGAACGCTCAAAAAAGAGAAAAACTATTTTGTTATAAAAATGGTTAGGGGGCTATGCGAAAAAACAAAAAAATCGTAGAAATATTTTATTTAATATTCTCAACAACTATTTTTGTTCTAAAAGTATTTTATTTTGGTTTTTCTGCATAGCCCCCTAATCATTTTTCGAATAAAATAGTTTTTCTCTTTTTTGAGCGTTCTAATGAAGTTCAAAATATAGAATGCGCCATAACATTAAAAAGAGAAAAAAATTACAAATTTAATAGGCAATAAAAATACAGGGTGTCCCATAAAAAAAATACAATTTGGTGTAATATTTAAAAAATGGTAACCCCCATAAAAAAACTAAGTACGCCACTGAATTCTACGTAAAATTATCTATAATAATCAGTTTACACATTTAAAATATCTTCAATAGCAAACGAGATACGGGGGTGGCTGAATAACTCAGAATTTTCATTATCACCCTGTAACTGAAAAATGAAAAGAAATTTAAAAAATCTGTTTGTGCCATTGTAAGTTTGACATGACAAAATGCGACACAGTGTACTTGAATCGAATACTTACCTAAAGAGATTATCTAAGCATTAAGTATTACCTAACTTTAGGAATCGGCTGGTGAAATCGGGCATTACAAAACTGCTACGTTCAGTGTAGTGTTAGAATGGATTAAGTGCAAAAAGAAACATGCGCGCGTGTTTGTGTTTGATTTGTTACACTAAAAATAGAAATTTTGCAACACTGTAAACTTTTGCGTTGCAAAATTTTTACTAGACGAATACAATTTTATTGCGGTGCCAACACGAAAAGTTAACCAATCACAATCAACGATTTTTTTGACGATGACATCGAATCTAGTAGGCGTTATATACAAAACAAAAACGGCTAATTTATCTAAAAGATACATTTTGATTAAAAATAAATCGTGCAAGCACGCGAGACCCCACAACACATTTAATTTTTGTAGAGAAAGTAAGTGGTGGGTGAATAATAAAAACATTTAATTAATTAACACGTAAATTGCATCGAAGTAAGTAACTCTTATTGTTAACAAAGTAAAAGGCCATCGGTAGCGAAAGTGCTCGAATTGTTTACGAAGTAAGAGGCCACATAAAGTTACTAACTTCGATTGCTTCTAAGATTGCTATTGCAACTGCTCGAGTTTAAACTAAATCTAATACAGGGTGGCACATTTCCATACTAATGTACCACCCTTTATACGATATTGCAATAACTGTCTAATCGTACGAAAATAAAAAATAAACAAAATCTCACCGTGTGTATGTATTCTCATACACGAAGAAGTTATATCGGTGGTAACCGTAAAATAAGGTATCCACAAATCCTCTATATAAGTATCACCGAAGGTGCTTCGAATCGTTTGATTGAAATCCTTACCGCTAAACATCGAAGTCATCGGATACGTCAAATCTAATATTTGTCTCCACCATTGAGTCATTTTCTACAACGAAAATATATACAAAAATCTATCGCAAAAAAAACGATTTTGCATCTACTAATCGCGTTACCTTAGACCATTCCCTGGCCTTCTGCGTGACGGTCGTGATGTTCCTCTCTTTACACCAGAGGGCGCCCATGAAGGCTCCTATACTGGTGCCTCCTACCATATCAATAGGCATCCCGGCTTCCTATAAAATGCAATAAAAGGATTTTTTAAATAAAATAAATCGAAAAATTAGTTAAGTATTAATCACCTGTATGGCCTTGATCATGCCGACGTGTGCAGACCCGCGAGCGCCGCCGCCGCCTAAGACTAACCCCACTGATTTGCCTGTTAACCATCTAGCTAGCCGAGAGAAATCTGAATGGATGTTCGGCTCTTGAGTGCATACTTTCGAATACAGTTCATTCTGAAATAAATAAAAAACAGTAGATCTATTAAATATACAAAAATAAAGTAGATATAATTTACTCGTAAATATATTGATTGTGCTGACTGCATTCTACTAACTGTACTGACTCTACGGACTGCATATACTGCATTTTACTAACTGTAATGACTCTACTGGCTCTACTTACTGTGCTGAATGCATTCTACTGACTCTACTGACTCTCCTGACTGCATTCTACTGAATTTACTGACTACTGACTGCATAAACTGCATTCTACTGACTCTATTGTCTCTACTAAGTGTACTGACTGCATTCTACTGGCTCTATTGACTCTCCTGACTGCATTCTACTAACTGTACTGACTCTACTGACTGCATATACTGCATTTTACTAACTGTAATGACTCTACTGGCTCTACTTACTGTGCTGAATGCATTCTACTGACTCTACTGACTCTCCTGACTGCATTCTACTGAATTTACTGACTACTGACTGCATAAACTGCATTCTACTGACTCTACTGTCTCTACTAAGTGTACTGACTGCATTCTACTGACTCTATTGACTCTCCTAATTGCATTCTACTAACTATACTGACTCTACTGACTACATATACTACATTCTATTAACTGTAATGACTCTACTGGCTCTACTTACTGTGCTGAATGCATTCTACTGACTCTACTGACTCTACTGACTCTCCTGACTGCATTCTACTGAATTTACTGACTACTGACTGCATAAACTGCATTCTACTGACTCTACTGTCTCTACTAAGTGTACTGACTGCATTCTACTGACTCTATTGACTCTCCTAATTGCATTCTACTAACTATACTGACTCTACTGACTACATATACTACATTCTATTAACTGTAATGACTCTACTGGCTCTACTTACTGTGCTGAATGCATTCTACTGACTCTACTGACTCTCCTGACTGCATTCTACTGAATTTACTGACTACTGACTGCATAAACTGCATTCTACTGACTCTACTGTCTCTACTAAGTGTACTGACTGCATTCTACTGACTCTATTGACTCTCCTAATTGCATTCTACTAACTATACTGACTCTACTGACTACATATACTACATTCTATTAACTGTAATGACTCTACTGGCTCTACTTACTGTGCTGAATGCATTCTACTGACTCTACTGACTCTCCTGACTGCATTCTACTGAATTTACTGACTACTGACTGCATAAACTGCATTCTACTGACTCTACTGTCTCTACTAAGTGTACTGACTGCATTCTACTGACTCTATTGACTCTCCTAATTGCATTCTACTAACTATACTGACTCTACTGACTACATATACTACATTCTATTAACTGTAATGACTCTACTGGCTCTACTAACTGTGCTGACTGCATTCTACTGACTCTACTGACTCTCCTGACTCTCCTGACTGCATTCTACTGAATTTTCTGACTACTGACTGCATAAACTGCATTCTATTGACTCTATTGTCTCTACTAAGTGTACTGACTGCATTCTACTGGCTCTATTGACTCTCCTGACTGCATTCTACTAACTGTACTGACTCTACTGACTGCATATACTACATTTTACTAACTGTAATGACTCTACTGGCTCTACTTACTGTGCTGAATGCATTCTACTGACTCTACTGACTCTCCTGACTGCATTCTACTGAATTTACTGACTACTGACTGCATAAACTGCATTCTACTGACTCTACTGTCTCTACTAAGTGTACTGACTGCATTCTACTGACTCTATTGACTCTCCTAATTGCATTCTACTAACTATACTGACTCTACTGACTACATATACTACATTCTATTAACTGTAATGACTCTACTGGCTCTACTTACTGTGCTGAATGCATTCTACTGACTCTACTGACTCTCCTGACTGCATTCTACTGAATTTACTGACTACTGACTGCATAAACTGCATTCTACTGACTCTACTGTCTCTACTAAGTGTACTGACTGCATTCTACTGACTCTATTGACTCTCCTAATTGCATTCTACTAACTATACTGACTCTACTGACTACATATACTACATTCTATTAACTGTAATGACTCTACTGGCTCTACTTACTGTGCTGAATGCATTCTACTGACTCTACTGACTCTCCTGACTGCATTCTACTGAATTTACTGACTACTGACTGCATAAACTGCATTCTACTGACTCTACTGTCTCTACTAAGTGTACTGACTGCATTCTACTGACTCTATTGACTCTCCTAATTGCATTCTACTAACTATACTGACTCTACTGACTACATATACTACATTCTATTAACTGTAATGACTCTACTGGCTCTACTTACTGTGCTGAATGCATTCTACTGACTCTACTGACTCTCCTGACTGCATTCTACTGAATTTACTGACTACTGACTGCATAAACTGCATTCTACTGACTCTATTGTCTCTACTAAGTGTACTGACTGCATTCTACTGACTCTATTGACTCTCCTAATTGCATTCTACTAACTATACTGACTCTACTGACTACATATACTACATTCTATTAACTGTAATGACTCTACTGGCTCTACTTACTGTGCTGAATGCATTCTACTGACTCTACTGACTCTCCTGACTGCATTCTACTGAATTTACTGACTACTGACTGCATAAACTGCATTCTACTGACTCTACTGTCTCTACTAAGTGTACTGACTGCATTCTACTGACTCTATTGACTCTCCTAATTGCATTCTACTAACTATACTGACTCTACTGACTACATATACTACATTCTATTAACTGTAATGACTCTACTAACTGTGCTGACTGCATTCTACTGACTCTACTGACTCTCCTGACTGCATTCTACTGAATTTACTGACTACTGACTGCATAAACTGCATTCTATTGACTCTACTGTCTCTACTAAGTGTACTGACTGCATTCTACTGGCTCTATTGACTCTCCTGACTGCATTCTACTAACTGTACTGACTCTACTGACTGTATATACTGCATTTTACTAACTGTAATGACTCTACTGGCTCTACTAACTGTACTGGCTGCATTCTACTGACTCTATTGACTCTCCTAACTGCATTCTACTAACTGTACTGACTCTACTGACTGCATATACTACATTCTACTAACTGTAATGACTCTACTGTCTCTACTAACTGTGCTGACTGAATACTAACGATTCCATAGATGGATTTTCTGGCGAACATCCGATTTTGGCACAGAATGTGATGATGAGAAGACACCCAAGTGCGCATGTTCAACCAAGCTATGGTGTTCTGCGGTTTACCGTCCTCTCTGTGCAACAGCACCAGTTCCTTTTGAGTTCTCACGGCCAACCGTTCGATCTCCTTCTCCACTTTACCTACAAAAAAAAAAAAACAAATTATACGATAAATAAAATTCACCGAACTGCTCCGGGCCATCTCACCCAAACTCGGGTGATTGTTCCCCAAGCCCACGATCAGTATACAATCGGCCTGCCGTATGCAACGTTGCGTCCAAGCGCTCACAGTCAAATCGCACTGGTACAACGAAATCCGATGCTGGTCCTCCTGCTGGGCCAACCACGACGACAACCGGTACTCGTTGTTCGGATCCATGATGGTACCGCCCAACGTTTTGCGTACCACATCCGATGTCAATCGCAACGTGGAGCCTAAACAAACCAATAAAATGCAGTCAGTACAATCGGTAGAATGCGATCAGTACAACTAGTAGAGTCAGTAGAATGCAGTCAGTATACTTAGTAGACCCAGTAGAGTCAGTAGAATGCAAACAGTATACTTAGTAGAGACAGTAGAAGTAGAATGCAGTCAGTACAGTTGGTAGGGCCAGTAGAGTCAGTAGAATGCAGTCAGTATACTTATTAGAGACAGTAGAGTCAGTAGAATGCAGTCAGTACACTTAGTAGAGACAGTAGAGTCAGTAGAATGCAGTCAATACAGTTAGTAGAGACTGTAGAGTCAGTAGAATGCAGTCAGTATACTTATTAGAGGCAGTAGAGTCAGTAGAATGCAGTCAGTATACTTAGTAGACCCAGTAGAGTCAGTAGAATGCAGTCAGTATACTTAGTAGAGACAGTAGAAGTAGAATGCAGTCAGTAAAGTTAGTAGGGCCAGTAGAGTCAGTAGAATGCAGTCAGTACAGTTAGCAGAGATAGTAGTCATTACAGTTAGTAGAATGCAGTTAGTACAATCAAATTAACCATGTGATTTTACTTATGTACTAACCGATGCCGCAAAGACAGTGATACAATTCGAACGTGAACGCCGTCAGCGGTACGTCATCGGAGGCCGCGACGACGGCGACGGTGGAGAAATTCAGCGTCGAGGGTCGCGAATCGACGGCGGCGGCGCCGGCCGGGGGCGCCGCCAGCGCCGGCGTCTTCCACGTGCCCAGTATACGGTGGCCCAATAGCTTGATGAGTCGAGTCACCACGATGGGGTAGCGGATTTTGATGGCGTTGAAGAGGCCTTCGGGTAGTTTGGCCAGCTCCGAATCTCTTACCGCTATCACGGTGGTGCTGCGTTTCGTTTGCGTCACCATTTCTACCTAAAACATGAAATTTATGTTAAAAAATTGCGCTGAATACGTGCTGAATACAAGGCCAGCGACGCACGAAATTTAGTTGACATTTGTACGTGGTTGTCATGGAGATACGTTTATCAACTCTACATTACCGAATGTAGCTTGGCAGTTGAAATGAAAGTAAATGAACGATGTTAAAGAAAGACCGAGTGTCTTGCTACTTGAGAAACGTTGGAAAGTTCAAATTTCGCCTCAATTACACGTCTCATCGTCCTTTTCTAAAATTCGCTACTGCGCATTTAACTAATAAAACATTCCAACTGCCAAGCTACATCGGGTAACGTATACGAGTATAATTACCACTCCGATCAAGTCGCCTTTGCCGTACTCGGCTACCAGCTCCTTTTTCCCGTCTTTGTGCGTGATGACGGATCGCAGGCGACCTGATAATACGATGTAAGTCGAATCGCTTTCGTCGTCTTGCCGATAGATGGCTCTGCCCGATTCGGTGAAAATCCAATCCAAAGCGAAGTCCACTTGACGCACGAACGGCGAGAGCCGCTGTACCACCACGTGGGCTATGTAGAGCACGATTTTCGGTTGGTCTTTCAACAAACTGAAGCATAAAATAAATAGTATTCGATACGAAGGGTATACGAACGAACACTCACGTGTAGAAATTGGTCTTCGAAATCAAGGCCACCCGCGTGAAGTGCTTGGCCCTGATCGTGAAGAAACTCGGCTCGCCGGTCAACACGGCCAAGCCGCCCACGATTTCGCCGGGATGCGTCGTGAACATGGTCACTTCCTCTTCGGCTTCAGCCAC